>LPNX010306879.1:7855-100986 GCA_001517045.1 Pseudotsuga menziesii | reverse complement strand
AAACCGGACGGATTCCCTATACCAAACAGTCAGCGGGCTAGTTGGGAACGCTGATTGGGGAGAATCCCTTACTGTTGCCGCCTGTGAATTTCCAGGCATCAACACAGTGTCCCCCCCCACCCTCAGTCCTGGTCATCATCAGTGTCCCTTCATTGAACACTTCCTCCTTGCCTGGCCATTAATTCAGAGTCTTCTTATTTGCTTTTAGACTCCTTAAAATTGAAAGCAACCACGAGCATGAACTGTCATGGGCTCGTAAAATCCACATGACAGTACCATTCCATCAAGTCAGAGTCTTCTTATTTTCTTTCAGACTCCTCAAAATTGAAAGCAACCACAAGCATGAACGGTCACGGGCTCGCAAAATCCACATGACAGTAACATTCCATCATTTCAGAGTCTTCTTATTTGCTCTCAGACTCCTTAAAATTGAAAGCAACCACGAGCATGAACTGTCCTAGGCTCGTAAAATCCACCGGATAGTACCATTTTATATCCACACTTCTTCAAGTTCCCTAACCCATGAAGCAGTCCCCCCGCACCTCTTGGCGCTATGATCGATCATCTCGGCAGCACCCCCAATCAGGTCGCCTTTGTTTAGAGTATTCTGCAGTCTCCTACCATTTTACCACAGCTTGAGTCTCCCTCAGCCCATTCACCAACAGATCCTGTACAACTATGATCCCTTTCACCACCAGTCAGTCCCATATGCTTCCCGATCATCCCCGCCATCATACTCTGAACAAAGGAAGTTTGAGTCCACCCACTCTACTTGCCCAGTTATTTACCCCAGTTTATCAACCCCGCCATCAGTACTATCACATTTTGGTTTTTCACCTCGCGCTCCTGTCAAGGAAACATCATTGCCTTGATAGTTGCAGGTCTCCCTCTGTCGACGACACCCCCTCTATTCCAAAGGATAGACCTAGAGGCCCCTGCGCCTTGGACCCATCACCATCTGTGGTGAGTGCCTACGGACCATTTTGGGAGGAGTCATCATTGCCTCTCCGAATAGTTGTTTCTCACATGCTCGACTTCAACACCTTAATCGCATCGTTGAGAATCGCGCAGGATGTATATCCATTCCATTATTTGTTGAAGACCCTGGATTTCCCCCGACTCTAGCACATTGGTGAGTCACTTCGGAACGTCCAGTTATGTGTTCCCGGGGATGTCCGGGCTGCATTGGAGATTGTATTCGGAAGCCATCCAGTTCCATGCTTCCTCGCGTACGCAGTTCAGTTCCAGATCAGTGTACCATTACACGTATGACCATTGTCACTTTGATCCAGCAGCTCATCAGTTCCTTCGGAACCACATTCAGTAGCACTGCTGTCATTCTAGTGCATCAGTTGTTCAGCTCATGACATGGTCAGCCCAGCAGTATGTTCCAGCATTGTGTCCCCTCTGGACACTTATGATATACATAGTGGTTTTCTATGTATCCTACAGGTCACCCTTTTCGGGCCTCACAGTTATTTTTATGTATCTTGATACGAGCATGGGAATGCCCACCTCGTCCAGATTATCAAATGATTCCTCATCCATTATTGAGGTTATGTACTTTTTATTCCTCGCAGGTGGCTCGAGATCGTTGTTCCGGGCTTCAGTTGGTTCCTTCTCTTTCTCCACACCCCAGCAACAAAAATGAATATGACTCATGATGTCCATCGGCCATACGATGAGCTCCTGCCCTCGCACATCAGGGGGCAATCTGTTAACACCCAAAAATGGTTCATTGCCTCATCTGCCCCATTACATGGCTCATTTTTCCATTTTCCTACCATATTTCCATCAAAAACCCATAAAACCATTCAAAAAGCCTCTAAAAGGCTTAAAATGCCTCCAAAAGGCCATAAAACCCTCTTTTCAGCTAAAAATATCCAAAATTCCTCCAAAAAAGCAAAAATATCCAAAAAGGAAGAAAAAATATAAAATAATGAGGAAATGAGGAAAAAACCCTAAATAGCTGAAACCCTAACCCTAAAACCGCATGGTTTTCAACTATAAATAAGGGGTGGAAACTCCTTATTCCATATCCACAATCACAAGTATCCTGCCTCTGCCAAAATTGCTCGTGAAACCATATCTCACCATTGAAGCTACTTTCACCGTGAGAGCCCCTTTTGGCCCATTTCCACCATTGGAGAAAGAGAAGAAGCAGCTTGAAGCTTGGAGCTACTGACTCGGATCACCGCAAAGGGCTTCACCAACCTTCACATTGAAGGTCAGATTAATACAAAATTACTATTTACTTTTTACTGTTTTGTTTAATGAACTTGTTTAGATTTAATTTTCATTATTGTTTAGCATCTTTTTACTTCAAGTTATAGCTTTTAATTCATATTTCATTGAACTGCTACTAAGGAATCCATTGTCCTTAGTAGGTACTCATTCGTACAAGCTAGGGCTCAAACCCTAGCAACAATTGTAGGGAACTGTAGTCTGATGTGCAATTCCATGTTGGCGAAGATAATCTTCAAAAGCATTTGAAGTGTGTTCTTTCCCATTATCAGTATGAAGTGTACCAATTTTTTATTGTGCTTGTTTTTCTATCAACGCATGAAAGTCTTTGAATGTTTGAAATGCTTTTGATTTTGTCTTTAAACAGTAAATCCAACACATTCTTGAGTAGTCATCAACAAATGTCATAAAATACTTATTCCCATTTGCAGAAGGAGTTGGCATTGGGCCACATAAATGAGAATGCACTAATTCTAATTTCCTACTTGCTCTGAAATTAGATTCATGGAATGGTAGCTTGCTGTGTTTCCCTAATATACATGCATCACATTTGTTCTTCTCTTTAGGAATGGTGGGAAAACCAAATACACCATTCTTTCTCAACAAACAAAGACTGTTATAATTTAGATGACCAAATCTTGCATGCCACAATGAACTAGATGACAAATTATCTTCTCCATGCTGAGAGAGGTAGGCATAGTTCTGAACTCTTGCAAATGAACCCTTTAGCTTCAGCAGCTTCCCATCTTTGTATCCAGTTATGATGACTTGGTTGTCAGAGGACTTTCTTATTTCTACGATTCCATCAAACATATGGATGGAATGGCATTGCTTTCGAATCTCCACCAAGGACAGCAGGCTTCTCTGCAACTCTGGAAGATAAAGAACATTCTTCAACAAGAAATCAGGGAATCCAGGCATCTTCAGTCGAATGGTGCCCATTCCCTTTGGTTTAAGAATTGACTTATCTGCAAAGTATACTATGCCATTTATTGTTTCATTAAGTTCTTCAAAACACTCTTTCCTAAAAGTCATGTGTGATTTTGCACCAGTATCAAGCAGCCAACAATATTTGTAAGATGAAAGTGAAGTCATTTCATTAATTCCAAGATTACAGTGTGCAACAATACAATGAGCAGAATCAGAAGATTTACTAGCATCTTGGTTTTTATTGTCATCTTTCTTCTGGTTATGTTTGTCTTTGATGGAGTCCCACGAAGCCCAACACTAATCTGATGTGTGTCCATTCTTTCCACAACGCTTGCACTACAAATCTGATCTTTTGCTGGAGTTGTTTCTGCCTCCTCTATCTCTGAAGTTTCTTCTTCCTCTGCCTCTCTTGCTGCTTTCTCCTTTGGGATGATCTTTGTTGTGGTTCTTTGATTTTTGAGCAAAGCAAAGTGATTCTCCAGATGCTATAGAATGCATCTTTTGCAATTGTTAGTGTAATTTACAATAATGAACTTAATATGAGAAAGAGAAGGAGATAATAGAAAAAAAATAACCTTCCAGGTCTACAATCTCTGCCAAGGTCATTTACAATCTTGATATGCTGTCAATAAGAAAATTTGCTGGTGGAAATCTCATACACGAATACAATTCTTGCATACTTCTTGCAGCATAATAAAAGAAAATTGAAACTCATAAATTCAATTATTTATGCAATCAACATGATGGGCAGCCGCAACAATCTTGAAAATACTTCTTACAAGTGACAGAAGGGTCGAGTCTCAGCAAGTCAATCTTCAGCTGTCAACAATATTCTTAACTAGTGTGGTCACAACTTCAATCTCAAAATCCATCTTCAAATCAAAAAGAGGAAAACACTTCTATGCATATACATTTTACAGTACTAAACACTATGCATAGTATTCATGAGCCTCTTCTTTTAATTCAAACAGTAATATATGTAAACCATTTCCAAAAAGATTCCACACACAAGATAGGGCATAAATTAGGGTTTTTACATTCCCATCGGTCGCAAGTAAATACAACAGCAATATTTAAATACTTCTTACAGCCTTCTGAAAGAATATCAACCACATAAGAATGTCTCAAATCTCCGCATCCATTACATAGTCTCAAATCGCAGCATCCAAATTTGTAAAGTTCCCACGCATATGGAGAAGGAGAGGCATGAACACTCTCCACAATAAATATCGATGGCTGTCAAAACACAAAATATTCAACGTGGAGTTAACATCTTGCTGTCAAAACACATCTTTACGCTGGTCTCATTTATCTCAAAGCCAAGGTAGCTCGCAGCAGTATATGGAGGAGATAGCAGTCTCAAAAGCATATATACTCAACGCATATATATATGTATGATCAATCTTCAACACAATATATATATATATCATTCTTCAACAAAATATATATCAACCTTCAACATATATCAGTATGATATATCAGTCACACTATATTTTGCATTAACTATCCATTTCAACCAACGAAGAAAAAGGTTTACCTCCGTTCATACTCCTTAACGCAAAAGAAAGCATTGATTCTCCTTCACGCAAGCATACTGAGATCGGTCATAGTTACTACACACAGCACGCTTTAGTTCCTATTCTTCAGCGCAAGGGCCTCGGCAATGATGAAGAGTCTCACAACGATGAAGAGTAGAGCCTCACAACTCAGGGATGGTGAAGAAATTCGTAGCAGAACGATGTAGGAGACTATGATAAAGGAATACAGCTCCAAAATAAGGGTTTGAATTTATGAGACAGCGCAGTCATACAAACTATATCGTGGATAAAGTGGGCGCGACTCAGGAGAGAATGTCACACCAGGTCATGCACTCACTCGCAGATCTCAAATCTGAGTTGGCACGCAACAATTTCTCAGAGAGTATGCATAATACCAAGAATTAGGGTTAGGTATACCAAGAAAATAACGCATACAATGCATGCGACTGGCAGACTGACGGAGCAGGTAGCCTGAAACAAATTTGGCAGAATGCCAGGACTGAAATGCAGCCAGGAGTTATGGCAGTTATGGCAGGCAGCTCTGATACCACTGATAGGTAATAACTCTCTATTCATATTATTCTATTGCTAATGCATACATTTATACAATTTATATGTCAGTTCAACTTCCAACCAACCTTTTCAGATTCCTACACAACTATTCAGTTTTCTTTATTTATTTACAAAATATAATCCCGGCGGATTATATTCCAACACTTAGGATAAAATAATTAATCATTATTTGATTAATTATTCACCTACTAGCTTAATGATTTGGCATCCACTTGCACCTTAAAGTCAATACATGCCATCTATATCCTAGGAATGATTTATTTCTGATTCTGGGTTGATCCAGAATTAGTATACAGGACTTTACAGTAGATTCTGTTTTTTCTACTTTTTCCTGCTTTTCTATGGATAAGATAAAACCTAGTCAACTAGGAAACTGGGAGCTTTTGTTTCCAACCCATCCTCCATTAGTTTTTCTACATTTTCTAGGATTAGCATGTTATTTCCATCTCCTTGAAAACTCACTCGTGCTTTTTCCAACTCGTGAGGTCCTTGATAGATTTAGCAAGTGCTTTATCCACCTATGGGGGTTTGCTATATTTTGGTAAGTCAGCCTTTTTGAGCTTTATGAGTTGTTTCCATACAATTCGACTTTCCTATGAGGTATGTACTATTTATGTACACTATTATTCATAATTATTCAATGGAAGGATACACACCAATATTCATCTCTTCATTCATGTGATTCAGTCTCTTTTCTTCTCTCTATTTTTTCTGTGTATGCTTGTGATAATTCTTAGTAGAAAGATCTATTTCCTGTGCTTCTTTTTAGCATCATTGCACATAGCATTGATCTATTATTTCTACATGTGCCACCCTCACTGCTCTACAAAAGTGGAAAAAATGGATGTGCCAATCGCATGGCATCCTCCAACTCCGACGTAGCCTCATCAATATTGTAGTGCTCCCATTGAACCTTTACTTGTCCAATGGCTCAATTCTGGAGCACTGTGACCTTACTCTAGAGGATGTAAAATGGATCGATTTTGAACTCTCCCTCGGATTCCACCTGAATAACATCCTAATTTATCACATGGTTAGGATCATGTACATATTTCTTAAGGAAAGAAACATGAAAAAAATTATGAGATCTAGTCCTAGAAGGAAATCAAAGTCTATATGCAACTAGCCCTACTCTTTCAAGCACTTCAAAAAACCCCCAGTATCTCCGTGATAGCTTGGCACAACTTCCAAGATTCAAGGAACTCTTCCTTTCCCTCACTCTAAGGTAAACATGATCACCAGCATTGAACTCTCTATCCACCCTATGCTTATCTACATAGCTTTTTTTCCTGTCCTGGGATGCTTTCATATTCTTCCCAATCTTCTCAACCTCTTGCTCCATCTACTTGAGCAATCCTGCACCAAGAACAATACTGTTCATTTGGTTATCCCAAATCACAGGTGTCCTGCACTTTCTTCCATAGAAAGCTTCATAAGGACTCATCCCCAAGGATGATGGATGCCTATTATTATAAGAAAACTCTACCAAGTGTAGATAATCCTCCCACTTGGATGGTTTGTCCATCACATACATGCAAAGCATGTATTCCAACACTTGATTCACTCTCTCTATCTGTCCACTAGTATGAGGATGGTAGGAAATGCCGAATTTCAACTTTTTACCCAAATTTGCAAACAGACCCTTTCAAAAATTGGAAGTGAACTTAGGATCCCTATCATACACTATTTCCTTAGGAAATCCATGCAATCTGGAAATATCCTTCATGAATATTTTTGCAATCGAATCAGTATTATAAGTGGACTTGACTGGTATAAAATGTGTTTCCTTTGTCAACATTTCCACCACAAACATGATGGAATTATGTTTCGTCCAAGTCATTGGCAATATTGTAATGAAATCCATGGAAACAACTTCCCACTTCTATTTTGGAACTAGAAAAGTCTACAACAAACTTGTTGGGTGTTGATACTGAAACTTCATTTACTGATATTTCATGCACTTTGAAATATACTCAACAATGTCCTTCTTCATTCTTGGCCAAAAATACTGCTTTCTGGTTGTAGCAATTGTCTTATGATATCTTGGGTGACCAGAATATGGAGTTTGATGGATTTCGTCACTAACAACTCTCCTCAAATATGGTACATTTGGAATACGAATTATGTTTTTATAAATAAGAAGTCCATATTCTTCCAATTTATATCCCTCATACCTCTTCTCTAGAAGTTGCTGCTGCAATTTGAGTTTTACCTACACATACATTTGATCTTCAACAGCATGATTAAAAATCTGTTGTCTCAAATATGTCTGGAAAATACTAAGAGATGACACATGCATTTCATGCACCTTTATGCTGAGTGCATCAGCCACTTTGTTTTATTTTCCTTTCATGCATTTGATTGCAAAATAAAACTCACATAAAAATTCTAGCCATCTAGCTTGCCTATAATTTAGAGATGGCTGATGAAACCAATATTTCAGACCATAGTGGTCTATCCTTAACTCAAACTTTCTGCCCATTAAGTAATTCCTCCACATCTTGAGAGAATGTACTATGGCTTCCAGTTCTAAATCACGAGTGGAATATTTCTTCTCATGATCCTTCAATTTTCTTGACTCATAGCATACCACGTGGTTGTCTTGCATAAGAAATCCTCCAAGTCCTTACCCGCATGCATCAATACACACCAAAAATTCCTTCTCTAGGTCCACAATTTTCAGAACTGGTGCACATGTGAGAAGATTCTTCAACTACTGGAAGCTTTCTTCACACCTTGGTGTCCATTCAAATTTTATCCCCTTCTTTTGTGAAGAAGTGATTGAATGTGCTACATTGGAAAATCCTTCAATGAATCTCCTATAGTAACCTGCAAGACCCATAAAATATCTTACATATATCACATTTCTTGGAGTAGGCTAATTCATAATGGCTTCAATATTTTCAGGGTCTATAGATATACCCTTATTTGAGATAATGTGAACCAAATAATGAATCATATCTTTGTAAAAGTCACACTTTCTCAACTTTGCATACAGCTTATGCTCCCTGAGAAATTGCAATGTCAATCTCATATGTTATTTATGCTCTTTCTCATTCTTAGAATAAATAAGAATGTCATCAAGGAAGACAAGAACAAACTTGTCCAAATCCCTGCTGAAGACACTATTCATAAGGCACATAACTGTGGCTAGTGCATTTGTGAAACAAAATGGTACCACTACAAACTCATAATGTCCATACCTTGTTCTAAATGTTGTCTTATGAATTTCTTCATCCTTGATTCTTACCTTATGGTAACCAAAACTTATGTAAATATTGGAAAATACCTCTGCTCCTCTCGTTTGATCAAAGAGGTCATCAATTCGAGGTAAAGGATATTTATTCTTTACAGTGACTTTGTTTGGCTTCCTGTAATCAATACATAACCTGAGTGTACCATATTTGTTTTTCAGAAACAGAACTAGTGCTCCCCAAGGAGATAAACTTGGTATGATATACTTATTTTCCAACAACTCTTGCAGCTCTTCAGCTCTAGAATTTATGGTGTACTGATCCTATAGGGTTTCTTTGACACTGGTGTTGCTCTTGGCACAAGTTCAATTGTGAAATCAATGTCCCTCTTTGGAGGAAGCCCTAGAATTTCATTAGGAAAAAAATTCCTTAATTCTGGAAAAACATGAAAGTCCTCCAACCTAGGAGTTCCATTCTTTGTTGCCTCCAAAACATGAGCTGCATACACTCTGCAACCTTTCCTACATAACTTCTACAGATGCAGTGCTGAAATATGCCTAACATAAAACCCCTTTGGAATGCCTCTTACATCCCTTAAGTTTCCTTCTTCCTCCAAGCACTCAAAAGTCTTGTTGTAACAATCAATCTTTAATCTATGTGCTTCCAACTAGTCCATTCCAACAAGAACATCATAGGAACCAAGTGGCAGAACATTCAGAACTGCATAAGTGACTAATTCATCCATGACAAATTGACATTTATGTACCAGTTCACTAACTCTCCTCTTGGTTCTAGTGGCTAGCTAAACTAACCATGATTTTCTATTGTTACGGAGAGAAATTCCTATGGCTTGGGGTACCACAACAGACAGCTCGACTCCAAAAATCAATATTTCCCAATATACAATAGAAATAAAAACATCTAACACTAAAGGATCGAACCTCGTACCTTATTCCGGACGGTTGAAGTAGATCCCCGTTGATCTTTCCAATCTTCAGCTTGAATTGTTATAGCACGTCCTCAACAACAAGTAAACAATACAAGCATACTATATTTCATGGTGTTAGATCTATTCTAGCATATATAATCAACAATGTATAAGCATTTGACATATTCCAATGGATACAATATTCATTCAAATACACATTACTGGACAGGAAAATATATTTCTATTAATATGAATCAGAGATTACAAGTGACAACCTCTGATGGCACGTCTACGAACCGGAGAAACTGAATCCCCCAATTGGGCCTCCACCACCTCAATCCTCCATCACTCCGATAGCAAGCTTACTAGCAAAGGGAAAGCTTGGGAAGAACACAATAGTGCTCCAAAGGGACAAAGGGATGCAGACTTAAGTATAGTTCTGGCAACAATGGACTATAGTTTCGATACTCTCAATTCTCTCTATGCTTTCAATGTCTCAATGGGTTCCTTATATAGCTTTTCAAATGGATACTGAAAGGTCAAATCCGTGCGATCTCAAGGCATATGGAAGGACAGGAGTCATATGAGTCGGATTCAAGTCAAGGAATGCTCCAACAGTTTTGGATTATGTACACATCCCGATGTACGCGACTATAGAGGGAATACCCGCGTATGTACGTGGTTATCAGGGAAAAGGCCGCGTATATCATTTTTCTAATGTTTTTAGGGATGGTCAATGATACATCAAAAGACAACAAATGGTCCATAGGGGATAATGAGTCTACAGTGGGACATGGGAAGGCCATACAATGTGTGATTCACCTAGTGTGGTGAAATCCGCTATAACAGATGCCCCCTAATGTATGAGATCAGAGGGGTTATACGATGGCCGAAATACATTATAGTCCATCCCAGAAATGAAGTGATGAAGGTACCCAAATGGAGGACCAGCCACCCAATCAGCATAATACCATAATACAACTCTGCATATAACTGCAAATACATCTAGCAGTCCCGGATACATAAGAGTACAATGGCCATGAATAGGCATGAAACATGATAGAACATATGCGGTCATTGCCACGTACAATATACATAGATCAGAATCTCCATGATGAAGATATACAAAGGACCATGATCTCCACATAGGCTGAAGATATATAACAGATCAAGATCTCCATAGTGGCTGGAAATATCTGACATACACTGGAACAAGTCACGAGAGCTGAAATCTCATGAACACTGGCACGATCAAGGAGGTAGCATATAGTGGATGCCACCAAGCTGGAAGGTATTCTACACAAACCGCTACGAGTACATGTCCTACTATGCGAATAGGGGTGTCGAGGTCGAACATAGTAGTCCATCGTCTGATTATCGGTCATTGATGTATACCGTTAACAGACGCGAGATCACCCACCAATAATGAAAATGGGAATCAAGGTACTAGAGTGCAAACTAACAAGTGTGAATAAATGTGTTGAGGTCGAACACTTGAGAGAATCCATTGATCAGGGGACATTGATGTATTCCCAAAACTGTTGATGGCGAGAGAACCTACCACTGATGACTGCAAGTCTCAAGGCACTCAAAATGACTCTAGACTCCAATCCCAGAATAAATGATCTGAAGTCGATGGGATGAAATCCGCTGGAAGGAGGGCATTAGGGCATCCCCCATCATCCAACACGAGGTACTCATCAAGGCTGTATAATATGGAAGAACTTGATCATAAGGTGCACGAACAAGTAACTGTACTGGGAATGGCTGACATGCAAAGTCAAGATAACTGAGGAATGGCCGACTCAGGTTTCAACTTCCTTTGAACAAGAGAATAACGGTGTATGGTGACTGAATGAAGGCAGCATAGACTCGATATACAAACTGGGACATCTCTATGACGTAGGAGGCATCAATAGAGGCTCCATAGGGACTGGAAGCTTAACCAGTCGGTGGAGATAAAACTCAAATAAACGAGTACAGCTCCTAAAGTCAAACTATAACCCAACCAATGGATGTGATATACAGTGCTCTGTTCGAAGGCGACACGACTCGACAGCTGCCAAAAATAATATCTTTTCTTATCCGGCTTTTTGTTTTTTTTATTTTTTTGGTCTTTTTCAGTTATTTGAAAACCTTGAAAAAAGAATAAACTAGATTTATAGTTACAAACTAGGAGGAGATGAGTGTCATAAAGGCAAACAAACTAGTTCCAAGCAGTGGAACATACCTATGCTCAATGCAAGGATACATGTGTAGGATATCGACACTCGGGGGAAAATCCCCTCTCGGTAAAAAGGGAATCAAGCTGCGAAAGATATAAATAAAGGCTCTGCATGGCTAGACATGAGACAAGCTCGGGCTATATGGCTGAAACGCAACGTCAGGGGAGCAGGCATAAAGCTCAATAAGACAGGAAAAGCGCATGATAATGCATCCACAACTTGATACAAGGGGAGTCCGGGGGGAAACAAGCCGGCATAAGATCAAGAGGAGTATGAGTCTCTTGCTAAATGTCATGGCGATACTATACAATGGACTCCCACACCCTAAAGGGGGAAACATCGGCATGGGAAACAAATGCAAATAAGGAGCTAACTAGGGTACCAATGTAAGGTGAGTTTCTACCACTCATATCATGCCACTTCTATAGTAGCAAGAAGGTTCCGTGACATAATAGAGTGGGTTCGTACCTAAGGATATAGTGACATGGTCATAAGGTCATGCAAAATGCAAGCGGTGGTGAACCTAACCTATATGCCAGTATAGACGTTATACCTGAGATCAGTATGAACGGTTCAATCCAAAGGCTGAAACAGCACTCAAAGCGGTCATCTACATCACAGATTAGGTCAGAAACGGTCCAAAAAGGTTAGAAACAGTCAAAACTATAGGAAAGGGGGTAAGAAATTTTCAAATATTTGAAAATTTTTCTATAAATAGTAAAAAATATAAATCATTTGAAACTTTTACCCATTGGAGCTCTGATATTCAACTGCAAATTCCAAGAGATCCAGCCGGCGGAATTCACAACCGATTCTTCCAGGTACTTACTCATGTTCTCAGCTTGCATTTCAATACAATTTTTATAAGTTTTCATGGTCAAATGAATTTTTAAAGGACAAACTTACATGAGCGCCACGGCCCACATGGATATCGAGGTTTTTTCCGCGTATAGGGCTGGCTATACGCAGAAAAGGGACCAGAAACTGCATACATACGCGGCTGTTTTCAAAACAGCCGCGTATGACGCCGCGCACAAGGATTTCTATGAATCTAATGGACATTTTGGTCAACTTGTCATGCAGGATGGTGCTAGAGTGGCGAGAACGCAAGCATGGTGATGTAGAGGAAGCAGTAAGGGCTGACAGGATGGCTCAAGAAGCACTACGAAGATCCGGACTCTATAAGTTTTGGTGCCTAGGTGGCTTGAGGGCCAAACCAGGACTACTACAGATGCTTGTAGACTATTGGGATCCGGACTCAGAGTCCTTCCGGCTAGACGGCATGTCCCTCACCATTGAGGTGGAGGATATCTACTTTATCACAGGTCTATCCAGACGAGGTGAGATGGTGAACCTTCATGCCCGCGGAGGGTCAGGTCATGGGTTGACTATCGATGAGTACATAGCAGTGTACTGCTACCCAGAGATGAAGAAGGTGGGGAGCCAAGTCCCTACCAATGCTATACAGGTACTGGGCCTAAAGGCCATACTACTGACGCTGGGCAGGATAGCAGGCTTAGCATCACTCCATCAGGCCTCTCAGCCACTGATGTTCTATGTGGTGGAGTACATGACACTGACCATCTATGACTGGAGCACTTCCCTACTGAGCAACATGAAACATCAGCTCAGCGAGTGCAAGGCAGGTAGGGTACGGAACTTCGGGTTCAGCAGTATCTTGAGCACGTTTTTCTTCGAGCGTGTTCCAGGATTGAGCCCTAGAGTGGATGTTCCTCTCCATGGGGTTCGAGATCTGGCCCAACGACGTTGGGCAGATGCGATGCGCAGACTAGGGAGTGGTAGGGTGGCCAACCCTTATCCAGCAGACTTTTTTCCATGGTGGCGACGACAGATTGTTGCCATAGAGGACTACCCTTATGAAGGGATAGACTTCCGGGGAGACCCGGACATGCCATTACCACAAGGGTCAACATATGGAGACATAGGTAACGAATCTCAACCCCTACTTTAAAAAAAAAATTGAATTATTTAATTTTTTTATGTTTTCTTGATTAATGGAATCAAAAAGACATGATTTTGGGTGACAATACCTAGTGACATCTACCATTGATGTGCAGATGTGGGACCGCGGCGACTAGAGGGCTTCCCACGTCATATACGGAGGGGAAGAGGAGACGATATCACCAGTGTGGATGTGGAGTGGACGCTCCAAAGCATCCATACCAACTTTGTGCGACTGACTCACAGGATTCCCATGGCGCAAGTCGAGGACTTGCCTGAGGCTATGCAGAGACAGGTGGTGGGTGTACCATGCGCATGGGTGTGTTTATTCCGACGGCTAGCTAGAGCCATGGTGACATATCATGATCACAACCCTCATCCACCTCCACAGGACTAGACACCTGGGAGTGTATCTATTTTGTACTACCGTGTATATGATGGTGGCTTTCAAAGCCCGAATTTTGTATTATGACACTATGTATTACCACATTTTTTATGTATAAAAAAGTTTTATGGTGATCGGTTTATTTATTTACGAGTGTAAAAATGTGTTTATGATTAATTTATGATGAATGAAACAAATGCCAATCTAACACATAGTTAGCATATGAGTCAACAATTTGATTATAATTTCTTGGAATGTGTATATATGTTATGTTCTCAAATTGTCGTTCTAGCAATCTCACACGTAAGAATCTCCTCAATAACGTCGGATCTCTAACATGGTACAAACCATTTAGCTGTGACACTACTAACTCTGAATCAAGATGTACCTCAAGAGAGAGAATACCATGCGAAATGGCATCCTGTAGAAGCTCAATAACGACACTATATTCAACAACATTGTTGGAAGATGGCCATAAACATACACCTCCTGAAGACAGTACATGACCCATAGGAGTATAAATCACCCAAGCAGCTGAGGCTGAGTGTTGAGTGTGACGGCTTGCACCATCCACGAATCCTATGTAGGTGGAATATTCCATTGACATCTGCCACAAGAAATGGAAACTAATCACAAACCCAATCACGATAAACAAGACCTAACTATGCAAAAAAAACTGTACAATAATATACAACAAACAACCCTGGCTAAATATCATGCATAGTATTTTTTAAGATAGAGCCCATTTCTAGGCTCCGCCAAGGCTGTCCCTTCGTAATCCACTAACTCGTAGGAACCCTTGTCTAATACATGCTTGACCACATAAGGACCACGCCACATAGGATTGAACTTCCCTGCCCCCAAGGGTTCTTTCGATTGATCCCACAAAAGGACCAAGTCTCCCTCACTAAACACTCTCGGATGGATAGACTTATCATATTGGGCCTTTACGCGACGCTTATTAACCTCTAGAGTCACCAAGGCATCTCTACGCTGCTCATCGAGTTGCTCAAGGTGAACCAAACGCTCCTCCAAAGGTGAAGTGTCTAGTAAGAGTTCTACGGATAACTTCAACGAAGGAATTTCGCATTCAATCGGTAAAATTGAATCCACTCCATGAACAAGCTGATATGGAGAAAAACCAGTGGCAGTATTTACCGTGGTTCTGTATGCCCACAAAGCAAGGTACAACATAATATGCCAATTCGTCTTGCTTTGTGCGATGGTTCGTTGGAGAATGGACTTAAGTGATTTATTCACTGCTTCAACTTGTCCATTCACTTGAGGATAGTAAGAAGAGGAGTGCTCTTGCTTATATCCTAACTTGGAAGCCAACTCTTCCATCATACGATTCTGAAAGTGTGAGCCGTGGTCAGTGACAAGCTCCCTCGAAATCCCAAACCTAGAGATGATTTGGTTGAATACGAAATGCGCGGCTGTCTCATCGTCGGATTTCACTGTAGGCATTGCCTCAGCCCATTTCATGAAGTAATCGACAGCCACAATGATATGATGGTGCCCCCCAGCCAAAGCTGGGTTGCAATCCATAAAATCTAGCCCCCACTTGGTGAAGGGACCCCCGGTGATAATAGGGTGTAACAGGGCAGGCTTCGAGTGCATGTTACATGCAAACACCTAGCAAGGGTGGCACCTCTTGACCGCTTCAATACAATCCTTGAATATCGACGGCCAGAAATATCCTACTCTCAAAATATTTTGAGTTGTAGCAAGCCCAGATAAATGACCACCACACGCCCCTCCGTGGCAATCATTAAGCACTACCTCATCCTCATCGTGAGTTAAACAACGTCGTAAAAGGGAATCTACTCCACGACGGTACAAAGTATTGTCCACTATGAGGTAGTTCTTGGAAACGTGATGTAATCGAAGTCGCTCATCCCACGAGAGGTGAGCAGGGGTCCTATGCGTTTGCAAATATACTATGATATCTCCGTACCATGGGTCAGCTGTTGAGATTAAGAAAATATGCTCATCAACGAACATATCTTCACATACCGACTCCTCAGCCTCGCTCAGAAAATCCGATATGAGCTCTGCAAAGATTAAAGATTTCTTCGATTTTGCCGAAACAAACTCGAGATCAAACTCTTGCAGGATGACAATCCATTTATTATATTTTCCCCCAATCATCCATCATGTGAGGACGAACTGAAATGGATTGACATGGGAAACTACCAAGGTCTGGTGAAGGAGAATGTCATGTCTCAAATGCTGCACCATATGAACAGTGGCTAAGGCATGCTTCTCTACATGAAAATACTGAATCTCTATGTCAATAAGGTTTCGGCTCAAGTAATATATAACATGCTCCTGGAGCTCCTCATCCTCTTGAACCAAAACCATCCCAATCGTCTCTAAAGACGCGGCCACATATAATAGGAAATCACGGCTATAATCCGGAGGACTAATCACCGGGGCCAATGCTAGGGCTCTCTTAAGTGCATCGAAGGACTCCTGGGCTCGCTCATCCCATTCAAAGGGAGTATCCTTATTCAGGAGACGCATGAAACCTCTAGTCAAATTGGCGAAATTGACAACAAATCTTCATAGGAAGTTTTCCATGCCTTGCAAACACTGAAGATGACGAATATTTCGCGGGGGAGACAATTGAAGTAGTGCCTCCACCTTCAAGGGATCGACTCTTATACCCTCTTTTGAAACGATAAATCCTAAAAGATGACCTGATTTCACACAAAAGATGCACTTATGAGGGTTCAATCTAACAGCATAATGCCACCATCTTTCGAACACTAATCTCAAGTGATAAGAATGACGCATTCTCATACAAGAATGAGCAGCGAGGTCATCCAAAAATACTTCAATAATGGACTTGAGATCATGGAAAATCAAGGTCATTGCCCACTGGAAGGTAGCTCTGGCATTTTTAAGGCCGAAAGGAATTTTTCGATACACAAATGTCCCCCAAGGACAAATGAATGCGGTCTTATGTTGGTCCTCGGGTTTAATTTGAATCTGATTATATCCAGAAAAACCGTCCATAAAGGAGAACACCTCACTACCCGCACACTCATCCAAAATCTGATCTATAAATGGTGTGGGGAAGTTATCCTTAGGACAGGCACGATTTAAATCACGGAAATCAGTGCATATACGGATTGCTCCCTGCTTCTTATCCACCGGAATAGGGTTTTAAACCCACTCCATCAAGGGAATGGGATAGATAAAACCATCTTTCAATAGTTTCTCTATCTCTGCCTTTATGGCGGGTGCTTTCCTAGGATTTACTGCGCGTAAATGCTGTCGAACAGGCTTCACGTTGGGGTAAGTCTTAATTTCTTGTTCGACAATTCGAGGGTCAATTCTTGGCATTTCATCGTAAGACCAAGCAAAAACATCGCGGAACTCCTTGAACAGCTCGGTATACTCACGAATCTCATCTTGGGAACAATCTTCCCTAATGTACACATTCTCAACTGTACCAGGATTGCGAGAAATGTTGATAGGCATGGTTGACGATATGTTTTCCATGTTTCCATCAGCCATCTGACCAGGAGAGCTTAATGGAATCATGGGCCTACCAAATTTCTGTCTAAAAATATCCCTGTAATCCTCATGCTCCAAAAGGTCAAGCTCTGGAAGGAAATATGATCTATGATGGAGTTCCTCCCATGGTGGCTCAACTCCCGACATAGCCTCGATGATCGCTTCATTTGAAGGGAAAACCGTATCAAGGAAATCATGGGCATGAGAAGACTGTACTGTCCATGCAGGAAGCACATAGGGGTCTTCCTCCTCTGTCGGGGAAGAGGAAGAACAAGGCTCTGCAGCAGACTGAAGATTAGCTTGGTAAGCTATCATGACTGCAGGCAACGGCACACTCGTCTCAATGGTCTCACTCGAAGGACTCAGTGAAGGAAGGATCCAAGGATGTTCCATATGATTTTTGCGAAAAGGAACCGATCTCGTAGACGTGGAAGCACCATCAAAATGAGCTCCTATCATGAGGACGGGTGCAGGACAACTAAAGGTTCCCATGAGGGAAGGATACATACCTACACCCACACTCCTAGTTGCCGGCTGGGAATGTTCAACTTTCGGAATCGAAGCTTACAAAGATGCACTAACAGGAGGATTCTTGAATGTCAACTGGTCAATCATCACAATCTTCCCATTATGAGGAAAGCATACAACGCAAAATACGGAAGACGCAACGGCTTGCATACTATACATCCAATTCCTTCCCAGAAGGAGGTTGTAGTCAAGGGGCGTATCAACCACCTCAACCTCTATCGCAATGGTCTTCCCTCCCAAATGGACTTTAAGGGAAGGAAGGATCCCGTGCGGCCTAAACGACCTCCCATCAAAAGCAGTTAACATGGTCGTAGATTTTGACAACTCAGGAGAACCAAGACCCTTCCATCAAGACAAAGACATCACAGAAGTAGCAGCACCCTCGTCAATCATAGTACGCTTGACGATCATATTAAGACATTCTACATGCACCAAAAGGGACACATAGTAGGGCAAGCGAGGTTGATTTCCTACGGTTTCAAATTTTATCACTGAGGAAGAATCATCACCATTCACACCAAGAGCGGAAAGCAAAGCCTTCCTTTGTGACGGACAAATCTGAAGCACTTCCAATGCAGACATCACACAAGGAGTATGACCCAAGTCATCGATAACTGAATAATTCTGGGCGGCTCGGGCATGACAGCAAGTACATTTTCCGTTTGGGCAGGCTGAGACGAAGCCGTAGCTTGTCCCGAGGCATATTGGTTGATTGATAATTGAGAAACTTGTTTCACAACCGAACCTGCAGGTTTCTTACTTGCACTACCCACAATTCCATCGGCATGTGGTCCAGGTTTGACCTTTGGATTGAAACTAGAACGAGGGGCATTAGGTATAATCTCATATAACAAACCATACTGAGCATAGATCAAGTCTAGTTCCTGCACCCTAAAGATGGCTTGTTCCTCATTCTGCACTCCAGATGTGTAAACATCCTTCGCGATATATGGCAATAAATATTTGAGGAACCACTCAAGGAGGAATTCTGGCGGTATAAAGGCTTTGATTAATCTCTTCCGTCTACGCCACTCCTGAATATGATCAGAAATATGGGTGGCTTTATCTTGCTGAAATGTTGACAAGAGCTCAGTACCAACATCATATCATACCAGTAGCTGGAAGTGATTAAGGAAAGTCATCGCGAGGTCATCAAACAAAGTAAAGGCACCCCTAGGTAACTCTATATACCATTTCACCGCAGGCCTTGTAAGGGTGTGTTGAAATAGTCTCAAATGGACTGAGTCCGGATGTAATGAATTGGAAGAGCACCATAGGTGAAATGTTGTAACGTGTTCACTTGGATCCTCTCCTGGTTTTCCTTTGAACTTAGGAATGTCCGAAAAAAGCTTTGTAGGGACAGCCGACCAAGCCGGGTCATGAGCCACATGATCGTTCATAAGTCTCGATAAGTCAGGTAGATTGAGTGTCGCAAGGAAAGGGAGCCTAGGATGATGAGTTCTAGGGACCCCTCCTTGGTTCATATAGGATTGATTACCACCATGACCTTGGCCATAGTGACCTCCTCATGTATGACCTGTATAGGGTGGCGTGGAAGTACCATAATGAGGTGGACCTTGACTAGTAGGAGCTACAAAACCATAGTTAGGAGAATAAGCAGGTTGTGAATACCCACCTCCGTAAGGTGAAGTAACCTGTCCATACTGCGCCCCATAATAGGGTCCATAGGTCACCGCTTGCGATGTCCCATGAGAGACTCCATAGGTAGGGACATACATTCCGGAAGTATGAATATACATACCGGAAGTAGGGATATATGTTGAGGAAGTAGTAATCTAACCTCTAGAAACATGCACATAACCTCCTGAAACCACGGGTGGTATGTAGGCTTGAGACACAACTGGTATAGTAACTGCAGTACGGATCTGACTCGTAGCTAAGTGCCGAATCGAAGGACCACGAGAGTAAGGTGGAGGGTTTACATTTGAAGAACTCGGAAGCGAGGACGAAGGGATCTCTGTAAGAAGATATGTACTAGTGCCTATCGTCACTCGTTTAGAACCTGGTATCACTATGGGATCACTAACTCTAGGCCTAGGAGGTATATAAGATGGAGCTTCCACCACTGGGATGGAAGGTGAAATGTGACTAGTACTCCCAAACCTCTCCGCAAGGTAAGGTATGGGATTGCCCCCAGGCATAGTGTTAGGGTCAAAATCGGATTCAACATGAAATGTCAAATCGTGCATAGGAAAACCAGTCGTAACATAACTACCATAGCTGGTGCTAGGAGGGTCAAAATGAGTCTCGGCATCTTCCGGCATTCCATACCGGTAGCATGTCAATGGGGAATCCGGCCTAGTGTAAGTAGGTCTATAATGCAAAGATCCTATCTGGGAAATCACAGGACCAAACTCGGCTAGGTCAGGTGAGGGATCGTATGTAGTAGTAAGTTCCCCATCGTCAATACGAATGGGAGGAGGTTGCTCAGGAATAGTCTCTGAATGATCCTCCATGGTGTGTGAATCAGTGTGTGACATAGTCCGCCCGAATAATCTAGGCCTCTCTACCAAAGGAGGAGGAGAAGTGGAAGCCGGAAGTCCTGCTAACCGATGAGAACGGCGCAGAACCGTACCCAAATCCACATGACTCAACAAAAAGAAAAGACTCTCTATTTACGTCAACCCTAGGCCAACTAGTGTGCACAGAGAAATCACTATAAAAACTAAAGCCAAAAGCAAGCAAACAAGGGCTAGATAAGTGAGCTCCCGAATGTGGTCGGTATGTCTCACCTAGGAGAGGCTTGAGAGGTCCTTGTCACCACAAGCGGAGGTTCGAAACCAATTATTGTGGCCCTCAACTTCAACGTGTAAAGCGACTGTGCTGTCCGACCCCAACCTGGCTGGGACACATGCAGAATAACCTCTACACATACCCCCTCGATATCCTAGGTAAGGTCACTAAGATCACCTCAATATAATCAATGCTCAGGCAGACAGTTGCAGGCGTGATTGACCATATGGGTAGGGTAGCAAATCCCGAAACTCCCGAAAGAGCCCCCAGATACGAATACAATCCTAGCTATATCGCCAGTGCTACATAGTTCTGGACCAGGGGTTATCCCAATCAACAACCGCTCACACTACCTAGTGCTTGACTCCCTTTTGAGAGGATCTTCCTGAGAACGCTGGTTATACCAAGGATTTCACACACTCCCTGGACAGACACCTAATTGTTGTTGTTTAGTGATCTTGGAGAATTAACTTGCAATGAACTATTCCAAGATCCTAAAACCTAAGCTTGTTGGTGCACCCTAGAAAAGAAAAGAGTGTAATTCATTTTATTTAGCATTGATTTTAGTTGGCTTTATTACTCAAAAATAGGATATGGCCGTGCAACTAATGGTGTTATGACGCAACAATAAACAAAATGCACACCTAACAATCAATGCAAATGCATTGTGTCCATGAAAATAGGGTATGCGTACTACGTGAATGTACAATTTTCTTCTTCAAATGCTGAATGCAAATTTCCCTATATGAACACCTAACTATTACTCCAAAGCAAATCTAGATCTAATGCAAGTACAATGCAAAATGCATAATGCAATGCATGATGATAAGCAAATATTTTTTGGATTTTTTGAAAATAAAGAGACACAAAAAGCAAAAGAATGACTCTAACCACCCCAGACTCTGCAAGCACACATAAACATCATTCCAACAAAGCACTAAGCAAAAGGACTCTAATGCACTAATCTCAAACAAAAAATCAAAGATGCCATGACAAGAACTTACCTAAAAAGAAAAAATTTAGGCGAAAAAAAACGTTTCTGGTGAGAAACAGAGGTACTAACAGACTCAGGAAGTGCCAAAGGAGACTCAGCAACTAACAGCATTCACCCAGCAATCCACTATCTTCCACAGAAAGGTAAAAACCAGGGTATACGCGATTGTGCGCAATGAACCCGTGTGTATACGCGGAAATCCCAGAGGAACCCGCATGTATACGCGACTGTAAGTGACAAACCCATGTACAGGAAGAAAAAGATGCACAAAATCTAGGCAAACAAACAGGCTGAGACTAAATTCACACCAATCAGGCTCTACCAGGCATACATGTCCCCATACCCGACACAGAAACAAGAGAGAGAGAGAAATTCAAATACATTGAATGCCAAGAGATCAACCCCCAAAAGGACAATTACTAGGAACTCCCCAGCAGAGTCGCCAATTCTGTTACAGAGAGAAATTCCTATGGCTTAGGGTACCACAATAGACAACTCGACTCCAGAAATCAATCTTTCCCAATATACAATAGAAATAAAAACATCTAACACTAAAGGATCGAACCTCGTACCTTATTCTGGACGGTTGAAGTAGATCCCCGTTGAGCTTTCCAATCTTCAGCTTGAATTGTTATAGCACGTCCTAAACAACAAGTAAACAATACAAGCATACTATATTTCATGGTGTTAGATCTATTCTAGCATATATAATCAACAATGTATAAGCATTTGACATATTCCAATTGATACAATATTCATTCAAATACACATTACTAGACAGGAAAAGATATTTCTATTAATATGAATCAGAGATTACAAGTGACAACCTCTGACAACATGTCTGCGAACCGGAGAAACTGAATCCCCCACTTGGGCCTCCACCACCTCAATCCTCCATCACTCCGATAGCAAGCTTACTAGCAAAGGGAAAGCTTGGGAAGAACACAACAGTGCTCCAAAGGGACAAAGGGATGCAGACTCAAGTATAGTTCTGGCAACAATGGACTATAGTTTTGATACTCTCAATTCTCTCTATGCTTTCAATGTCTCAATGGGTTCCTTATATAGCTTTTCAAATGGATACTGAAAGGTCGAATCCATGCGATCTCAAGGAATATGGAAGGCCAGGAGTCATATGAGTCGGATTCAAGTCAAGGAATGCTCCAACAGTTTTTCATTATGTACACATCCCGATGTACGCGACTATAGACGGAATACCCGCGTATGTACGCGGTTATCGGGGAAAAGGCCACGTATATCATTTTTCTAATGTTTTTAGGGATGGTCAATGATACATCAAAAGACAACAAATGGTCCATAGGGGATAATGAGTCTGCATCGGGACAGGGGAAGGCCATACAATGTGTGATTCACCTAGTGTGGTGAAATCCGCTATAACATCTATGCCTTAAATTCTTAAAAGCATGAATCTCAACAACTATGGGAGTAATATAACTGTGAGTACATCCAGGGTCAATCAAAACAAAAACAGATTGCTTAGCAATATTACCTACAACTTCAACCACATTTTACTGATGGTATGCTTGAAGGTCCTCCAGGGCTGCATAAATACTAGGGACATTCCTTGCCACTTGACCCATTGTTTCAGCTTCTTGAATATTGTAAGATGGCCTTACATTCCCATTTTTAGGTGGAAAATACATGTGCAGATGGGGTCCTCCACATTTGCAACATTGGAGTGGTTATCTATTATGTTGTGGATATCTTGGATTTTATCCTATCACTCTAGCTGGATTAATCACAGGTTGTGATGGTTGCTTCTGTTGATTCCTAAAGTTAGAAGGTTCGAAACATTTATTCATTTGGTCATACTTCTCATTTCTCTTGTCCTTCCATGCCTTATGGGTAATTAGGTTTTCCTTTGTTATGATCATGACAATAATTGGCCTTCCTGGTAGGCTCTTCTAGAGTTCTAGAATCATCAAAATCAATCCTGTCTTTGTATGCTTGAGGTATCCCAATCAGAAACCATTGTATTTTCACCTTATCATGTACTTGACATACCTCAACAAATCCAAGGACCTTTTTGCATACTCTTCCATGGTCTACTGCCCCAATCTCAGATCATGGAATTATTTGATCTTGTCATCATAGTACCTGGCAGAGAGGTATTTCTTCTTGAAATGCTTCTTGAACTGCTTCCACACTATCTTTTTTTCATTGATCTTCCTCACCTTCTTGAGGTGCTCCCACCATATGGACGCTCTTCCATTCATATTGAATATGGATACCCTACTCTTCATATTTCCTGAGTAGTCTTGGACTTGGAAATATTTATTCATACCAAGAATCCAAGATTCATCTTCTTGACTAGTATGTAATTCACAATGAAACGTAGGAGGTCTTTCCTTTTTAAAATCATCACATGAACTATTTCTGTAGCACATATTTCTCTTATCTCTATGAAATGAAGAGATGGAACCCCCAGTGGATCCTTCAAAGTCACATGACCCACTAGAATATTTATTTCTTCTTCTCACACTGCTTTTATTTCCCTCTGGATGTACTGCATGATGCCCAGAGATCATACTCCTTTGGATGTTTGTCAAACTATGCAACATGGCAACATTCAGCAAATGCTGCTCTTCATGGGATTTAATCAAGCTTCTCATGGTGGTTGCAATGTCTAGTGAGGTTTCTTGAAATCTTCTCCCATTATAATCTATCTTGGAATTTCGCACTTGGACATTTTCCCCCATAGAATCTTCCCTATGCTCATAGGGAATTCGCGCTTCATGCATGTCGTAGGTTCTCATCAATGAGCCAAAAAGCCACTTTCCAAGCTGCGCTATAACTCTACAAAATTTTTTAATCAACACAATGGTTAGTTGCATGACAAATTCAGAATTAGAGAACCATTTACTTATTCTCACCTGACCCATCAAGGCCTAGTGCTGCAGCTACCAACTCTAATACCACAATGTAGTGTACTACAATATTGGTATGAGAGGGTACTCTTATCTCTTTTAACTATTAACTCTAGCCCATCGAAGCCCAATGCTGCAACCCACAGCTATTATACCACAATGGAATGTCCCCATACCCCACAATGCGGAATTATTAAAAAAAATTCTTTAGGATCCCTTGTTCACCTTTTGAAACATAGGGAATGGGTGTTAACAGACTCTTCCACCTTCATTCTTAGGATTAGAAAGCACTGTAAAAGTATTTCCTCCCTTTACAGATCACTTTTGCAACTAGAAACAAGATTTTCACACTAAACTTGTTCTTTCCGCACTCCTCCCCCCGCACTTCCTCTTTCCTCCTTCTGCTTACAGAACTCGAAAATTGCAAATTTTTCATTAAATATAAATGTTCCATCATTATTCCTCCTCCCACACTCTCGCTTTCTGCCTTCCTCTCAGAACTATGGAATCAAAACTTTAATATTCGATGGAAGCGTTCAACCATTATTCTTCCTTCCCTTCAGAATGTGAAAATGTGTGAAATTACTACCTTTGTCATCGGTTTCCCACCTTATGGATTCCAACATTTCGCCTACCAACTTCTGGCTTCTAAACATAGAAATCCATCTTTTATCTTCAGCTTTTCCATATTTTTCGATTTCTGCCTTCCACCTTTTCGCTTTCTACAGTGGTTCAAAAGTCAAAAACTCGATTTTCCTTAGAATTTTCATTGCTTTTCTGCTTTCCTGTTTTCCACCTTCATAGGTGGATCCTAGGGTGGGGAAAACTAAATTTCTTCCTTGTTTCACTTCCCTTTTTCTAGTTTCCTCCTTCCACTTTCTTAGGAGGATTCCAAGGGGAAGAAACACTAAATCACAAGAATTCTAAGCTTTCCAATAGGATTTTAGCCTCCAGGGACTTAATAAGAAGCATTGTAAAAACGCAAGGCATATATAGGAGTAAAATACAGGGAAACATACACTAGTAAACCTCTACTTGATCATCAATAAGCATTCAACATGAACATGCCAATTCATAGACCAATTCATAGAATAAACAATCATTCATCATAATCAATTCATCATGTTCAGCATGTTCATTCATAAGAATATACATTGCATAAACATAATAACAAAGAATATGTATCTTGATGATTAAACTGTGCAACAACTAGCTATGTGGCTACAACATTCTACCCAAACATAGGCTAGTGTGTTAATTAATCTCTCAACACCACTACCACCCCCGAGCTAGGCATGATTTCCACAAGGAACAAGGGAACAACAGACTTACACAAATCCATATCAAAACACACACTCAGTCAAGCCAACCTTCAGTTGGGTATATCAGACTTTCCAGCCAAGGCAACATCAAGTTTTGTTTATCAGGTTGTAGGATTAAAATCCAAACAATTCTGGGTTTATTAGGCTTACTCAGTCAAGCCATCATACAATTGGGTTTATCAGACTGTTCCCAGTCAATCCAAATCCTACAATAAGGACCAGCCAAGCCACATATGGGTTCATCAGGAACTCAATAAAGCCATCATTCATAGTGGGTTTCTCATGTTTTCCAGCCAAGGATTACATGTTAGATTTTTTATCATTTAAGCTAGCATTAACTTAGGATCTTAACTAAGAGAATAAACAAGCATAGGAATAAAAAACATAAGACAATGAACACAAAGACTTTCCTTGGGGAAACCATAAAGGAGAAAACCCCGCAACTTCCTCAGAGATAGAATCAACACCAATAGCAAAGCCCCAAAAACAGTAAGATGATATCCCGACATCAGTATCCTCTTTCTCTCTAGCCCCAACAACTTCTTCTTCCTCATCTATGCGCTACAACTGAGTGTGAATGAGTGTGTCATAAATAGAGATGCTCACTCTCTATTTATACTAATTCTCGACTTGACAATGAATCACTAGGGCCGACTTCTCTAGGAGAGTATAATAACCCTAGGGCCTTGCAACTGCGGGGATTTTAACCCTTGAACAATAGGAGGGTTACCCACAATGACTTGACATGACTTGTTTACATTATAGAACCTCCCAATAGGAAAATCGGGGTATGACATGACTCAATTACATTACAGATACTTCCCGAAATAAACATCGGGGTACAATACATGAAATATACAAGTGAATACATTCCAAAGTTACAAATAGATCAACACTCCCTATTAACTAGGAAGGTATTATTTCGACACAATTTTCAGCACTGGTCTTCTTTTCTGTATCGACTAGATCATCTCATCATCTTCATCTTCAAGTTGTATTCATCTTCAAGTCTTCTTCATCTTCAAGTCATCTTCGTCTTCAAGTCTTCTTCATCTTCAATTCATCTTCATCTTCAAGTCTTCTTCCTCTTCAAGTCTTGTTCATCATGGGATCTGGATCATCACTCGATCTGGATCACCACTACTGGATCATCACTGTTGGATCATCATCAAGTCTGGATCATCATCATTGGTGCTATCTCTTGATTCTTCTCATCATAGGAAGTTCTATAGAGACAGCCATTTTTCATGTTGGTTGTAGGCCTAGCCTTCATGTAGGTCTTCAACGCTTATATCTGACCCTAAGTCAGAATGGCCTGCCCAGCTCTTACATTTAAACTCATCTTGTTAGAAAGGCATGCCCAACACTAACATATGACCTCATCTTTTCAGAAAGGCCCAACACTCACATCTGACAATGTGTAAACATATCGTGCCAGAATGGCTCAGCACTTATATCCAACCATGTGCGAACACACCACATCGGAAGGGATATGCACTTACATCAGACCATGTTTGAAAACACCACATCAGAAGGGCTCTGCACTTACATCCAACCATGTTCGAAAACACCGCACTAGAAGGGATCTGCACTTACATCCGACCATGTTCAAAAACACCACATCGGAAGGGCTCTCAGTCCTAGACAGAGGATTCTTGGTAATTGAATAGGTGCCTCTATTCTCCCAGAGAATGGAATCAAACCTTATATCTGATCATGTGAGACTACATCCCTCATTCATATCAGAATGGCCCTTATTCCTAGACTGAGTATTCCTTGTAACTGACCAGGTGCCTCCATTCCAAGAGTGGCATTCAACACTTATATCTGATCATGTAGGAACCAATCCTACAGTCACATCAGAATGGATCAACACTCACATCTGACATGGAAGGAACCAATCCTCTCACCATGATAGAATGGATCAGCCCTTACATCTGAACATGGAAGGAACCTAATCCTCTCACCATGTCAGAATGGCTCTAGGTCTCATCATTTCCCCTTGGAGGAAACCTCGATCTGGAGAACACCAAGCTTCTCCTTGAAGTACTCAAAATTCACTCTTTCCAATGGATTTGTCAACACATCATCTATATGTTATTTTTTTGCAACATATTGGAGCTTCACTACTCCTCTCTGCACTATATGCCTGATATAGTAATACTTGATCTCGATATGCTTCGACTTGTCATGGAACACTGGGTTCTTCGACAACTTCACACAACTCTGGTTGTCGCAATATATACTAGTAGCATCCAAATGGAGATCAAATAAATTAGACAGTATATTTCTCAGCCACACTGGCTTGCAACTAGCTGAACAAGAAGTGACATACTCTACTTCAGCTGTATCCAGTTCCACACAGGACTGCTTCCTACTAAAACAAGAGATCATACCTGATCTCATACCGAAGCAACATCCTAAAGTGCTCTTCCTCTCGATGGCACTACCTGCCCAATCTGAATCAACATAACCCTCTAGGTTAATCTTCTGATTTTCCTCTTACTTGAGTCCATAACCAACTGGACCCTTCAGGTACCTCAGAATATGCTTTGTAGAAATCAAGTGAACATGTCTCGGACTTGTCAGGAACTGGCTCAAGGTGTTCACAGCAAAGCAAATATCTGGTCTTGTGTTCTTTAGATATATCAAGGACCCTACCATCTGACGATACATCATGGAATCAACTACTTATGATGAAGCATCACTCAATAGCTTCAGGTTCGATGCCATATGTGTGGTTATGGCCTTGCGGTCCATCATCCCAAACCTCTTCAGGATCTCTACTGCATACTTCCCTTGTCCAAGGAAGATTCCATCTGTACTCTGCCACAACTCCATGCCTAGCAAATAATGCATCATACCCAAGTCTTTCATTTCAAACTCGGCAGCAAGCTTCCTCTTCATATAAAAAATCAACCCATCTATACCTGTTACAAACAGATCATCCACATATAGTAGGAGTATCACTGGGTTACCCTTTTCAACCTTGTAGTAAAGGTTGGAATCTGCTTACTTTTGGTAAAGCCCAAAATGGACAGAAAGCCATCAATTCTGCCATACCATGTCCTGGGTGCCTGTTTCAAACTTTATAGGGATTTATTTAATCTACACACATGAGACTCCTTGTCATGTGTCTCAAAACTGAGTAGCTGCTCCACATACACTTCCTCTTCCACTACACCATTCAAGAAAGTAGTCTTGACATCCAACTGGTGTATCTTCCATTTAATCACTGTAGCTAGAGAAAGTACTGATATAATGGAACTATTTCTGGCTACAGGTGCAAAATTTTCTTCATAATATATTCCTTCTTTCTGGGAGAATCCACGAGCCACAAATCTTTCTTTATATTTCTCTATCCTACCATCTGTAGCATGCTTGATCTTGTAGATCCATTTGGAAGTTACAATGGACTTCCCTTCTAGTCTTAGGACAACATCCCAAACATCATTATTCATGATCGATTGATACTTTTAGATCATAGCATCCTTCCACTCTTTCCTTTCTACCTCTTCTTCATATTTGGAAGGTTCTTTATCAATAATGTCACATAGCAGGGCTACATAAATGGAGCAGGACCTAGTTCTCTTCCTTCCTGTGAGGATTCTTCTCCTAAGGTGGATCCACAGGTTCTTGAGGTTATTCTAATTCTTGATCCTCTTCTTGAATTTCTTCATTCATGGTTGTATCATGAATTTTGGGTGCTTCTATTTCTTCAGGTTCTTTAGCTGGTCTCTTCCTAGATTTGATGTAGGCTGAATCTTCGTTAAATGTTACATCTCTGCTGATGTTAATATTCTTGAATCTTGGGAAGTATATTCTATAATCCTTATAGGTTTCAGAGTATCCCACAAATATACCCTTCTTTCCTGAAGGATCTAACTTTGTCCTATTTTCTTTCAGAATGTGTATGTATAGAGGAAAACCGAATATTCTGAGATGGATGACTTCTGGTTTCTTGCCGGAGAAGACTTCTTTAGGTGTCTTGTTCTCGAGTACTCTATATGGAGTATGGTTTTGTACATATACCTTTGTTTTGGTAGCTTCTTCCCATATATGCATGGGAATATCTTGATCATGAAGCATGGCCCTTGCTGCTTCCATGATCATTCTATTCCTTCTTTCTACAATCCCATTCTGTTGTGGATTATATGGAGTGGATAAATCCCTCTTAATCTCTGAGTCTTTGCATAGCTCTTTGAATTCATTTGATGTGAATTCTCCACCATTATCTGGTCGAAAGGTCTTGATATTATTTTTAGTGTGGTTCTCAATCAAGGCTTTGAATTCCATGAACTTGTTGAATACTTCTTCTTTGTTCTTCATAAAGTATATCCATGTCTTTCTAGAAGAATCACCAATAAAAGAAACATAGTATACATACCCTCTTAGTGAACTGGATGACATTGGACCGCATACATCGGAGTGGATGATTTCCAAGATTCCTTTTGCCTTTCTCTCGCTACTTGGAAATGTCTTCTTTGTGTTCTTTCCTTTCCCACATCCTTTGCATACACCTTCATGTTTTGTCTACATTTCTGGGAGACCTTCAACAACTTTGCTCGCAAGTGGTAGTGCTCTGTAATGCACATTTGCAAGCCTTCTATGCCAAAGCTCATTTGGTTCTACTGAGTCATGAACCAAAGCTTGTTCTGGTTGGCCCTTCAATTTGTATAGTCCTCCTTCTTGTTCCCCAATCACTACTACATCATCGAAAGATTTATCTTTGGCCACATGAGGACTTATCCATCTAAAAATGAAACCCTCATGCCTTTTGCATCTAATGCAAATATGGAGAGGAGGTTCTTCTTTAGTCCATGTACAAATAATACACCTTTCATCTTGATAGACTTTCCAGAGTCTAGATTATATGAGGATTCACCACTACCTTTTATTGGATACTGGTAGTCATATCCAAGTTTCACCTTATGAGGTGATACATGTTTAGATAGTTTCACAAAGGATTCCTTGAATCCTATCATATGTTTGGAAGCACCACTGTCTATAAGCCAATCATTGCTGCCATGTGTGATAGTTCCCATGAGAGCAGAAATCAGAACATATTCTTCATCGCTTGAAGAATCATCACTGTCTTGTCTAGTTCTCTTTGTGGAAGGTTCATCATCCTCTACAGCATGAGCATGATGTCTTCTCTTATTTCCCTTCTTCTTGTGAGAGCTACTTTTGTTTCTATGACAATCCCTAACAAAGTGTCCTCTTTCATCACATGTATAAAAAATGTACTTAAACATATCTCTAGGCTTTATAAAGTTACTCATTTGGTGAGAGTGCTTACCGCTGTGGTGGCTAGTTTGGGTTTTCATGGATTGTATTGTGAGAGCTTGATCTTCACTTCCCATCTTTTCTTCTCGAGGTGCTATCCAAGCTTATTCTTGAGATCATTCTTCCCATAGTCTGTTGAACTTGACTAACTTCTTTCTGGCATAAATCCCTTGAATGAATGAGTCTCATGTCCTAGGGATAGCATTCAAGGTGGTCATTACAATCTCTGCATTCTCCACTTCTTCATCCACTGCTTCAAGTTGTTCTTTGATCTAGGAGACCCTTGTGAAGTATGACTGTATGGTCTCCGCATTCTAGATATTCACATTCTTCAACGGGTTCATCAAGGTCCTCTTTCGGTTTATGTTCTTTCCTTCAAATAGTTTGGTTAGGGCATCAAACATAGATTTAGGTGTCTTTATGGAGGACACTTGTGGTGTTATCACTCCAGGAAACTCCTTTAGGTTGTAGCTCGAGGATGCCTGGTAACTTAAACTGTGTTTAGAGTTTTTCTGAATTGGATCAAGCTGGATAACCTATATAACCTCTCACTCTCAAGACATGCATGAAGCTCACTCAATCACAAGGCTTTTAGTTACAACTTGTTCAGTAGTTTGACAAAAAGGTGCAGGGATGGAGAACCCACTAGGATGGAAGACTTACACACATAACACATGCATATAAATGGCTAAAGCCTGCTGAGGATGGTGTTTATAAATCAAATATCATTAAATAACCAATAGGATGACAGCTATTGTCCCTTTAATAAATCTAAAAATGACCTAAATGTACATTCAGGCAATAAACACAGTAAAGAAAGACATGGCTGAACAAATCAAAACAAAAGAGCTTATACTTAGAGTAAACCAGATGAGATGCTTGATAATGGAATAGGCTCATAAATTCCTGGAGTCGAACCTTTATTAATCAAATAATCATGGGCTTTATAGCCTTTTACAAAATTTAGAGGTCCTAAAAATCCAATCTGTTTACACAAAAAATAAATGAAAGTAATAGTATTTCCTCATTAGGGCTTCAAACCCTTGCTAACTATTTGTTTATTTGCTATGAATATCTAGTTCACTGAATGATCTTTTAATGGCTGAAGTGGTCATTGATGATCACCACTACTAGTTCGCTGTGAGATTGCCGCTAAAAACCAGTGTATTAGCGTCTAAATGAAGTGCCCAGTCTTGTTCAATTTGCCTGAAACCTTTTTAACTTTGTTTCCCCAGTCGCCGATTGGAAGCCTTTTCTTCTATCACATCAGCGCCCCAAGCCTAACTGCTACTGCTATTTTCGACACTCCAAATATCAGTGTTTCCACAGATTCTCTGCCTTACCACCACGATCGTTGATTGAAAGCTTTTTCTTATATTCTATCGGCGCCCCAAGTCTCCTTGTTGCCACAGCATCAGTGCTCTTTAGATCACCAGCATCGTGACGGCTTCTTCATCGATGCTTAGAGGATTTTTCCTTTATCCCATATGCTCCCCTAGTCTCAGTGCATCGACGTTCTCCATAACTAACTCATCGACGATTAGGAGCTGCAATAAATAATGCATCAGAACCTTTATCTAAACACTGCCACTACGTAGTCTTCAGTTCCTCCGATCGCTGAAATTTTCATCTAATCGTGGAGGCCTCAGTCTGTCTTTTTTCTACCGTTGCGGCTCTTTAGTAGACTAACTCACCAACGGTTAGCCTTTTCAAGCTCCAACACATATTTTTCATTCCCTCCAATCGACGGTGATTTTCTATTAATTTATCAGATGTCTTGTCTATTACCTCACTGGCACTATGGAGATGCTTCGTTGTAAACTCGTCATTCAGTAGTCTGTATGTCTTTCGATCGCCGATGGTATTCTATTGTTGAGCTATCAAAATGATTCTTGTCATCGATCAAAAACCTTATTCTGTTTTTCTTCCACCATTGTGGCTCCTTAGAGGACTAATTTGCCGACGGTTAGTCTTTTAGAGTTCTGATTTTTTATTCTTGACTTTGGCAGTATTTAGTTCTTCACATCACCGATGTTTTGGAACCTTTCACCATTGTTCCTATGCTATGTAGTCTTCATTTCTTTTGATCGTCAAAGAGTTCATCTATTGTCGCACTGTCAGAATGATCCTTTTCATCGATTGGAATCCATATTCTTTCTTCCTTCCATAGTTGGCTGTGCAGTGAACTATTTTTCCGCTGGTTAGTCTATAGCACCTCTTACACCAAAGTTTCCATCTGCTCGCGGAACCCGCGTTCTGTATTTCCTCCACAGTTGTGGCACCTTCAGGAACTAACTCCCTGATAGTTAGTCCTTGTAAGTTCCAACGTCAATGAGTCTTTATTGTTTCAGAACTTGCAGTAAGTATTTCTTCTGCAGTTGCGGCTCCTCAGAGGACTAATTTGTCGATGGGTAGTCTATACTTCTCCCAATCGCTGCCGATTTCCTCTTCTCGCGGAAGTCATAGTATGTAACTATTCCTCCGTTTCAGCACTGTAGTGGACTATCCCGCCGATGCTTTTAAAGTTTTTAAGTCCTAAAATGATTTCATTGGTGCTCAAAACCTCTCACCATCAAAGCCTTTAATCGTTATTTTCTCCGCAGTTGCAGCACCTTTGGGAACTAGCTCGCCGATCTGTAGCCTTTAAAACCTTTGATTGATGTTAGAAAATGCTTCGATGGCAGTGAAAAGTTTAGCAATATGCTTGAATACCGAAGGGGTCTTCCACCTATTATTTATATTCCATATTTCGGTGGCTAATGAGATGTTCTGATCCTCGTCCAAGCCACCGAACCCACAACTTTGTGAAATTTGCATAAAAAATAAAGGTCTTCAAAACTGTTAGTGATCTCCATATCCTTCATTACATCATTTAAATTCTTCATACTATCAAAAATAAATTTATTTTATTTTGGAAGATAACATCTGGCTCCTACTTGGGGATGGGAACCTCCCTGTGAGGTCCCAAGAACCCCAGACCAAAATGCCTTTCCCTAAAAGCAACTAAGTAACTTAACACTATTCTTTATTGTTCCATTGGGCATGGAGTCTTATTCTAAAAGCAAAGCAACCTACTATCTACTAATTTACAATCATAGGGCCTCATAGCCTCAAGTAAAATAGATTTTTAGGAACCTCCCATTTACTGGGCCATCGAATACCTATTCACCTTCCAGATTCTACAATTTGAAGGTGTTATTCTTATATACCTGGTCTATAACAAAAGGGCCAATCCATAAAGAGTCAAATTTTCCATGTTTCCCTTTGTCATGTTTGACACCATCCCACTTGAGGACCTAATCTCTGACCTTGAATTTGTCTACCTTTGCTCTTTTGTCAAACATGCCCTTTATCCTCTGTTGATGAGCCTCTGAATTTTCTACCACTTGCTCCTTGATTTACTGTAACTCCACCAAATCCATCATCCTTCTCATCATATCATTTGGTTCATCTTCCTCTTCCTGAAAGAAATTTTCCACTGGAAGGATGAGCTGGATAGGAAAGATGGCCTCAGTTCCATAAACTAGTTTGAATGGAGAAATCCCTATGGATATTTTATCTATCACCCTATCAGCCCATAAGGAAAAATTAAGCTTTGAATCCTAGCTTTTCTGATTTGTCTCTAGTAGTTTCCTAATGATCTAGACTAAGATTTTGTTGGATGACTCAGCCAGACCATTTCCTTATGGGTAATAGGATGTGGAGTGCACTAGTTGAATACCCATTGATTCACACAATTTAACCAATGCCCCCACTTTAAAGGCTTGTGCATTATTAGTTACTAACCTTACCGAGCAACCAAACCTCCTGAATATGTTCGCATATAAGAATCTCATGATGACTTGATGAGTGGCATTTCTGGTGGGTATTACTTCTATCCATTTGGTAAATTAGCTAGTGGCTACTAAGATCCATTTATGTTGTCCACTGGAATATGGATTTATTTCACCTATGAAATCTAGACCCCATTGCTGGAAAGGGCCATTGACTGTAACAAGCCTAAGGGGCAAGGATTTGAGCTGCTACTTTCCTACAAATTTTTGACATTGGTCACAGGCCCTTACAAAAGTTCATACATCAGCAAAGAGGTCTGGCCAATAGTATCCTACTTTTAAGATCTTGTGGGTTGTGGTTTTCCAGTAGTGGTTGCCTCCACATGTACTGAAATGAAAGTGATGCATGAACTTCCCTACTTCCTCTTTATATAGACACCTTAACAAAATCCCAGGCTGATCCCTCTAGTACAGTAATTTGTCAATTATGCAAAACTTAACAAATTTCAACTTAAGAGCTCGTTCTTGGTTAGAAGTGAGATCAGGAGAATCTTCTAATTTAAGTAAAAAGTGAATGATACCTGAGTACCACTCACATGAAGATATGTTCTTAGCTACCGATGGACTGTCATTATGATCTTTGTTTACTTTTGTTTCAACTACTACCATATTATGCACCTTTGCTGATTTGACACATGTGAAATTTATTCCCACCAGCTCACAGTTTTCTTTGGCCATGAGTTTGGCCATGCCTAATCCCTTTACCAGCTTGGTGGGTTTCACCTCTGCATCAAACTCAATGAGTTTGGAAATCCACTTAGCTCTCTTCCCATCAATGTTAGGCTAAATCAAAACATCCTTCACTGTAGCGGAAGGGACATCTGCAATGACCTTTGCATGGAGAATGTAGATTCTAAAGTTCTTCAAAGATTTTATGAGAGCATAAGCCTACTTCTCAATTGGGTCATATTTCAGCTCAACATCTCTCAAGGTTTTGCTGAAGAAAGCAATTGGATGATCAAGACCTTCATCATTCTTTTGTAATAGTATAGCTGCCACTATGTCATCAGATGCAAAAGACAAAAGGTAAAAACCCTTGGTGTAGTCGGGACTAATCAGGGTTGGGGCCTCCATGATGGATTTCTTAATATCTTCAAAAGAATTTCTTGCCTGGTTGGTCCACTTGATTTCTGTATCCCTTTTTAACATGGTTGTTATGTGCTTTAACAGCTCGGAGAAATTTGGAATGAATCTCCTAACAAAGTTTACCTTGCCTAAAAAGGACTGAATGTCTCTTTTTGACCTTGGTATTGGCAGTTGCTGAATTGCCTCCACTCTTACTGGATCGATCTTTACACCTTCAGCTGAGACTATGTGGCCTAGGAGCTTTCCTTCATTGAGTGAAAACTGGGACTTCTTGGGGTTCAGTGATATTCCGTACCTTCTGCACTTCAGAAATACCTTCCTTAAATGCTGCAAGTGGTCATGATGGCTGTGAGAGTAAATTGTTAAGTCATCCAAATATATCAGCACAAATTTATCTTTTAGCCTTACAAAAGCTAGTTCCATAGCTCTTTGAAAAGTATCCCTAGCATTCATTAGCCCAAATGGCATTTTAGCATACATAAAGGTTCCCCAAGGGGTAGTAAAGGAAATCTTCTCTTGGTCATCTGGGTGCACAGCAATTTGATTGTATCTAGATAAGCCATCAAGGAAGGACATGACCATCGCCCCCAAGACTCTCGGCAGCAGATGTTCCATCTTGGGCAGTGGATAGTTGTCTTTTTTGGAAGACTTATTCAGGTTTCTAAAATCCACACACTGTTGGGCCCTGGAATTGTCCATTTTTCCATCATTTATCAACATACCTTTCATCCATTTTCTTACCATTATTTCTCATTTATCATTCCATTTTTCATCCATTTGTTGTAGCTGCGCGTTGAACAGCCTGCTACTTTCATTGATGTTTTAAGTGGTTATTAGTGATTATTTTCCTTTATCTTTGATGAATTAAAGACTATTATGCATAATTTTACTAATTATGGTTTGTGGAGTGAGTTTTCACGTACAGGACACTCATAGCCAGCTGTTACAGCCTTAACAAAAAACGCATGCCACATAAGAACACCTTCATTCGCGTCTTGATTTGCGGGAATATGAAAACGAATCTCAAAAATCCGAGACATGGGTTTTGTGCCTAACATCCTCATTTACTTAAATATTAAGGAAATCACCAAAAAAAGCTACGGTTTGCGATATGCAGGTGGTTCTTCGAGAGGGTATTTTCCAGATTTAGTCTTGCGGCCGGTTCCAAAGTTGCTAACAGTTACAGCCGTGTTCCAGCTGTTGCAGATCACAAGTTAGGGGCTCAGTTCTTCATTTCCATGAGATAATTTTATGTATAAATATGTAATCAATCTCATTAAGAAAGGATTATTATTAAGGATAGATAGATTGACAGGGATTAAGCATGATAGATTAGGCAAGATAGGAGATGGATGATAGGAGATGTAGGATAAGAGAGAACACAATGTTATGATGTAGGATTTGATCCAAATCTATTGTAATTCTTCCATTATGATAATACATGCTGGCAGTTTCTTAATTCTGTAGTTGTAGACTTTCATTGTGGAGATCCAGATCTGCTCAATGGAGGAAGGACCCTCTTCCCTGAGCAGATGTTGGTAGTGTTAATTGTAAGTGTGTTATTGTTTAGATCTGCTTATTATTTTGTTCATGCTTTCATTCATTAATTTCATAATATTTGTTTTCTTTCATTCATCAGATCTGTCATAATCGTTGTGTTGATAATTCATTTGGTAGATCGTTGGCCAACATAACAATTCTTTAAATGTACATAATCAGATCTTGTTTCATAGGAATAGATCTTGTTTGAAGTGTATTTGATTTACAGTTTGATTTATGAATAGGTTTGAGTATTGATTTCTTTTCAAGTATATGTGATCTAGTTTACAAAGAGTTTCGATTGCATACCAATAGATCAAACAGTGTCAGGTAGAAATTATGCTTGCATATATCTTGCATGATAACTTTGAAATAAAAGACTTCCTTGGGTTGATAATTTATGTTTAGCACTCTGCATGTTAAGTTTTAATTAACTGGCATATAGTGGGCACGACATTTTGGCGCCGTTGCTGGGGAAGTTATTAATTGTGAAAAAGTACATCTGACATTGTTTTGTAGATGCATTGTTAAAGTAGGGCATGTAGGTTGCATTATTACATTTCAGGTTATTGAATTTATTTTGAGTGTGAATTTTCTGTTTTTACATTCAGTTTTATTTCAATTTCAATCTTTGGAGCATAAATCTCATCATTCCCCTTAGTGGTTTTGTAAGCACCACCCATTATACTAACAAGTTGACAGGATCATTCGAAGGAGGAGCCTTATAATAGCACATGAAGAATCTATGAAGAGATGGCAGATGCAGAAGTTGTTACGTTCGAATTTCTGATCATAGATTCGAGAGGAGTGGCACAAACAAAAAGAATTCCCCCACATGTTCTACCAAATTTTCATGGTTTGGAAAATGAAGACCCTGATGTATTTTTATTTCAATTCGAAGTACTTTGTAGAGGATATGGTTATTATGCTAATGATCAAAAGTTGAATGTGTTTCCCCTTACTCTAAAAGGAACAGCCCTCCGTTGGTTCATGAGCCTCGGTGGGAATTGTATACAAACTTGGGAAGTTATGAAACATGTGTTATTGAAAAGGTACCAAGATTATTGCAGGGTCAATGAAGACATCTTCGAAATGACACAAGGAAAAGAAGAGAGTCTGGAGGAATACAAAGAACGATTTCAATATAACCTCCAAAGATCCAAACAGAGGAATCTGGGGAAGGAAATCTTAAAAACACTTCTACTCAAGGGAATCCAAGCTGAATGTTTAGAAATATTGAATCTGATCGGAACAGGTAATGTATTTCAGTTAGCATATGATGACATTTGTGAGTTATGTAGAAGGTATTCAAGAGGAAGCTTCAAGACTGGTAAGAATTCTAAGGAACTTTTATCTCCATTTTTGAAATCTGCTGCAAAAACAAGAGTTTTACGAGCTGGAACCAGTAATTTATTTGAAAATTCTAGTGGTGGTATCAATGATTCACTAAATTCAGAATTGGTTATTTTGCAGGATAAGGAAAAGCAGGAGGAGATAAGAGAAGCAAGGGATTTCCCTTTGGATAGTCTTGAAAGGTGTGGTATATGTGACTTGAATCATTCCACAGATCATTGTCCCTCTTTACCAAGGATGAAAGAAACATATCAAAGAGATCTGGGACTTGCAACCAACTCATTGCAACAGTCATGTCAACCATGGCCTACATCTATGGTTCAAAATTCTATCCCTCCATTTTCTTACTTTCATACTCAATCATTGAATACTCTTCCACCATGGCAGCTGTTGCAACCTCAATTTAACTATTACCTACCTTATCCACAAGGTTGGAATGGCCTATCTTATTACCACATGGCCACTCTCCCTCATGCTGCAACACAACTTGGTCCTTCAATATCAACCTCACAAATCAATCATCTACATCAGCCACATCTATCTTCTCATCAAACGCCTTGGTACCCAACACAATTTCCTGTCCAATCCACCCTCCACCCTAACCATAATAAACTAGTACAGTATGCTTACAGTGCTGAACTGCAAAATGTTCCTACATTTCCCTCTTGTTCTACCTCATCTACACCATTGCAAAAAGGCTGTGCATTGTTGCAGTAAATCCATATGAGGCCTGAACATGTTTTAAACCCAAGTTTTGTAGATGGAGTTTATTCTAGTCCTCATAAGCAAGCAGACAATATCAACAATACACATGTATTATTTGATGGAGAACATCCATTGGAACCAAAATCATCATTGACATCATTAGATCTGGAAATCTTATGCATTGAGGAAGATAAGTTTAATAAGGATCTTCATGGTGTAACATCCATGAGCAATCAAGGGAACAAAGACTATATTGAAGCTTGGTTTCAATATGTTATCGGTCTGCAGCATCATTCCATGCTTCACCAATTCTTGGCACCATCATTTCAAGGGAATTTGATCTCTCATATCCTAGAATTCATAAAGTTATATTTTTCTATTGGGAGTATGAGCATACTTGAGTCACTTTTTCGAAAATGGCTCTATTGGAAATATGCATACACTTGAATTTTTTTATTTCCAAGTAGAATAGGGTAGGATAGAATAACATAATAAAACCATGCTTTTGTTTGTTTAAGTTTTTATTTTATTTTTGAATAAGTATGCTCTCTTCTTGCGCCTTGTTGCGATCTAGAAGATCAGAAAGTAGAAAGATGAGGAATGGGTATGAGATGTTTTCATGAATGCTTTGGAATTGTTGACTATTTGAACAAAAATGCTTAAGTCCTTTTTGTCATCAATTTTCCAATTTCAATTTGTCTCTATTTGTTACAAATAAAAATAAAAATATCATGAAAACAAAATTACAGTAATTATGGAAAGTGAATGGACGATCCACAGGAAAATGAGCCCATGATTATGAAACACTTCAAGCTTGAAATTTGACATGAATTTGTTAGCTACAACACCCAGCTGTGAATGATTACTCTCAGTTGTGATTACTCTCAGCTACAACAGTGAGCTGCAACATTGGCTGTGACAGGGAGCTGCAACACCCAGCTATGACTGTGCTACAGGTAAAAATTTATGAGTTTGAGATATGTGTGTATTTCAAATCATGATATGTCTTTATTTTTTATTTTCCATAAAAATTCACATGCTTTATTTCAAACATTATGTCATTTTTTAAGAGTTGCAGCTGTGGCTGCAACAAACCGTGTAAGTCAATCTAGGTGCTCAATGCTTGAAATTTTTGGTATGGATGTGTGTTATATTTAAATTTACATCATTAAAATCATTCACACCTATTTCGATCACTTTTTGGGGGTTAAATTTAATTTATTGGATTTTTGTGACATTTTGGCTTGAAAATTTTACTGAAACATAGACGGGACAGTCCATTTTTGGGCGACCAAATGAACTTATTTTTAAAACCTGTTTACATCCCAAGTATCCCTTTGAATCTAGTTTCCAAAACAATTTCAAGTTTTACAATTGGGTGTCAAACGAAAATTTTATGGCCAAAATACTAACAGGATGTGAAGCTGGCAACTTAGGAACAAAGCTGGGACAGCCAATTTTTGGATGCCTTATTGGATATATTTTGCAAACCTATTTCATTGGTATATTCCCCTATGAATCTAGTTCATAACTCAATTTTAATCACTCCATTCTGATATCGTATGTAAATTTTATGACCAAAATACTGACTGCCTATCACAAATCTGCATTCCTAAAACTCTATTTTCTAGACTGTTCATTGGCTTATTTGACCCATCAATTCTTGTTGGATTCAAAACTTGTTTCTAATGGAAATAGACCTATGAATTTAATTTAATGTGGCTTTGGAATCACTCAAATTGGACAAGGAACGAAGAAGCTATGATCAGAATACCGTTGGTGATTCTAGATGGACATTGTTCTGCCGCAGGTATAAAATGGATTTTGCTTTGTTCATTTTTCTTTGGATTTGTTTTATGAGTAATTGCTTGTTGTTTTTTTTCATAAGTGTTGGGTGAAGAGAGACCAATCATCTCTCTTCTTCCATCATCTCATGTTTTATTGCAGGCAAATGCTAGGTTTTGCAGGTCCTTGGAAGAAGAAGGTCAATGCATGCACGAGTGACTCTTGAAGAATTTTTATCAATTTGCAATTGGATTGAGCACATAAAAAAAATGGAGAGATTGATGTGCAAACCATATAGAGTCCATTTTTTTTGAAGTCAAGTCCCATTGCTGCATGCCAGAAATCATTTTTAGACACCTGTCATCCCACTTGTTGCTGAAAGAAACCCCTCAAGAAGCCAATTTCCCTATGGTAGATTCATTCACCCTCCTCATTTCAAAACCCCAAAACTCCATTCATGTCGAAGTCTCATTTTTCACTGCTTATGTAGTCACCATAACCATTTTATTTCCCATTACTACTACATCATGACTTCACATATACTTTCCGCTTCTGAGTTTCATGTTGGTCCTATTTTTCACTATGATTCTTCACAATCATTTATTTTGTACTTGTATTGGATGATGTGGAATGCATTAAGGTCCACCTTCCAATGGTATTGTCCCATCAACTCCGACACATCATCTGGGATCAATATTAGAGTTTTTATAGTGCCCTGGTATCTGCATGAATCAATGGCAGATTTCCTTGTTGTTACTCATGGGGATTCATCAATGCCTCTTGATTGACAAATCTTGCAGGTGACTCGACTCCAGCACATCCATTCGTACTTGCCAAGATGCACTAAGGTACTTTAGAGCTCACTTTCATCAAAGGTGAGTTTCTTCACATTGGTTAACGACATACATTAATGGCTGGTAATCCAATGATTTCTTTCCATGCTCGACTTCAGCACATTCATTCGCATGGTAAGAATTGTACCTCGGTTTTGTAACAGCTGAAGATTATGTGATCTAATGGTTTCAAAAATGATTTGCAGCATCATTTGTTCAGTAGTTTTGCAATTCCTTTCCATTTTTAGTTTAGCAGTTGATTTTCAGAATAAGAGAAAGGACTTTTTGCTTCTATGGTAGAATTTATGCTCATCAATTGTCTCAGCAGTTATTCTTACATGCAACCAGCACAACATCATGGATCAAATTCAGTCTCATCCAGTTTCAGCTCTCATATACATATGTCTCAGCATCAAATCATCCTACATAGCTCCAACATACACCAATCCATTCATGTCAACCAAGGCTTCCATGGAGATAAAACTTGAGGTAAAATAGCATGAGTTTTTGATTTATTAAAGATTTGGGGAAATGTCATGAAGAACCACTAAGCATTAGCCATTTCCATTTTCTAAATAGCATTTTATGTCCATCCATTCCCATCATTTCCCACTCAGTTTTAACACTTCATTATTCATGCACATCCACTTCAAATTCCAACCCAACATCTCACCAACTTAACTGACCAAGCATACAAAAAAAAAAGGGATACCTTGTTGTTGTTACACAAGAACCAACAATAGGAAGTTTTGCTGCTGTCACACAAGAACCATCAGCAAGAAAAGAATCATTCAGTTGCTTGAAGGTTGTTCTTTCCAACTTTGGGATTTTTTTTTTTTATGCATGTGGGAAATAAAAATCCTCTATGGCTACAAATTGAGGAAATGATGCATGAGGGCATGCTTTGCATTCAGTTTAAAAGGTAGTCCTTTAATAATTTGCAGCAAGTTATGACTAGAATCAAGGTTTGCAGATTGTTTTCTCATTGAAAATGTTCTCTTGAAGTACAAGCAAAAATGATCGGGGAGTTTTCTGAATTCATTAATTATCTCAAGAATCCTAGAATACCATGAAAAAATGATCTACTGCTGTCACACAAGAACTAGCTATAGGAACACAAGGCATTGCTGTTGCTTCTTGAGAACTTGCAGTGGTAGAATTTTATGCTGCCATATAATATAGAATACATTCAGAGGTATGAGTTTCATTATTCAGTAATGCCCACATTGGCTTACAATTGTTATCCTGGTCTTTGCATATTTGATGTTGTAGTTCATAATGGAAGAGAGATGTTGCTGTCACTATGAAAATATTCCCATAATAATGAAAGACAGATTTCGGAAAACATGCTTATATTTCCATGGCAGCAAACCAAGTTTTTTGGGGACATGAGATTTCATGATTACAGGGTTTCTATCCATCAATTGTCAGTGTTAAGCCATGCTTAGCCCACGGTTTCATGACCAGCCATCTATTTCTAGCTCATTTCTTTGCTGCATCTTAGAAGGTGAAGGTATATCCAAGGAAAAAATGAAGGTAATAGCAGAATACATATTTCAGTAATCTGAGTTTTTGGAGTCCAGATCCATGCTTTGTTTTCAAAATTAGATTATTGGAATCTACATGAATGTATGAAGTGAGATACATACATTCATAGGTTTTGCTCATTGATACATGGATTTGTTGAATATGGTGGCTATCAACTATTTTTGAAATGGTTTGGTGCTTTGAGATTCTCATTCTTAGTTGGATATGGGCTTTATGCTTGTTGCAATTGGTTTTCATTACTATTTTTATGAGCATGGAAACGATTGAGAGGATCTCTTGAACTACTTTGAAACAGTCCTACCATACACAACACTTGCAAAATGGTCATTTTTATCATTAATAATTTTTATAACAGTATGGAGGATTGATGTGGAAATCAAAACTTGTTTTCTGCCGTGACGAGTTTTAATAAGCATGAGTACATGATGTGTCCTCAGTTTGGGGGAGATGGATGTTTCCAACTAAGATGACAACTCTTCTTTTGCATGAGGACATGACAAATTATTCAGTTTGGGGGAGGAGCTACTATGCTTGTTGTTTTTTTCATTTACATTCACAATTTTGATGCATATGGTTCTTCACATAAAATGCTGAATTTGAATTGAGCATATCTCACAAAAAACAAATTAGATCCTTATGAAATTTGGACAAAGGATGCATAACATCATGAAGAACAACCGTGGCAAGTTTCAGCTGAATCCATTGCACGGTTTTCGAGAAAATGGCCATCATCACCTACAACCAATTTACATTTTTCTCGAAATCCGTGATGTGAGTTTGTCTAATTTTTTGGTGTGGAGATGCACTAGAGTGTTAGCTACCTGCTTGCAAAATTTCATCCCAACCCAGTTCATCGTTTGGGATAAAATGGCTTCAGACGTTTCCCGCTCAAAAAGGCTAAAACACCGTAAAATATTGCCATTTCCCGTTTTCCGGCAGCTGCGACATATTTTCCGGCGGCTGCGACATATTTTTCGGTGGCCGTTTTCCGGCAGCTTCCCATTTTCCGGCGGCTGTGACATATTTTCCAGCGGCTGCGACATATTTTCCGGCGGCTACGACATCTTTTCCGGCGGCTGCGACATCTTTTCCGGCAGCTGTGAGTCCGCCAAATTTGCCGCTAAATTTAGCGTTGTTCTGACAAATTCGCCGGTAAAACCTTCGCCAACTTCTCTGCTAAAATAAGCTGACTCTGCCAAATTGGCCGCCACATTTAGCGTTGTTCCGCCAAATTTGCCGTTAAAACCTTCGCCAAATTCTCTGCTAAAATAAGCTGTGCAATGGTAAAATGAAGGAACAAATCAATGGGTTTTTCAAAGTTGGATGCTACACAGGTATTTGGTTGCATGAGGACATGCAACAAGTTCAGTTTGGGGGAGATTTTGGGCCCTAGAATTGTCCTTTTTTCCATCATTTATCGACATACCTTTCATCCATTTTCTTACCATTATTTCTCATTTATCATTCCATTTTTCATCCATTTGTTGTAGCTACGCATTGAACAACCTGCTACTTTTATTGATGTTTTAAGTGGTTAATAGTGATTATTTTCCTTTATCTTTGATGAATTAAAGACTATTATGCATAATTTTACTAATGATGGTTTGTGGAGTGAGTTGTCACGTACAGGACACTCATAGCCAGCTGTTATAGCCTTAACAAAAAACGCATGCCACATAAGAACACCTTGATTCGCGTCTTGATTTGCGGGCAGATGGAAAATAATCTCAAAAATCCGAGCCATGGGTTTTGTGCGCAACATCCTTATTTAATTGAATCTTCAGAAAATCGCCAAACAAAGTTACGGTTTGCTATATGCAGGTGGTTCTTCGAGAGGTTATTTTCCAGATTTAGTGTTGTGGCTAGTTCCAAAGTTGCCAACAGTTACAGCCGTGTTCCAGCTGTTGCAGATCACAAGTTACGAGCTCAGTTATTCATTTCCATGAGATAATTTTATGTATAAATATGTAATCAATCTCATTGAGAAAGGATTATTATTGAAGATAGATAGATTGATAGGGATTAAGCATGATAGATTAGGCAGGAGAGGAGATGGATGATAGGAGATGTAAGATAAGAGAGAACACAATGTTATGATGTAGGATTTGATCCAGATCTATTGTAATTCTTCCATTATGATAATACATGCTGGCAGTTTCTTAATTCTGTAGTTGTAGACTTTCATTGTGGAGATCCATATCTGCTCAGTGGAGGAAGGGCCCTCTTCCTTGAGCAGATGCTGGTAGTGTTAATTGTAAGTGTGTTATTGTTTAGATCTGCTTATTATTTTGTTCATGATTTCATTCATTAAGTTCATCATAGTTTTTTTATTTCATTCATCAGATCTGTCATAATCGTTGTGTTGATAATTCATTTGGTAGATCGTTGGCCAACATAACAATTCTTTAAATGTACGTAATCAGATCTTGTTTCATAGGAATATATTTTGTTTGAAGTGTATTTGATTTACAGTTTGATTTATGAATAGGTTTGAGTATTGATTTCTTTTCAAGTAGATGTGATCTAGTTTACAAAGAGTTTTGATTGCATACCAATAGATCAAACAGTGTCAGGTAGAAAATTGTGCTTGCATATATCTTACACGATAACTTTGAAATAAAAGACTTCCTCGGGTTTATAATTTATGTTTAGCACTCTGCATGTTAAGTTTTAATTAACTGGCATATAGTGGGCATGACACACACAACCTAATTTCTCCATTTTTCTTTCTCACCACTACTAGATTTGCAATCCACTTGGAATATCTGATGGGGATTATGATCTTGGCTTCGAGGAACTTGTGTATCTCTTTCTCAATCACTAGTAATAGAAGGGGGCTGCTGGGTCTCAGCTTCTATTTGAAAGGAATGGTGTCCTTCTCCAAAGGAATCCTGTGCTGGATGATGTTGGTGTCATATGTTTTTAGGTCACTATAATCCCATGCAAAGGCATCAACAAACTCTTTTATCAAGATGCAATATTCAAAATTTTGTTCAGCAGTTAGCCAAGTTGATATATTTATCAATTTTGGATGGCTTTGGTTGCCTATGTTCAGCTCTTAGATAGTAGGATCTAGCTCCCTTTTGGCAGGCTTGAAAGGGATGTCATTGTGGTCAAATAGTTCTTCCAATGGTACTAGACCTCGAGATATGTGGTTGCTAGGAAATTGGACAATATCATGCTCAATCACTTTATCTTTTAGCTTGATCTACTTGGATTTCTCCAGGTTAAGGTTTTCCTAGTCTATGTCTATATCAGAGAATTCATCCACTAACTGAACGAATTTACTAATCTCCCCATCATTTTCAAACACCCTCCAAAATTTTACATTGTCTGGGAGAGAGGGTCTGTACTTGACCTGAACATCATAGCTGAGCCTAGGGGGTAAAGGAGGAACAAACAGACTTGCAGAGACAGCCAGGGAATCAGCCAGGTGATTCAAATCCCTAGGAACATATGACAGTTCAAAAAACATAAATGAGTCTCTGAGTTTCCATATATTGTCCCCGTAGGCCTTCAATCTGATATTTTTCATCTGAAAAGTGTTGTTGACCTGCTATATGATGAGATCTGCGTCCCCAAAAATATTCACACACATGATCCTCATCTCCTTGGCCGCTTTAACTCCTAGCAGTAAGGCTTCATATTCTGCTATGTTGTTCATTGTCTTGAAATCGAGCTTATAAGATAAGTGAATGTTCTCGTTAGCTGGGGAGATCAAGACTATACCTGCGCCTGCTGAGTTCTAAGCGCTTTCCCCATCAAAATGCATGGTCCAGATCACTGTTGTGATTTCTTTTGGCCATGGATGGGTGGGATCAGTGAGCTGAACCAACATCCGTTGATTATCATCAATTCACAAAATACAGGATTCGAAATTGGTGTCCTCGGCGTAAATTGGGTGATTCATTAAGCGGCTCTCTTTGCTTATGATGTATGCTGGCTGATTTTATCTGTACATCCACTTAGTTTCCCCTCCAAACATGGGAATGGTAGCATATGTGAGATCCATCTGGAGGGTGCCACCTAATATTTTTCTCCACAACTGGGACAGCAAGAGGCCGAATTTTTTGGGAATATCAGCCACTACGATGCCCATGATTATGCTTTTCGAAGGCAGCTAGGTTAAGTTTACAGCAAGATCTTTGATGAGGCCCAAGCATTTTACCTTCCTGGAGTCAAAAGAGAATAAATCATGGTAGGGCTTGGTAATGTTGAGGCTGATCTCATCCATCACAGCTTTGGGCATTAGGTTGTGAGAGGCTCCTAAATCTAGTAGACAGTTATGGAGGATTTTATCATGGATGTTCAAGGATATATATAATGGTGGGAAGGAGTCCTTTAGGTCTTCAATCATAGGGCCTAGGTTTACAAGAGGCTTGTCATCTTGTAGGTTCACGAAGTCAGTGTCAATGTGCACCTTGGGCTGAAGGGAATTTAAAATGGAGGTTTTAAATGCATCATTCTTCATCAACTCGATTAGAGGGAATGGGATTTTCAATTTTTGAATTTCAGACTTAAGGTTGAAAGAATAATGCAGCTTATCTGAAAATATTACCTCCTAAGCTGTAGGTTTGAGTTGCACTTGATCCGGTGTGGCTGAAGGTGCTAGTTTATGCAATGCTTCGGATGGGACAACTACTTTCTTTGGTAAAACAACAACCTTTCTAGTAGGTGCAGCAGACTGCTTGATAGGTACAACATTCTTCTTGAGGGGAGAAACCAACCTAGACCTTAGTTGGTAACCTTCCTGACTATCAGCCTGATAGACAGCCTCTTCAGCAATTTGCTCATCAATAAGGGTTTCCTCATATTCTGCCTATGTCAGAAAAGAATAATTCACCTCATCCTCCATGCAGTGGATATTGTCTTCAGCGTCTCCTTCATCTTTAATGAATTTTGTCTCTTCTTCTAATACACCATTTTGAAATGGAGCTCTTATCCTCTGGTCTTCCCCTTGATTTCTCTCCCTTTTGAGAATCTGAACAGGGGGTTTCCTCTTCTATAAGGAACAAAATTTGGGTTTCGAGGGGCAAAATCACTTGGCCATGTACCCCTCATCGGCAGATGTCCTTTGCCCCTCCATTTAGACATTTTAGCTGTCAAGTTATCTAAAATTTTGGCCATCTTGTCAATCTTGTTCTCTGATGCATAAGTCCCATTATAGTCTACTAGCTGCCTTCTCCTGTCTATCTTCCCTTTGACCTTTTGAGATGCCAGAATGTTTGACTCTACCTCTAGGGAAACATCCTACATGAGTGATAAGGAGGTAGACCTCATTTCTCTAAGAAGTAGGTAGAAGTCAGAGTCAAAGGCATTCGCATAGGTTATCATAGCTGAGGCACCGGTGGGCTTAATCTCAGTGGGGATCTTGCTGTACATGTCATTGAATCTCTTGGTAAATTTGGAGACAGACTCACCATTTTCTCTTCTCAGGTTTTTGAATTTTGTGATATAGTAGAGGTGGTATCTCCTCTATCCCCAATGCTTTAGGAAAACATCATCTAGGGCTTCTATGCCTGCTACTGACCCAGCAAGTAGTTCCTTAAACCACTTCCTAGCTTGGCCTTCTAGGATTTGCACAAAAACTCTGGTCCATACATCTGCTTGTTCTATGTTAATATTTTTGGCATAACTATAAAAGGCCTCTAGATGTTCTTCAGTAGTGAAATCCCCTTCCCCTGTAAACTTAGGCATATACTTGAGGTAATCCGTGATAGGCATGGCTACGAGAGGATTTGGCAAAACAAGGGGTGCATACCTAGCTACTATGATCCTTTCCATATTGGTAATTTGAGGGGTAGCCATATTGGAAATGGGTATGGACGGGGTTGTGGAAGGCAGCATTGATGAAAATATTTGCCGAGAAGGCAGTGGTATACTTATCCCAGTGGAGTCACCAGGGATTGGATCTTCACAAGCAATAGTGCTTGAAGATTCCCAATACCTATATTTTTCTGACATAAAAAATTTCTAGGAATTAAGAGTTTCAGCAGAAGAAATAACAATAGAAATATTTATTGAAATACCTGATGTAGCATTCTATGCAGTACTATTGGTCTGTCTTAGTAAAGCCCTAGCTTTCCTCAAGATTTCTTCTGGATCTGAAACAGGTGTTGCTGGTGGCCCCTTTGGGTTTGCTCTGGTACTTGGTCTTCTTGAAGCCACATTTTATCAATGGAGTCACTAGATATATGATTACAATCGTAATAATGTCCAAGCCTTTTCTATCATCAAAGCATGGATCTATGTCATCTCCCAGGGAAGCTGAGCTTCAATCTCCTCTCCCCGGCAACGGCGCCACTTTGTTATCACTCCCGAAAACTCCTCTAGGTTTTAGCTCGAGGATTCTTGGTAACCTAAAATTTTTTTAGGGTTTTTCTGAATTGGATTAAGCAAGATAACCTATATAACCTCTCACTCTCAAGACACTCATGAAGCTCACTCAATCACAAGGCTTTTAGTTACAACTTGTTTAATAGTTTGAAAAAAAGGTGCAGGGATGGAGAACCCACTAGGCTAGCAGACTTACACACATAACACATGCATATAAATGGCTAAATTCTGCTAAGGATAGTGTTTATAAATCAAATATCACTAAATAACCAATAGGATGATAGCTATCAGCCCTTTAATAAATCTGAAAATTACCTAAATGTACATTTAGGCAATAAACACAGTAAAGAAAGAGATGGTTGAACAAATCACAACAAAAGAGTTTATACTTAGAGTAAAACAAATGAGATGCTTGATAATGGAATAGGCTCATAAATCCCCGGAGTCAAACTTTTATTAATCAAATAATCATGGGATTTATAGCCTTTTACAAAATTTACAGATCCTGAAAATCCGATCTGTTTACACAAAAATTAATTGAAAGTAATAGTTTTTCCTCATTAGGGCTTCAAACCCTTGCTAACTATTTGTTTATTTGCTGTGAATATCTAGTTCACTGAACGATCTTTTAATGGCTGAAGTGGTCATTGATGATCACCACTGCTGGTTCACTATGAGATTGCCGCCAACAGCCAGTGTATCGGCGTCTAACTGAAGTGCCCAGTCTTGTTCAATCCACCCGAAACCTTTTTAACTCTGTTTCCACAGTTTCTGATCAGAATCCTTTTCTTCTGTCACATCAGCACCCCAAGCTTGACTGCTATCGATGTTTTTGGTGCTCTAAATCTCAATGTTTCCGTAGATTCTCTGCCTTACCACCGCGGTTGTTGATCGAAAGCTTTGTCTTCTGTTCTATCGGCACCCCAAGTCTCCTTGTTTCCACAACGTTGAAATTCTTTAGATCACCAGCATTGCGATGGCTTCTTCATTGGAAGTTGGAGGCCTTTTCCTTTATCCCATCTGTTCCCCTAGTCTCAGTGCATCGGCGTTCTCCATAACTAACTCATTGGTGATCGGGAGCTATAGTAAATAATGCATCGGAACCTTTATCTGAACGATGCCGTTACATAGTCTTTAGTTCCTCCAATCGCCGAAATTTTCATCTGATCATGGAGGCCTTAGTCTATCATTTTTCCATCGTTGTGGCTCTTTAATGAACTAACTCGTCGACAGTTAGTCTGTATGTCTTTCGGTATTTTGGTTCCTTAGTGAACTATTTTTTCGACGGTTAGTATTTTCAAGCTCCGACGCATATTTTTCATTCCCTCCGATCAGCGGTGATTTTCTATTGCCTTGCTGACACTACAGAGATTCTTCATTGTAAACTCACCATCCAGTATTCTATACATCTTCTGATCACTGATGGTCTTCTATTGTTTCGCTATTGGAATGATTCTTGTCATCGATCGAAAAACATAGTCTATTTTTATTCTGTTGTTGCGGCTCCTCAGAGGACTAATTCGTCAACGGTTAGTCTTTTAGGGTTCTAATTTCTGATTCTTGACTTCAGTGGTATTTAATTCTTCACATCATCGATGTTTCGGAACCTTTCAGCCTTGTCCCTCCACTGCGTAGTATTTAGTTCTTTCGATCGCCGAAGAGTTCATCTATTGTCGCACTGTCAGAATGATCCTTGTCATTGATCGAAATACATAGTCTTTCTTCCTTCCGTAGTTGCGGCTCCACAGTGAACTATTTTTTTGCTGGTTGGTCTTTAGCACCTCCGACACTGAAGTTTCCATCTACTCGCAGAACCCGCACTTTGTATTTCCTTCGCAGCTGCAGCGCCTTTGGTAACTAACTCGCCGATAGCTAGTCCTTGTAAGTTTTGACACCGACGAGTCTGTATTGATTTGGAACTCACAATAAGTATTTCTTCCACAATTGTGGCTCCTTATAGGACTAATTCACCGACAGTTAGTCTGTAGTTCTCTCGATCGTCACTGATTTCCTCTTCTCGCTAAGGCCATAGTCTGTAAGTCTTCCTTCGTTTCGGTGCTGTAGTGCACTATCCCACCGATGATTTTAAAGTTTTTAAGTCCCAACATGATTTCATCGGTGCTCAAAACCTCTCACCATCGGAGCCTTTAATCGTTATTTTCTCTACAGTTGCGGTGCCTTTGGGAACTAACTCGTCGATCTGTAGCCTTTAAAAGCTCTGATTGCTATTAGAAAACGCTCCGATGGTAGTGAAAAGTTTAGCAATACGCTTGACTGCTGAAGGAGTCTTCCACTTGTTATTTAGCTTCCATCTATCAGTGGCTAATTAGATGTTCTGATCATCTCCCAAGTGATCGAAGCCACAACTTTGTGAAATTTGCATAAAAAATAGAGGTCTTCAAAACTCTTAGTGATCTTCATATCCTTCATTAAATCATTTAAATTCTTCATACTATCAAAAATAAATTTATTTTATTTTGGGAGACAACATGTGGTATCAGGTTATCCTTTATTGAATCAGCAATAATCCTCTTAGCCATAACCAACTTTTTCTTGTGTAAGGCCTTAGCCTCATCTCCCTCTAGAACTAGAATCTCCTCATTGATGTAGGAGTCCAACTCAATTTCTTCCAGGACCAGGGAGATCCTATACTTCCAGGATCGAAAGTTATCATCCCCCTCAAGATTTTCATCAAGCTTGGTATGATGAGACATCTTAACTGAGAACCTCAAATGAAAATACAAAAGATTTAGATCTTACCAGGTCAAGATGTCCGATCTGGATCTGGAGCTGAATTTTTGCAGTGCTGGTTCAAGAGTAGATTAGGGTTTGAATTTCCCATAGTTCTATCCAACCAAAATTTTTGATATTGATCTCTAAACTTTGATTTTGAGGATATCAATCCAGGCCTGGGCTCACTCAAAAATTCCACTTCTGTGGAATGCCCTAATTTTCGGTAGTAGTGTTGGGTCAAAAACTAAAAATGCTCAAAATTAGATTCTGCGTCGACAGAAAGATGTGCCCTGGAGAGGAGAGTCATTCCAAAATTATTTTTCTAAAAATATATGGAGAGAGATCCAAAAAGTAGGAAGCCCTAGTTTCCATAGCTGCACAGTGTCTTCTTCTCAGGTTAGCTCTTCGACCATGTTAGATTCTGTTTTCATTTAAGCTAGCATTAACTTAGGATATTAACTGAGAGAATAACAAGCACAACAATCAAGCACATAAGACAATGAAAACAAATATTTTTCTCGGGGAAACCATAAAGGAGAAAACCCCACAACTTCCTCAGAGATAGAATCAACACCAATAACTAATCCCCAAAATCAGTAAGATGATATCTCGACAGCAGTAGCCTCTTTCTCTCTAGCCCCAACAACTTCTTCTTCCTCAGCTATGCGCTACAACTAAGCTGAGTGTGAGTGAGTGTGTCATAAATAGAAAGGATCACTCTCTATTTATACTAATTCCCAAGTGGACAATGACTCACTAGGGCCGACTTCTCCAGGAGAGTCTAATAACCCTAGGGCCCCACAACTGCAGGGACTTTAACCCTTTAACAATATGAGGGATACCCACAATGACTTGACATGACTTGTTTAGATTATAGAACCTCTCGATCGGAACATCAATATATGACATGACTCAATTACATTACAGATAGTTCCTAGAATAAACATCAGGGTACAATACATGAAATATACAAGTGAATACATTCCAAAGTTACAAATACATCAACATTACACATGACCAAACACAACAAGCCACAACCAAGACAATATCCAATTGGTTTTATCAGGATGCTAAGGAAGTGGAAAGGTAGAATGACTAAGCTAGTGGCTCATTCAAGATCTAAGGACACCTCCACAAGGTCTATCTGTCTTGGGATCCACATTTCCTACATACCCAACACAAGGAAGCATCCCCTTCTGTGCTCCATAGTCCCTTAAGCTATGCCTTTTCTTCCAATTCTCTTCAGGGTATGCAGTGAATAATTACCATCCACTGTTACCTTTTCATGAGGTTCCTCTCTATACTAGGCTTATTGATCCCGTTTCTCTTCTCTTCAACTCCTCAGTCTTGCATACAGTCATCAAAATGGAGAAATTGATTCCTCCACTTGGTCCTCCATAACTTCAATCCTCCATCTCAATGGAAAGATTGGGAAGAGTAGCACTGTGTGCTCCAAAGGGACAAAGGTATGCAGACTCAAGAATAAACAAGTGAGGCAACAATGAACTATAGTCTCCTTACTCTACAAATTATCCTCCTTCAATGCATTTAAGAGGCCCAATATATAGCCCTCCAATAGGCAATGGAGGGTCGAGTCCGAGTGTTTTCCAGCCATATGGAAGGCCAAGAGTCAAGTTATTTGGGACTCTACGAGGAAAACGCAAAATATTTTTTTCTTTATGCACATTTCCTTATGTGCATAGGTATTGCCTCAAACGTTGTGTGTACACGTGGGTATTGGTTTAAAAGTCACGTATACTCATAAACAGGTGTTTTTGGGGGATTTTCTTGGTGATCAAAGTATAACTTTAGAAAGGGGGTTCCAGGAAGTCTACAAAGGGACATGGAAGGCCATTAATATGTTATCTACCAACTGTGGTAAAATCAACTACAACAAAGCTCCAGAAATTTCAGATCTCTAGCTGAAAAAACCTATAGAGAAAATGGAAACAAGCAAACAATACAATTATATCTAGACATGAATTAATCTAAGCTAACAGTTTAGGAAGATATCTCTAAACATTATCAACACAACAATATTTATGGAAAGAGTTTGTATTACTGTAATCAAGGAGATACATAGAATTACATAGAGATGTCACAACCTAATCCTTAACATTGCAACCTTCCATCCAACAATCCTAGCCAAGCCTCCAAATAAAGATAGTTTTCTTCCCAACAAAGATGAGTAGGGTTCACCTAGAAATTCCATCAGCATAAGAGTACCATAGTCCTTCATGCCTTCATAATAGAGAGAGGGTTGAATTTATAATGATAAAGGGATAGAGTAGGTTGAATATTAAGAGGAAATGTCTAAGGTATCCTCCCATTAAATTAGGGAACCAAATGCCACCTCACCTAGAATCTAGGGATGACCCTCCACCTCATTTACCTTCAAGAAGGGCCTCGAAGATTCAAAAATTTTCCTCTAAACACCATTGGTGCACTTTGGAATAGGAGACAGAATGTCGAAGATGGGATGGAGGACCTTGTAAGAGGGAAAAGAGTGCTAGCAAGGGGCTGGCACACCTTTCCTTAAGAGGAAGAGCTCCAACCTACCTAGAGGAGGAAACATGGTTAGAAATAACCTCACTTTCAGACCGGTTTAGCTAAGGGAACTTTAGGGATTAGGAAAAAGGTTGAAACATGGATCAAGATGATGAGATTTTAGTGTAACAAAAATGACCCCCAAAGCATGAAGATAGAGGAATGTGATAGGTGAATTCTTTACAAAGTGAAGAAATCAAAAGGAAGAATGTTGGTTGGAAGCTGCTGCAGTCCAACTGACTCAAAGCTTGTAGCCTTGAAGATCAATCATGGAGCTTTCCAGTGGAATGTCAAGGGACTATGCCTTTGAGAATGTTTTGGAGAAAGTGAGGAAGCAAACTATATCAGCACCCTCTCCAAGCTAGGAACCTGCAACTTAATCCAAAGGCTTGCCAAAATGCTTGTGAGATCTAGTTAATACATAAATAGAGATATTAGAATAGCATGCATATAAACTTATAAAACATGTTAAATCTAGATCTCTAAACACGCATAAAAAGGAAAGAGATAGCCAATAAACTTATTAACAAAATTCTTTCCTATCAATATCATAATAAACTTATTATCAATCTTTTAGCACTGGATCCACAATATCAAAATAAGCAAGTTATGAACATAGATACAGGTTACCTCAGTAAAACATGGCAAGGCTCATCCACACACAATAACATGACACCATCTTGCCTCTAAATCTTTTCTTTATTTAAAATGAAAAATAGAAACAGTACAATAGCAACAACTCTTCAATCCAACTCTAACTAGCTTGGAAGAGGAAAACTGTGCTTTATTTATAGCCAGATTGGCCAAGAGGGGCACATGCCTAACTAAAAGAGGGACTAAAGCTGACAAAGAGTCAAGCCAATCCTGATCTAATGGTGAAATGAGTCTGATATGATGATGAGATGAGTCTAAGTGGACTAGAACTGCAAATCAGAGTGACACCTCACCCAGTGAGTTGAGTATGATCTGATGATGAACTGAGTATGATCTGATAATGAAATGAGTCTAACTGGATGAACTGAGTGTAACTGAACTAGAAATCCAAATTGGAGTGACACCTCACTCAGTGAACTGAGCCAACCAACAAACAACTCCTAGTTTGATCCACACATGTGGATGAGAGAGAAAGGAGGGGGCAACCCTAGATCTACTTGAGCCAGTTAAGCTCCTCTTCATCCCACATCATGACTTCAGTCAAGGAGTGGGAACTCCTGGTCAATCTAAATCCAATGAGACTGAATTCAGTCAAAAGGGAGCAAAATCCACTGATTTAGGAATTTTGATTTGTTCCATTATTTAATTAAATTAATTAATATTTGATTTTTTTTGGATTTGCTCAATTGAGTGATGAAAAAATCACTCAAAACTTAAGAAAAAGTGGATTTATGGGTTTATCAGGTGATCCAAGTTAGAAAATGACCACCCCCATGACTGAATCATACTTTTAACCCCACTTTTATTACAAGACCATTTTTTCCAATTAGACTATTAAAAATAGCCTAAGTTTTGTGGAAAAGTTAAAATTTAAAATTAAAAAAAAAACCTAGGGGGTCTTAGCACATGTTCATATGACTCAGCCATGATGCCTAGCATGTTTATACATTGAAACGTAGACTCTAATAACTTCAATAGGCCTAAATGCCAAACCGACCACCCCAACTTTGGAGGTATTGAGTGAAAAACTCAAAAATTATCAGTCATTTATTCAACAACCAATAATAATCAAGGAAAAAAAACACTCTGGGATGATTGGATTGAAAAATAAAGTCTAATATACCCAGTCTTTCACAGACACTACCATGCTAGAACATTTTATTAAAAATCCCCCAAGGGGGTATGAACATGTGGTAGATAAAAAAACACTTCCCGGAAGCTTGAGTCTGAAGGTCTTCTGAAGCCTGAACAAATCATCTCTGTCCAGTTCACCAGGCTCACTTGATAACACCAACTAAGTACAACTTAGGTGGTAACATAACCATGTTAAGGACCATAGTCCTAGTGGGAGACACCATGTATAAAACATGGTATTTGCACAAGGTATAGGAATAAGTTTTATGATCTTGATTTAATTGTTAATAATTAGGAACTATGGTGCTCATACCATAGTTGAGGGTTGATCCTTGTAATTACAACCTTCGAGATGTTATCAAAAAACGTTTTGACCACTTTAATTAATGGAGGTTCAAGTGTTATGATTTGATGGTTGACTCTGGTATTAAATGTTTCTCCTGGGTGCGAGTTGACAACACATCCAAGAATTTTATTGGCATGCCTGATATTAAATCTTAACCCTCCATCTATCTTACAACCTGGAAAGGATTTTTGCAAGGGTTTAATGTGGTTTTGGCATGTTCAAACGTTTTATTTTATTGTTGTTTTGGTCTACAAATCTTGGGAATAAGGTTGTGCTTTCCATGGTTTGACTATGTAGTTTATTCTATTAAAACTATTACCCAGTCATTAATGGTGTTTGTTTGTTCACCTATGAGGTGGGTTAGACATTTTACTTGGTGTCGATAGTCGCCAACAAGTCTCAGCCTTGTTGGTTTAATGTGAATTTAACCCGGACCAACGTCCATTGCCTTTCACTACCTTCAACTAGGTAATCTCTATGAACTCAATTTGATTTGTAATAGTTTATAATCATTTCTAAAACTCTTCGCCAATAGTGACTGATTTTGGTTTTTGTTTTAATCTGGAGGAAGAGGAGGGATAAGGAATCCAATAGCATCGGACCCTTGTCCCTATTTGATTTCGTATGAGGTAAGTGTTGTTAACCTCGTCATAATTTTTAATTGTTTTTTTTAAATGTTAAGGTTATGACTGCATGGTGGGTGTGTAGGTTAGGGAGAAACTGACGAGGGTGACGACAGGGTCACCTCCTCCCAGGCCTACTTCTTTACAATTTACCATGACTAAATAAAACTTCTACTCTATTGAACGTTATGAAAATATATTCTTTCTTAACCAACATCTAACCCTATTGAGTGGTCTAGTTTTGGATGTGACTCCTAGCGTGGATGCTACTGGGTTTGTGGGCCATGTAGGAAACATGATTTCACCACATTGAAAGATAAGTTGGGTTTTCTTTTTTTTTTCTTAAACCCTTACGGATCTTTATGCTCAGAAAAGAGGGATTCACAGCCTCTATGTTCCATCGTTGTCGTAGTTCTTTATGTATATGTATGCTTTTGAGAAAACTACGGATGCCATTTTCGATGAACTTACAACCACTCCATTTTCATCCTTGTTGTAAAACTCTTTTTATATGTTAAATATTTTAGGGAAATGTGGATGTCGTCTTCGATGGACTTACAACCACCCCAGTTTTGAACCTTGAACACTTATTTTGGTATGTAATTAATTTAAATCGATCCCCTGTGGGTCTATACCATATTATAGTTGAGGTTTTACTTGTTTTTAATGGTTTTGATCATTCATTAAATTGATAGTACCTGTCGTAATTTGTTTATACAATAGATACCATTTGTACAGTGACCTTACTGCCATGCAAAATATATTTGAAAGGTTTTGTTGTTAAAGAAGTATCTATGAACTTGACTTTGAATCTATAGAGTTGATTCATTTTTTTAAAGAAAATATAAGCCATGGGTTTAGATACCCGTAATTATAGGTTGTGAAATCATGAACTAGATTATTGTAATGGTTATAACATATCTAAAATTTTTAGTTATAACAGTTTTCCTACTTGAATTTAGTTGTGTAAATGTTAACTAGTTAATTTAATAATCGGATTATTATGATATTTATTATATTTATAATCATTTCTTTAAACATGGAAAATATCGATCTACGATTAAAGGACTTGGGGTTTTGAGAAGACATATCTTCCAATTTTATAATTTACATGAATTATATCTTAGTTGTTTAAAATCCTCTTGGCTCTACTCTGTCCATATAAGGAATAGTTATATAGTCTTTTCCATTTACAAGTTTTGCGAATGAAAATCTTGCTCTATTATCTGATTTGGTTTGATTAAGCATTATCTCTATAATTTTTGTTATATTATGTAGTGAAATTCATTTTGTAATTTAACTAAATTTTACTTCAAATAGTATGATTCTAGTTTTGGAATAATCATTCTAAAATGATAAGGTTTAAAACCAACATCAAAGAACGAGTCTAGCTAAGAAGGGAACCCTTGACTTCTAAGAAAATGGTTCATTGAAAAATAGATAGATTTAAAATATTGAAATAATAAATCTGCAATATGAATTAAAAAATTATCCAAATCTATGATAACTCTTCCTTTAGAAATCATAATCACGCTAACATCACAACCCTTACTACACAAAACTTTGATTCAGGTATGGATTCCCAAACAAAGGTTTGTTATAAAATCATTAAGGTCAAGAATCTATGCATACTACTTAAGATCAGTTTAATTCATATGATAACATGCAATAGAGAAGATAATAAAACCAGATACATATCACCATTGCTGTAGACAGAATAAATATGATTCATAAGAAATTTTAAACAAGTCTAACATAGATAAGAAGTAGAATAGGGAACCTAACACCATTGACAGGAAAAAAAATTAAATATTTGTTCCTCCAAACCAACTCCTAGAACAACCAAGTCTCTCTTGCACCAGAACCCTTGAACCTGTTTGTTGAAACACAAGGGAAAAATACACTTAATACGCCATCGATTGCATTAAAAGATCAGTTTCTCGTCCACTGCTAGCCTCTTGCTTACTAAATGGACATTTATGAGCCTCCTTCTCTTTAGCACTCCACAAGGATTTGTGACCTAATTTTGGGGAGGATTCCTTATGCATATTGAGTTCTCACTCAATAGCTTTAGCCACTTGTTGTTTCCCCTTGTGGGTCAACAAACACTCTTTCAACAACTATTTCAGTTCCGATTCCCTCCAGTATTTTTAATTAATAAATAAGAATAATCTATTACATCTATTTTTAAATTTCTTGTCAAAAAAAAAATATTAAAAAAGAATAATAAATTTTTTATTTTTAATTCAGTATATTACATACACCTCCCCTTAGAGGATAACACCGTCCTTAGTATTATTATTTTATGTATTTATTATTCCATTATTTTATATTGAAATAAGATTGGAGATTCCTCCCACATATCACTTTCCAATTCCCAAGTGGAATCTTCCAGACTAAGGTTCTTCCATTGCACCTTGACTTTTCTCATGGTATAGTTCCGACGGTAAAAGCTCTCTCCTATCAAGAATAGGCTTCGTTCCCACCTAGAAATCTCCTTCGGGTTTCGCCTATATAACATTCCAGTCAATTACATGAGTATCATCATCAACATATTTATTCAAAATGGAAAAATGAAACAAATTATGTACTTTAATCGTAGGTGGTAAGGTTAATTGGCATGCAACTAGCCCTAGCTTTTCCAAATTTCCAAATGGACCATAATACTTGGGTGCCAATTTTGAATATTTTCCCAGTATCTGGGAAATATTCTTGGGTTTTACCTTTATATATACATGCTTTCCTACCTGTAACTCTTGAGGAGCTATTTTTAAGTCGACATAACTCATTTTCCTATCTTAGGAAGATTTCATATTTTGTTGTACCTGTTTCACTATTAGTTCCATATCCTTTAACAATTTAGGTCCTAACATTAACATATCGACTGGACTACTCCAGTAAATTGAAGTGTTACATTTCCATCCATACAGAATTTCAAAGGGGCTCATTCTAGTCGATACTTGAAAATGATTATTGTAAGCAAATTCTACAAAGTGAAAGTAATCTTCCCACTTACCCGGTTTTTCCATTACATACATTATAAGCATGCCTTCTAGAATTTGGTTTACTCTTTTAGTCTTTCCATCCATTTGTAGATGAAACGTAGTGCTGAAATTTAATTATGTGCCTAGTCCTCTAAACAAGGCCTTCAAAAAATTCCTTGTAAACTTTACATCTCTATATGAGATTATTACCTTAGGTACATCATGTAACCTGAAAATTTCTTTCATAAATATATCAGCAATGTTAACAGCCTTATAAGTAGTTTTTACTGGAATAAAATGAGCCTCTTTACTTAATTTTTCTACTATGACCATGATTGAATTGCGTTGTTTAAAATTGATAGGTAAACTTGTTATGAAATCCATGCTGATTACTTCCAATTTCCATTCTGAAATGGGTTGTGGTTGTAGTAACCTTGTTGGATGTTGGTATTTTGATTTTACCTATTGGCATTCGATGCAATGTGCCAAAATATTATGCTCCCTATTTTTTCATGTTAGGCCAAAATAAGTTCTTTCTTATGATAGTGATCATTTTCTGGTATCTAGAGTGTCCTTAATATGGTCGTTTATGTAACTCATACATAAGAGTTAATTTAATTTATGCTGCATTTGGTATGTATAATCTATTTTTATGTAGCATTAACCCTCTTCCATTCAGACTAAAATCTGTTTTTATTTGGTTTCTTTCATTTTGATAATTCTTTTCTTTTAGGTTTTGATATTCCTTATAAAAAAATTCTGCATTTAAAATTTGATTTTTTAAATCTGATTCATTGTTACTGCTTGCGAATAGTAAGTTTGTGTGATGAATTAAAGCGTTTGCAATATTATTCTCCTTCCCTCTTATATGTTTTGTTTCGAAGTCATATTCACTTAAAAAGGACAACCACCTTGCTTGTCTAGCATTAAGGTTTTGTTGATCAAACAAGTAGTTTAAGCTTATGCTATTTGACATCAGCAAATATTTTCTTTTAATGAGGTAGTGTCACCACATATTTAGTGCATATATAATTGCAGCAAGTTCTAAGTCATGTGTAGCACCCCACCTAATCGTTCCTTACATATGCCTATGCATACGACCAAATCCTTAAAAGGATCAACCATTTTTAAGATAGGGGTGGTGGTTGACATGTGCTTTAGTTTAATAAAACTTTCAGTACACTTTTTGCTCCAATCAAATTTATTACCTTTCTTATGTAGTGAAGTTATAGGGTAGGCTATCTTAGAAAATCCTTCAACAAACTTTCAATAACAACCCATAATCCCCAAGAATGAACTTATGTCCATTATGTTCTTAGGAACCGACCATTCAATCATAGCCTTAATCTATTCGGGGTCTACATCTATTCCATCTTTAGACACTATGTGTCCTAGATAATGAATTTTGTCTTTAAAGAAGTCACATTTGCTAAACTTATCAAACCGTTGTTGTTCTCTTAACACTTGTAAAATTATCCTTAGGTGTTCTTCTGTTTCCTGTTTTTTCTTTGAGTAAATCAATATGTCTTTGATGAAGACGGCTATGAATTAATCTAAGTGGTTACTCATAATACTATTTATTAAGCACATAAACGTTGAAGGTGCATTTTTTAAGCCAAAGGGTATTGCGACGATCTCGTAATGACCATATCGGGTCCTAAAATCAGTTTTAAAGATGTCTTCATCCTTGATCCATACCTGATTTTATCCAGACCTTAAATCTATTTTGGAGAAGATTGTTGCCCCTCATAACTGATCGAATAGATCATATATTTGAGGTAAAGGTGATGCAGGAGCATCATAACATGCTAGCAATGTGATGAGTTGGTCACATGCTGTGGCATATTTTTTTTGTTTTTATGAGTCATAGTTTGTTAGTATCGGTAGGATTGATTGCGTATCATGACTCCCTATGTGGAGATAAAGCTGTTTTGTTTGAGATAGGGACATTTTTCATCACGCTCTGTAGTTGTTTTTTTTCAATTGCAGGACCACTCAGTGTAGGAGGTAAAATTTTAGCTTAAATAGGCAGATTAGAGAAATAAAGGAGGTTCTTCTCTTCAGCATTACAATTCCAAATTTGCAGAGAGGCAGAAAGACCTGCATCTGGTTCCACTTGTAAGTATTTTAATAGATTGAAGAAGAGAGACTAGATGTGTGTTTGTGTGGTTGCTTAATAGGAAGAGTAGCTACGTGTTTATAGTATTATTAGCCTCTATGCTTTTACTGTTTTGGATTGTGAATTCATGAAGAGTCGACTTCGGTGGTTTCCTGAACATCTATGTATTTCTGTGAAATGACTGTTTCAAGTGTTAAATTGTTTCTTGAGTAGTTGGAATAGTTCGTAAATGCATATTTAAAAAATTTAGGCTAATGAATCTTATATATTGTAGGATAGATTGGTCAATTCTTTGATCAATCAATGCAACCCACATATTTTTTGCCTTAACCAGTTTATTGCAGAGAATGGACGTCGAAAATTGAGTCTGCAAACAAAGATCTGACAAACCAGGAGAGATCCGCAATGGAAGTTGTGAGGGAAATAACCGATCCACAAAGATTCATGAGATCCACATCAAAGAGTTGATCGACGATCATGGAGAAGGCCGAAAATATATGATGATTGAAAAGAATTGTGAAGAAAAACTTACAGGGGAGCAAAATTGGAAAGTTGATATCCTGCATCGCGCAACCCGCTTGTGGGAAGGCCTGTTGCGAAAACTATACTGCAGGAACAAATTTGTAGGAAGACCTATTGTAGAGACTCTCTCATGGAAATAGAGTTTTGGAAAGGTGATTGCAGAAGAAGAGTTGCAGGGAGGGAATTTTAGATCAGAATTTGGCCGAAGGATAAATTTGGTAATCCTACTAAGTGTAGGAGCCACTAGGTCCTAGAGGTGCTGGTTGGGTTGGTTGTGGTTAACCCCGGACCTACACCAATTTTGGTATCAGAGCAAGAAGAATCTCATGGGAGAGAGAAGCATAGCAGTAGAATCTGGAAAGAGAAAAGAAGAGTGCTCAAGAGGTTCTGGATAGAGAATGAGCATTAGAAAAAGACCAAGTATAGAGAATGGGCTTGGTGAGGTAAGTTGTAGCAGTGTGAAAGAGAACTATTATTGCAGAGGCTTAGTGCAAGACGATGGATGCAAGCATAGGAAGAGAAAGAGGTAGTGATAGAGGTCGACTGATGGTGAACGCAGAAATTATGGAATAAATGAGGGAGCTATGAGCACGTCTAGAAGCCATGGAGACAGACAAACGAAGAGACCCATAATCAAGGGACGTAAGTGAACCTGAGGATGAAGAAAAAAGAGGAGTTGCACCGATGCAGGAAACACCTGAGTTAAGATATTTTATATCGATTCTAGGAGAAACGTCAAGGTCAAAACCTGAATTTCCTACCTATGATGGAAGTCTCATTGTCAAGCATCTCATTGACTGGATCAGTGAGCTAGATAAGTACTTTTAACATGATGAGATTAAAGAAGACAAGAGAGCCAGATTGGTTGTGACAAGGTTGAAAGGGAATGCATCCTTGTGTCAAGATTGTGTGCAAGAAGAAAGAAGGAGGACGAATAAGTCGTTGATAAAGAGCTGGGATATGATGGTAGAAAATATGAGGGCTAAGTTATTGCCAAAATATTACTAGTTAATTCTATATAGACAGGTACAAAAACTTAGGAAAATATTGTTGATAGTGAGAGAGTACACTAAAGAGTTCTACAAAGTAAACCTAAGGGAAGGATATCTGAAAGAGTCAGTAGAAAAGGATGCTATATATGTCAATGGTCTAAGGATGGATATCCAAGAAGAGATCAGCTTCCTAAAACAATGGAGGAGGCTTATTAATGTGCCTTGAGGGAAAAATAAAAGATAGCAAGGAAACAGAGATACAACAGAGGTCAAGGTTAGACCAGAGGAAGAGGAGAAGAAACTGGAAGAGGAATGTTTGGAACATAGAGAGGAGATTCCAGTAACTCTAACCAGTAAGAGCAACATGGTAGAGGAGGTGAATCCAATAGAAGAGGAAATTACCAAGGAGGTAGAGGTATAGGAAGAGGCAGAGAAACTACCATTAGGTGCTACAAATGCAACTAGTTGGGGCATAAATCATTTGAATGTCTAGGGAAGGAAGACATAGGATAGAGAGGAGCCCATGTAGCTCAGAATGAGCAGCAGCAACAAGAGTCGAGAGTGGAAATTTTTTTTCCAGAAACAAGAGAGGCTTTGATGATGAATAAAGTCTTGTTGAAACCCGAGAAGGAGCAAGTAGAGATTGCTAAAAGAAAATATTTATTTAGGACCATGTGTAAAGTCCAAGGGAAGTGTTGTAAGATGGTGACTGACAGTGGGAGTACTAACAATCTGGTTTCCATAGAGATGGTAGAGAAGCTGAGTTTAAAAGAGGACCAAGCATCCTGTTTCATACAAGGTATCTTGGTTACATAAAGGAAATCAAATCCTTGTAAGTGAGTAGTGTGAATTTGATTTCCAAATAGGTCCATATAAGTACAACATTCCGTGTGATTTTATGCGCATGGATGTTTGTCATATACTGTTAGGAAGAGCATGGAAATTTGATAAGAAAGCGATTCATGATGGTAGGAGTAACTGGAATAGTTTTAAGAAGAATGGGATAAGACATGTACTTCACCCTTTACAAAAAGGTAGTATAGCAGGATAGTCAACACATAAAGTCCTGATGTTGTCAGGAAAAGAATATTTGCAACAGATCGAGAAAGAAGATTTGAACTACATTGTGGTATGCAAAGCGAGAGTGGTGACAATGAAGAATAACGTGACAGATCTACTTGAGGAGATTCAGGAGATGCTGAGTGATCTTAGTGACATCGTGGTGGATGATTTACCCAATGAGTTACCACCAAGGAGGGATATAAGTCATCAAACTGATTTTATTCCAGTAGCCTTACCAAACAAGCAAGCATATAGGTTGACACCTCAAGAGAATGAAGAAGTGAGAAAATAGGTCCAAGGATTGTTGGACAAAGGATTGGTCCAAAAGAGTCTGATTCCATGCGCAATACCAGCAGTACTGACACCAAAGAACAATGGTGAGTGGAGGATGTATATTGATTCCAGAGCAATGAACAAGATTACTATCAGATATAGGTTTCCATTACCAAGGATTGATGACATGATGGATTTCCTAAGTGGGGTAGCATGATTTTCAAAACTGGATTTGAAGAGTGGATATCATCATATCAGAATCAGAGAAGGAGATGAGTGGAAGACAACCTTTAAGACAAATGATGGGTTGTATGAGTGGTTGGTCATGCCATTTGGATTGTCCAATGCATCAAGCACTTTTATGAGATTGATGAATGAAATCTTGAGGAACTTCATAGGTAATTTTATGATATCTTACCTTGATGAAATTTTGGTTTTCAGCCAAATAGAAGAAGAGCATCTAAAGCATCCAAGATATGTTTTAGAGAGGATGCAATATGAAAAGTTGCTAGTAAATGTGAAGAAGTGTACATTTATGAAACCAGAGCTAGTATATTTAGGTTTTGTTATCTCAAAGGATGGGTTGAAGATGGATCTAGAAAATTTTAGAGCAATCATTGATTGGCCTTCACCTAGGAACATATTTGAGGTAAGGAGTTTCCATGGATTGGCAAGTTTTAATAGGAATTTATAAAGAATTTCAATGGTATTTGTGCATCTATTGTCGAGACAATTAAGAAGGATAGATAGCCATTTCAGTGGATGATAGAGGCTGAAAGGAGTTTTTAGTTCTTGAAGAAGAAGATCACTGAGAAACCAGTATTGAAGTTCTCAAAATTCAAACACCCTTTCCAAGTAAAGAGTGATACCAGTGGAGTAGCAATCGGAGTTTTACTCAGTCAGGATGACAGGCCTATAGAATATTTCAGTGAGAAGCTGAATGACACAAAGCAGAAGTATTCATCTTATGACAAGTAGTTTTATGTTATTGTTCAAGCAATGAAGTATTGGAGACATTATTTGACGCCTAGAAAATTTGTGTTATATTCTGATAACCATGCATTACAGTACATTATGCAACAACCTAAGTTGAACCTAAAACATGTCAAGTGGGTTGAGTTCTTATAGATATTTAACTTTGTGTTGAAACACATAAGTGGACAATCAAACAAAGTAGTTGATGCCTTAAGTAGGAAACTGTTGATTGTGCAAGAGAATCAGATCCAAGTCTTGGGATTTGAGCATTTAGCGGATTTATACGAGTCTGACAATGATTTCCAGGAGGCTTACGGAGCTTGTAAGAATCCAATGGAGGTGGACAGAGATCCATGGATGGAGTATAAACTAAAAGATGGTTTACTCTTTAGAAACAATAGACTGTGTATACCAAAGTATTCCATCAGAGAGAACTCGATACAGGAAAAACACAATGGAGGTATGGTAGGCCACTTTGGAAGAGATAAAACCTTCGGAGAGTTAGGTCATTTCTATTTTTGGCCAAGGATGAGGTCTAAAGTTGAAAATTTTGTAAGAAGATGCAGAGTATGCTAGCATGCTAAAGGAAGAAGCCAGAACATAGGGTTATCTACACCATTTCCTATTCCAACTAGGCCTTGGGATTATGTGAGTATGGATTTCATTACGGGTTTACCAAGAACTCAGAATGGAGATGATTCTATCTTCGTAGTTGTTGAAATATTCACTAAGATGGAACATTTCATTCCATGCGACAAGACTAGTGATGCCACACACATTGCTAAATTGGTTTTTAATGAAATTGTGAAATTACATGGTTTACCTAGAAGCATTGTATCAATAAAAAATGTGAAGTTCACAAGTCATTTCTAGAGGACCTTGTGGAAGAAGTTGGGTACCATATTGAACTTAAATTTAGCATATCACCCATAGTATGATGGATAGACAGAGGTAGTTAATAGGATTCTGGAGAACATGTTGAGAAGCTTTATTGGAGAGAGTCCTAAGCAGTGGGACAGAGTGTTAGCTCAAGATGAGTTTGCTTAAAGAATACCCTTAATTTCGAGAGATATTGACCCAAACTCTTTTTGTAGAAACCCCCTCCCAATACTTAAAACCTCTTCCCCACCCCTTTTTATACCTCAATCCTTATAAACCACCCTAACCACCCCCACCTTAAACCCTCATCCCCCCAATACCTGCAATATATTAGTTCGATTTTTGATAATTTTAAAACCCACAATATGAACTAACGTGATAGGATATTGGTCAACAAGTGAAGCCCCTGTGTTCTTTCTTTGATAAAAGTTGTCACGTCTTTTTGTTTTCAAGTTAGGTATATTTTCTCATTATTCTTATTGCGATCATAACAGAAGTTCAATTTTTTCATTGCCTTTTCCAACGTTTTTGAATTTTCATACCAATCTTCTCTTTAAACATAAGAGGCAAGCAGCCGATAAAGTGATGTATTTTTGTTTATTCATCTATTATATAAGTCACATAACGAAGTAAGCTCAAGAATTTAATACAAAATTATTTCATGGTCATAACACCTAACCTTAATTGGTAAAATTACTTAGCTTTTTCTTCGTAGTACTATTTTGAAAGATGCTTTCATGTAAAGTTCTTCTTGAAGGTTTTCCATGTTATGTATCATTAATTTATACCTAATATTTTTTTTATATCTTACCACCACAAATATTATTTTTGGGTTAAGTTATAGATGGTCATTTTTTCCTTTAATTCATTGGAATAGTTAATGATATGGAACTATTTCATCATTCCATATAACCAAGCTTCCTCTTGTTCTCCTTTCTCGATCTCTCCATTAAACATAGGAGGATTTTATTTTGAATTCTCCATAAATTTATTCATGAGGTTTGTATTTATTTTTATTTTTATCACTATCAGTACTTTCACTAGAATCTTGATGTTTTTCTGTATTGTGCATGGTTGATTCCTCACTGGAAGATTTAGCCTCATGTTTGGAAAATTTCAGCTTCCTTCACTTACATTTTTAAGGTGTAGTTTTTTCTATGCTAAGTTCAAGTTCTTTATTTTTATCTATTTCATGACTATGAAGTTTAGATAACATAATGTTATTTAATTCCTCTTCTGCTTTTAGAATATGTTCATTATCTTCTTTAATTCTTTTTAATTATTCACTTAATTCTTTATTTTATTTTTTGTAATTCAGGTGGATTGTCATTTCTAATTTCATTTAGATTAACCCATAATTCACCATCCCTTAGATTTCCCTCTTCATTATTCCCTATATTTCTAGGATGGGATTCTTATTCCACAGACATTCCTACATCTTTCATAACTTCCTACAAAAACAAATTTATTCTTCTCTTCTTGTTCGTAAGAGAATCAAACCATAATAAGATAGGTTAGTTTTTCTTGTTTTATTAGTTTAAGTATTTGGGCTTGTTTAGGCCAAGTGTCGTAACCATCCACTGATACCATTCTGTCACACACCTATAATTTCCAATATAAAAAAATCAATATATAAATATCTATATACTCTTTTACCAAGTGAATAATGTAGCATGTACTAATGATCGCAACCTGAATACATTATTGTTTATTTGTGTAATATTTGATATTTGAAATCGTACATATTTGGACAGGTTGTAATCTATGTGGTGTTTACTTTTGGTTAATGATGACCTTAGCACCACACCTGCAGGTGATGTTCTTAATTCCTTTTATATTTATCTTATTATATGGTTGGCTAAGGGTTGCTTAGCCTAAGAATGGTCTCAGCCCTAGCTGTTGCACCCCAACTCTATGATGGTAACAACCTATTTTGTGAAGATGTAAAGTTTGGGATAGTATGATGTTAAACGCCAGTCTTGATCACATTAATTTGGCATGAATTAATGATATGTTTAACCACGTAAAGTACCATAGTATTAGCAGGTGACACCATGTATAAACCATGGTATTTATGCAATGTATAGGAATAAGTTTTACAAGCTTGATTTACATGTTAATAATTAGGAACTATGATGCTCATATGATAGTCGAGGGTTGATCCATGGAATTTCAACCTTCAATATGTTATAAAATAAGGTTTTGACCATGCGAATTAATGGAGGTACAAGGGTTATGATTTGATGGTTCACTTTTCTATTAAATTTTTGTATTGGATGTGAGTTGACATCACATCAAGGGAGTTAATGGAATACCTTAGATTAATATCAGCCTTCCATATATATTACAAGATGATAAGGGATTTTGTAAGGGTTTAATGTGGTTTTGGATTGTCCAAATGTTTCATTTCATTTTTTTTTGGTATGAAAAGGTTGGGTAAGAAGGCTCTTCCTTCCATGGTTGCACTATGTATTTTATTCTATTAAAACTCTTACCCATACATTAATGGTGTTTATTTATTCACTTAAGAGGTGGGTTGGAGTGTTAATTGGTGTTGATGGATGCCAACAAGTCTCACCCTTTCTAGTTTACCATGAATTGAACTTGGACCATTGTTCGATGGCATTTTGTTGCCTTCAAGTAGGTAAGCTCTATGAACTCGATTTGATTTGTAATAGTTTTATAATCCTTTTTAAAACTCTCCGACAACAGTGACTAATTTGGGCTTTTGTTTTAACCTGTAGGAAGAGGAGGGATAAGGAATCTAGGAGGATCTGAACCCTAACCCTCTATTCTTTCGAATGAGGTAAGTGTTCTTAACCTCATCATCATCTTTTTAAAAGTTTCTTTTTTTAATTTTAACGTTCTTACTACATCATGGGTGTGCATGTTAGGGAGAAGTCGACTAGGGCGGCGACAGGGTCACCTCCTCCCAGGCCAGTATATTTACACATTATGGTGAGTAAAAAGAACTTCTACTCTATCCAACATTATGAAAATCAATTCTTTCTTAACCAACATCTGACCCTACTCAGTGTTTTGGGTTTGCATGTGACTCCTAGTGTGGATGATGCTGGGTTCATGGGCCGTGTAGGAAATAGGATTTCACCACATTGTAAGATAAGTTGGACTATCATTTTTTTGTTAAAACCTTACGGGTCTTTATCCCTCAGTAAATAGGGATTCCCAAGATCTATGTTCCATCATTGTTGTAGTTATTTTTGCATGTGTATGTTTTTTAGAAGACTATCGATGCCATGTTCAATGGACTTACAACCATTATGTGTTCAGTGTTGTTGTAAATCCTTTTTATATGTTTAATATTTTAGGGAGCTCTAGATTCCATATTTGATGGACTTACAAACACCCTGGTTTCGAACCCCGAATGTTTATTTTAGTATTTAATTAATTTAAAGAGATCCCCTGTGGATTTATAACAACTTATAGTTAATATTTTATTTGTTGTTAATGATTTTGATCCATCCTTAAATTGATAATACCTATCGTAATTTTTTTATACGATGCTACCATTTGTACAATGGTCTTACTGCCACGTAAAATATATTTGAAAGGTTTTGTTTTAATGAAGTATCTATGAACTAGATTTTGAATCTGAAGAGTTGATTCATTTTTTTTAATAAATGATAAGCCTCGAGTTTAAATACCTATGATAAGAGGTTGTGCAATCATTAAATAGATTATTGTAGTGGTTATAACTGATCTAAAATATTTATTTATAATGGTTTTCCTACTCGACCTCAGTCATGTAACTACTAGCTAGTTAATTTAATAATTGCATTATTATGATTTTTATTATATTTATAATCATTTCTTTGATCATGGAAAATATCGATCTGCGATTGAAGGACTTGGGGTTTTTAGATGAGATATCTTCTAGTTTTATTGTTTATATGTCTTATAGCTTATATGTTTAAAATCCACTTGGCTCCACTCCATCCATATAAGCAATAGTTATAGAGTCTTTTCCATTTACAACTTATGCGATTGAAACCCTTGTTGTATTATCTGGTTTGGTTTAATTAAGCAATATCTCTACAATTTTTGTTATGTTAACTAGTGAAATTTGTTCTGTAATTTAACTAAATTTTACTTGAAACAATAGGATTCTAGTTCTGGAATAATCATTCTAAAATTGTACGGTTTAAAACAGACAAATACCAAGTCTATCTATCTAGGAAACCTTTGACCTGTAAGAAAATGGTTAGTTGAAAAAGAGATATATTTCAAATGATGAAATAGTACATCTACAATATGAATTAAAAAATTTATCCATATCTATGATAACTCTTCATTTAGAAATCCTAATCACGCTACCAGTACAACGCTTACTACACAAATCTTTGATTCAGGTATGGATGCCCAAACAGAGGTTTGTTATACAATCAATAAGGTCAAGAATCTATGCATAATACTTAAGATCATTCTAATTCATAAGATAAAATACAATAGAGAATATAATAAGACAATATACATATTACCATTACTGTAGAAAGAATAAATATGATTCATAAGAAATTTTAAACAAGTCTAACATAGATAAGAAGTAGAATAGGGAACCTGACACCACTGTTGATAAAACAGAATTAAAATATCCTTTCCTCCCAACCAACTCCTAGAGAAACCAAGTCTCGGTTTCTCCAAAACCCCTGAGCCTATTCATTGAACGACAAGGGAAAAATCCACTCAATGTTCCATCTCTTGCATTAACATATCAGTTCCCCATCTACTGCTAGCCTCTTATTGGCTAAATGGACATACTATTATATAGTATTTTGTCTAGGATTTGGTCATTTATGAGCCTCCTTCTCTTTATCACTCCACAAGGAGTTGTAACCTGATTTTGGGGAGGATTCCTCTATAACACGCCGGTTTTGACCCAGTTGCTATAGATGTATATGATGTATATATTATAAATGATCATGATGCGGAGCTAAAGGCCAAGGCCCTGCCATTGATCAATTAAGCTATGTTTTGGATTTAAATTTGTCACCGATGGTATATCGGGGCATGTGGCATACATATTAAGTTTTAGCATCATGTAAATACGCATCTTTAATTAAAATGAACCTGACCAGCTACATTCGTGGCAACTAAATTGAGAAGGGGCATGATTTTCACAAGGATAAGGGTGGGGGAATGTCAAACCTTGGCCAATGGGGTAAAAAGACATGTGTCATCTTCCCTTGTTTTATTCCAACCACCTCCATTAATAACTGCTGCTGTTAGTTGAGGCAGTTATTGTTTTGGGAGTGGGGGTGGTAGGATTGTCAGTCCTTTCCCACCCACACACTCCACCAGCAATGAACCTCACGTTGGGAAAAAGGAAGCGAACTCTCGAGGGCTTTCCACTCTTTTTTCCATGACAGTGTTGAACCGCTCACGCCCTTCATTCATTCTCTCCACTACATGTTATCACCATTGTTTGTCCATTCCTCACGTTTGTCTGTTCATTCGTGCGCATAGGAGAAGTTGTTCATCCTCACGCAGGGACCTTTTTATCTATTCATTATTCTCACGCACAGGATTTTCCTGGTTTTACCCACGTAGTCTTTCCTCTACAGATTTTTGGATGGTGTGGTTGTATACGTTCCTCACAGGTTGAATTATGGGCTCTGCATTGCTATGAATCACGCAGAAAGATGGGAGCTGGTTAGTCACTGTCACCCAAGATTTTCCTATAGAAAGTCATTTCACGCTCAGGGACTATGTTACCATCTGTGTAATTTTGTTCTGCTTGCTTAGTTGTCCAGGACGGACTGTTGTCTTTCCTCATGTTGTGATTGCATTTGCTGTTGTGTTTGGGACTATTGTAATTCGTTGGGGAGTTGTTTTGGCCATGATAGGGCCAAGAACGACTCAGGAATCATTTTCCCGGTTAAGCTGTAACAGCTAATTGATTGCATACGTGCAATGGTGGGTCTTCGGACTGTGTTGGGAGCAGGGATGGGGGCTTGGTTTGCTTGATAAACCTGGTGGGTTTGGAAACAACACAGACAGAGCTAGAGGGATAGATTTCTTCTCCACAACCCCTGAATAGCACTGGAAGGGAATGCAGGGCCTGAGGGATTGTGTAGCAAAGAAGGGATTGATTCCTTGTGTTGGGTGTGTGTGGGTGTCTTAGAAGCCAGGCTAGTTCTGGTGTAGGTTTTCTTGGCTCTGTAATGAGCTCACCATCTTAGCATTTAGCCTTTCCCAACTCCTAGATGGCCTGAAAAACCCAAATGTGTTTGCTTGGCCATGTTTTGTGTATCCTTGGCTATGTGTAAGCCTGCTTGTTCCCTTATCCCTTGGAGAATCATGCCCAGCTCGGGGGTGGCAGCTTTGCTGAGAGATGAAGGAGCACGCTGGCCTATGGTTGGGTGGAATGTTGTAGCGACGTAGTTGGTTGCAGAACAAGTTCTTTATAAGATAAGTAACCTCGTCTATTTTACTTCTGTAGTTTTATTTACCGTTAATGATTATGATGAACATGTTGAATGAATGCCTGTATGAACTTATGTTGCTTCCGCTGTGTATGATAAATAATTGCATATGTGTATGTTCAACTTCAACGCATTCTGTGTTAGCATTTTTATGAATTCACATGTTCTAGGGGCTTGTAGCCTGGATGGTTAACGCCATGGTAGCGTCCTCTTCACCGGTAGGAGGGTTGGGGACATGACAGCATGGTATCAAAGCTCATGTTGCAGCATGGGCCTGAATGGATGACGAAGATACATGGACAGAAGCAATAATTCTTTCTGCCCAACAGAAATCAAGGAATGATTGGAAAATTCAAAAAAAATTCTAAGTTGATTCATTGGGACACTTAGTTGGAAATACTTCTGATGTAGCGGAAGTGCTAGGTGGAAGCATGCCTGACGGGGCACAGTTGGAGGGAAAATCGAGGAAAAATTTTCTAAGTGATTTGACGTATGTTGACGGAAAATAGCTGATCGAGCACCCGCCGTTGCAAACGGCTAAACGACTACGCGTCCGATGGATAAGGCCCTTGACCACCGACGCCGTAAAAGAAAGTTTAAAATTTTTCTAAGTAATGAAAATAGTGGCCATTAGAAGAAGATAGTGTTATGTGTGCCGTTGTTTTGGAAGCCAAGAGCACTAGCCTATCGATAAGAAAAGTCTGCCGATACCGATCATGTTGTGCCACCGATCAGAAGAAGATCGAAGATCATGTTCCATCGTTGCGGCTGCGGATGGAACTATTTTGCCAAAGAAAAGAAGAAAGTTGAGCCGATCAAGCGGTGAAGAGGAAGACAAAAAGGGAAAATTTCAGAAATTTTTCTAAGTCCTGGAGTCGTTAGCCATCGACGATGGGTAGTGGATTGAACATCCGCCATTGCGGCTGTCTAATGGACTATCCTTCCGAAGGATAATGGATCTGATTGCCGATGAAAAGGAAATTTGAAAATTTTGTTTAAGTATAAGGACATCGGATAAAGTTAGTGGATAGAGCTTCTGACAGCCGATGAGTATGGTCTGCGGAACCCGTAGTGGGATCACTACCCGTCATTGCGGCTATTTAGTGAACTATCCTTCCGATGAACAGTGCACCCAATCGTCGATGAATAGCGGAGGAAGTTAGTTGTTTGGACTGCCGAAACATCGAAATGTTAGTTGGGATGAGACCCGATTCTGTACAGGAAAATTTTGAGTTTGTCAAGTGGGATTTTCCAGCAAATTTCGATTGTTTTTCAGGGGGATTTTCAGCTATTTTTCAGTGTATTTTCATGGGCTGAGAACGAGAAAGTGGCAGTGATCTTATGCACCAGATTTCCCCCTTAACCCTCGTCATCCCCCTCAGACAGACGTCCATTGAGGAAGAAAATTCTATGTTTTGGGAAAATTTGTTATTTTATGATTTTTCCTGGAGAAGGTAAGTGATTCTAATTTATATCAATGTTATCCCTCTAACAATTGTGTTGCTAACATGTTTGAAGAATCATAGTCACCTTCAAGGGCAGTATTCCAAGTAGTGCAGTTTGATAAGCCAGAGGTGGTTCAGTCATGAGAACCCATTATGGGTATGATGCTTAGGATTCTTACGAGCGAGCAGAAGATGCCATGGGAGAAAATGTCCATAATAGGAATGACGATGATTGAGTCCAATGGAAGGAGATTCCAAGAGACACCGTTAGATGTTGCAGCCACCATGAGAAGCTTGATCAAATCCTAGGAAGAGCAGCATCAGTTGAATGCTTCTATGTTACAGAGTTTGATAGACTTACATAGAAAGATAGATTCTGGACGAGGCACAGCAAGACCAAAAGGAAGTAAGAGCAGTACTAGGAGAAGGAGAAGGACTTCTAGTGGATCATCTGATTCTGAAGAATCCAGCGGGGATTCAAGCTCTTCTTCTCATAAACGAAAGAGAAAGAGACACCATAGGGATCGCTCTCGGGATGAATTTAAGAAAGCTAAACCTCCTACATTTGATGGTGAGGTAAAGACTGGACAAGAGGCTGAAGCTTGGATTCTTGGGATAAAGAAGTACTTTCAAGTGCATGATTATTCAGGAAACATGAAGGCAAGAGTTTCCATATTCAATCTGAATGGAAGAGCATCCATTTGGTGGGACCACTTCAAGCAAGTAAAGAGGATCAGTGAAAGGAGACTTAAGTGGAAACAATTCAAGAAGTATTTCAAGCAAAAATACCTATCTGACAGGTATTATGATGACAAGATTAAGGAGTTCCATGAGCTGAGATTGGGAAAATGGACCATGGAAGAATATGCAAATAAGTTTTTGGAGATGTTGAGGTATGTCCGGTACATCAGAGATGAGAAAGTGAAGGTCCATCATTTTCTGAGTGGATTACCTCAATCTTACAAAGATAGAATTGAGTTTTATGAACCTAGAACTCTTGAAGAAGCAATAAGAAAAGCTAAGTATTGCTATGAGCAAAGCAAAGGTTAGCCAGATTACCACAAGGCATGGAAGGACAAGAAGAACAAGAAGTTTGACCAAAGGAAGAAAGGTTTCAAACCTTCTAACTTCAGGAACCAGCAGAAGCAGCCATCCCAAGCTACGAGTAAGCCAATCGGGATGTCAGGAGAAAAGCCTAAAGATATGCAACAGAATAGAGGACCACTTCAATGTTGTAGATGTGGAGGACCCTACATGTGCAGGAATTGTCCACTCGAGAATGAAAGTGCAAGGCCAACTTATAACATCCAAGAAGCAGAAACAATGGGTCAAGTAGCAAGGGCAGTCCCTAGGATTTATGCAGTATTGGAGGACCGCCAGGCAGATCACTAGTCAACTATGGTTGAAGTTGCAGGTAAGATTGTTGAGCAATCTGTTTCTATTTTGATTGACCATGGTTCCACGCATAGTTACATTACTCCTAGAGTAGTGGAGATTTGTGCTTTTAAGAAGGCAAAGCATAGGAAGTATTGGTTAGTTTAGCTAGCCACTGGAACTAAGAGAAAGGTTAGTGAAGTGGTGGAGAAATGTCCATTGGTTATGGATGGATTGGTCACTTGTGTAGATCTGAATGTTCTACCGCTTGGTTCCTATGATGTTCTCATTGGAATGGATTGGTTAGAAGCTCACAGGGTGAAGCTTGACTGTTACAATAAGACTTTTGAATGCATGAATGAAGAAGGGAACCTAGTAGTTGTGAAAGGTATTCCAAAGGTGATTTCAGTGAGGCAGGTTTCAGCAATGCAGTTAAAGAAGTTCGGTAGGAAGGGTTTCCAGTTGTATGCAGCTCATATTTTGGAGACATTAGGAGATGAAACTCCTAGGTTGGAGGACTATCAGGTGTTACAGGAATTTAGGGATGTGTTTCCTGATGAGATTCCAGGGCTTCCTCCAAAGTGGGACATTGATTTCACAATTGAACTTGTGCCAGGAGCAGCATCAGTGTCTAAGGCACCCTATAGGATGAGTACACCGGAGATGCTAGAGTTGAAGATGCAACTGCAAGAGTTGTTGGAAAAGAATTATATCCGATCGAGTGTGTCTCCTTAGGGAGCACCAGTTCTATTTGTAAATAAGAAAGATGGTACACTCAAGTTGTGTATTGATTACAGACAGTTGCACAAGGTTACTATGAAGAATAAATATCCTTTTCCTAGGATTGATGACCTCTTTGATCAAATGAGGGGATCAAAGGTATTTTCCAAGATTTACTTGAGGTCTGGTTACCATCAAGTGAGAACCAAGGATGAAGACATTCATAAGACAACCTTCAGGACAAGGTATGGGCATTATGAGTTTGTAGTGGTACCATTTGGTCTCACAAATGCACCAGCTACATTTATGTGCCTTATGAATAGTGTCTTCAGCAAGTATTTGGACAAGTTTGTTCTTGTTTTCCTTGATGACATTCTTGTTTATTCTAAGAATGAGAAAGAGCATGAAGAGCATTTGAGATTGACATTGCAATTGCTCAGGGAGCATCAGTTGTATGCAAAACTGAGCAAGTGTGACTTCTATAGAGATAGAATTCAGTATTTGGGTCACATTATCTCAGAAGAGGGTATATCTGTGGACCCTGAAAAGATTGAAGCCATTATGAATTGGCCTACTCCAAGAAATGTGACAGATGTAAGATCTTTTATGGGACTTGTAGGATACTATCAGAGATTCATTGAGGGATTCTCCAAAGTTGCACATGCCATCACTTCTTTGCAAAAGAAGGGGATGAAGTTTGAATGGAAATCGAGGTGTGAAGAAAGTTTCCAGAGGTTGAAGAATCTTCTCACCAGTGCACCAGTATTGAAGGTTGCAGATCCGAAGAAAGATATTGTGGTGTGTACCGATGCATGCAGACAAGGGCTTGGAGGAGTCCTTATGCAGGACAACCACGTGATATGTTATGAGTCAAGGAAGTTGAAGGAACATGAGAAGAAATATGCCACTCATGATCTAGAGCTTTCATCCATAGTACATGCTCTCAAGATGTGGAGGCATTACTTGATGGGTAGGAGATTTGAGCTTAGAACAGATCACTGTGGACTAAAGTATTTGTTTGATCAACCTACTCTGAATGCTAGGCAAGCAAGATGGATAGAATTTTTATGTGAGTTTGATTTCGAAATCAAGCACATAAAAGGGAAAGAAAATAAGGTAGATGATGCACTCAGTAGGAAGGTGCAAGAAATGCATGTGGTATCTCTTAGTATTTGCCAATCGGATTTGAGACAGCAGATTATTATTCATGCTACTAGAGATGAATTATATGAGCAGGTAAAAGACAAATTGCAGCAGCAAGGTCTTGAGAAGGGGTGTGAGGGATATAAATTAGAAGAACATGGACTTCTCACTTTTAAAGGCAGAATTTATATTCCGAATGTAGCAGATTTGAGGAGAATTGTTATGGATGAAATCCATCAAGCTCCGTATTCTGGTCACCCAGGATATCATAAGACAATTGCTACAGCTAGAAAGCAATACTTTTGGCCAGGAATGAAAAGGGACATGGCTGAGTACATTTCGAGGTGTATGAAATGTCAACAGGTAAAGGTTGAGCATCAACACCCTGCAGGTTTGTTGCAGCCTTTGCTAGTTCCAAAATGGAAATGGGAAGTTATTTCCATGGATTTTATTACAGGATTGCCGATGACTTGGAGACAACATGATTCCATCATGGTTGTGGTGGACATGTTGACTAAGGCAGCACATTTTATACCGGTTACGTCTACGCATAAGACTGATGAAATTGCAAAGATCTTCATGAAGGAGATATTCAAATTTCATGGATTGCCGAAGGCAATAGTCTCTAACAGGGATGTCAACTTTACTTCAAATTTTTGGAAGGGGTTGTTTGCATATTTGGGTACAAAGCTAAACTTCAGCAATGCATACCATCCTCATACAGATGGTCAGACAGAGAGAGTTAATCAGGTGCTTGAAGATATGCTTTGCATGTACGTGATGGACAAACCAACCAAGTGGGAATATTACTTACACTTGGTAGAGTTTTGCTTATAACAATGGACAGCAGGCATCCTTGGGGATGAATCTATATGAAGCTTTGTATGGAAGAAGGTGTAGGACACCAGTGACTTGGGATAATCCAGTGAACAAGATTCTGCTCGAACCAGAATTGCTCAGGGAAATGGAGCAAGAGGTTGTAAAGATCAGGCAAAAGCTGAAAGCAACACAGGACAGATAGAAAAGCTATGCAGATAAGCATAGGGTGAACAGGGAGTTCAGTGTTGGGGATCATGTTTACCTTAGAGTGAGGGCAAGGAAGAGTTCCTTCAAGCTTGGAAGTTGTGCCAAGTTGTCACCTAGATATTGTGGGCCATTTGAAGTCCTTGAAAGAATAGGGCCAGTTACATATAGACTTGCATTGCCTGCTAGCACTAGGGCTCATAATTTTTTTCATGTTTCTTTCCTTAAGAGGTATGTGCATGATCCTAGCCATGTGATAAATTGGGATGTGATTCAGGTGGAACCTGAGGGAGAGTTCCAAATCGAGCCAATGCGCATCATCGACAGGAAGGTCACAATGCTCCGGAACCAGGCCATAGGGCAGGTAAAGGTGCAATGGGAGCACTACAAACCTGAAGAGGCTACGTGGGAGCTGGAGGATGCCATGTGATTGGCACATCCATTTTTGTTCAATTTTGTGGAACACTGAGGCGATACCAATGTAGCATTTTGTTCAATTTTGCAAGCACTGAGGACAGTGCTATTGAAGGGGGAGGGGAATGTAACACCCTGGTTTTGACCCCATTGCACTAGATGTATATGATGTATATATTGTAAATGATCATGGTGCGGAGCTAAAGGCCAAGGCCCCACCATTGATCGGTTATGCTATGTTTTGGATTTAAATTTGTCACTGATGGTATATCGGGGCATGTGGCATACATATTAAGTTTTAGCATCATGTAAATATGCATCTTTAATTAAAATGAACCCGACTAGCTACGTTCGTGGCAACTAAATTGAGAAGGGGCATGATTTTCACAAGGATAAGGGTGGGGGAATGTCAAACCTTGGCCAATGGGGTAAAAATACATGTGTCATCTTCCATTGTTTTATTCCAACCACCTCCATTAATAACTGCTGCTATTATTTGAGGTAGTTATTGTTTTGGGAGTGGGGGTGGTAGGATTGTCAATCCTTTCCCACCCACACACTCCACCAGCAATGAACCTCACGTTGGGAAAAAGGAAGCAAACTCTCGAGGGCTTTCCACTCTTTTTTCCATGACAGTGCTAAACCGCTCACACCCTTCATTCATTCTCTCCACTACGCGTTATCACCATTGTCTGTCCATTCCTCACGTTTTTCTGTTCATTCGCGTGCATAGGCGAAGCTGTTCATCCTCACGCAGGGACCATTTTATCTGTTCATTATTCTCATGCACAGGATTTTCCTAGTTTTACCCACATAGTCTTTCCTCTACACATTTGTGGATGGTGTGGTTGTATACGTTCCTCACGGGTTGAATTGTGGGCCCTGCATTGATGTGACTCATGCAGCAAGATGGGAGCTGGTTGGTCACTGTCACCCATGATTTTCCTATAGAAAGTCATTTCATTCTCAGGGACTATGTTGCGGTCTGTGTAATTTTGTTCTGCTTGATTAGTTGTCCAGGACGGACTGTTGTCTTTCCTCATGTTGTGATTGCGTTTGCTGTTGTGTTTGGGACTATTGTAATTTGTTGGGGAGTCATTTTGGCCACGATAGGGCCAAGAACGACTCAGGAATGGTTTTCCCTGTTAAGCTGTAAGAGCTGATTGATTGCATACGTGCAATGTTGGGTCTTCGGACTATGTTGGGAGCAGGGATGGGGGCTTGGTTTGCTTGATAAACTTGGTGGGTTTGGAAACCACACAGACAGAGCTAGAGGGATGGATTTCTTCTCCACAACCCCTAAATAACATTGGAAGGGAATGCAGGGACTGAGGGACTGTGTAGCAGAGAAGGGACTAGTTCCTTGTGTTGGGTGTGTGTGGGTGTCTTAGAAGCTAGGCTAGTTCTGGTGTAGGTGTTCTTGGCTCTGTAATGAGCTCACCAGCTTAGCATTTATCCTTTCCCAACTCCTGGATGGCTTGAAAAACCCAACTGTGTTGGCTTGGCCATGTTTTGTGTATCCTTGGCTATGTGTAAGCCTGCTTGTTCCCTTATCCCTTGGAGAATCATGCCCGGCTCGGGGGTGGCAGCTTTGCTGAGAGATTAAGGAGCACGCTGGCCTATAGTTGGGTGGAACGTTGCAGTGACGTAGCTGGTTGTAGAACAAGTTCTTTATAAGATAAGTAGCCTCGTCTATTTTACTTCTGCAGTTTTGTTTACTATTAATGATTATGATGAACATGCTGAATGAATGCTTGTATAAACATATGTTTCTTCTATTGTGTATGATAAATAATTGCATCTGTGTATGTTCAACTTCAATGCATTCTGTGTTAGTATTTTTAAGAATTCACATGTTCTAAGGGCTGGTAGCCCGGATGGTTAACGCCATGGTAGCGTCCTCTTCACCAGTCGGAGGGTTGGGGACGTGACATCCTCCTGCATTTTGAGTTCTCTCCTATCATCTTTAGCCACTTGTCTTTTCCCCTTGCAGGTCAACGAACACTCTTTCAAGAGTTATTTCAGTTCTGGTTCCCTGTAGTATTTTTATTTAATTAATAAGAGTAATCGATTACATCTATTATTTACTTTCTTGTCAAAAATATAAAAAAATAAAATATTCAAAAAGAATAATAACAATTTATTTTAATTTGGTGTATTACATAGACTGTCAAAGATATTTTTTCCTATTGTTGGCCCAAATATTAAAGTGCATAAGTGCACAAAGCTAATTTTTAATTTGAAGATTATCAAAATGAAATAATGAACAATCATTGAATGTTAGTTTTCCCATTTGAGTTTCCATGGTAAAATATTGTTTCCGTTAGGTTCTTTGTATATTCCTCCTATTTCATTTTTAATTACTTCCATTGACTTTGATAGAATCTCATGTGTGTTATTAATTACCATCAGTGAATGTTTGTTGGTTCAAATATCGACTAACCCAATATCCACTTTGACCATACCAAAAAAGACCAAAGGTACCGACCCGACATGATTTAACACCGTCGATAACACCTGCAACACAACTAAGGTCTCACCCGAGATACCCATAGGAGTTGTAGGAACCATTTTTTTGCGGTAAAGAAGGGGATATTCTTTTATTAGACATCGACATGGAGGAAATCAACATAATAACTACCATGATAGTATATTACAGTTCCTTAATAACCTTAACATATTTAGAAAACAAGTTAAACCTTTGTCTATTCAATTACTTATTAAAAAAATTGAATGAACACAGTTCCTCACTAATCAAATAACCAGAATAAGTAATGTAGAAAATCCCTAAATGGATATGTAGAAAGTAAAAATGCAATGTATGATAGATAAGTAAGATGTTTTACAAGAATTAGTGTCAGGTATTTTATACCCTAAGTGGTAAGGGGGTGAATTTTCAAGTCACCTCTTGAGTAATTAATTAATTACTGTAATTAACCTACTTAGTATTAAATGTTAATATTTATAACATTTATATTTGTTACATTAAATTCCCCTTAAGGGAATCTTTGTCCTAAAATCTTGTATCGACAACAATGTCTGAATTCCCTTGAACTGTCCTCTCGAGATCCTTTCATTTTTGTAATTGCGACACTTGATGAAATGAGATGATACGAGTTATGGATTCCCAAGTAGAATTGTCGCATCGTATCTATTGTGGTCTATCCCAGATCTAATTTTATCGCAGCTTTGAGATCATTTTTTGGATCAGGTTGTTTCAATTGTTTCTTAACGTGCTGATCTTTTTTCCTGTCAACATAATTCTTCTGTGAGTGCTTGTTTTAACCCTGTCATTGGTCAAAATGATGATTATACTTAGGATGTCTGTAAGGCGTATGTGTTGTTAGTTTTTCTTTCTTTTGAACTGCGTCGACGACTGCCTTCACTTCCTTGATTTGATTTTTGGATGCATCTTCCTGGATTTTCACTTCTTGGTTCTCTTGTAGATCGTTATGATTTTGTATCTTTATGAATCTTTCATCTTGCGACCTTTTGTCAATTTCTAACTTCTTGATTTGATTCTCTAGTTCCTAATTATGATTCTTTAGACATTGGTTTTCTTCTAGTTTTTCCAGTGTTCTTCCTTCAAGGTCTTCACCGGAGTGTTCCCTCTTACTACTGTGTTTCGGTTTTTCAATATTTCTAATAAATTTTTTGTTATGATTTCGTAATTGAAAATTTTCTTCGGTATTGCTTGATAACACATTGTTGACTTTTGTTAGTTCCAAATTATGTGTCTTCTTACTGTCATCATATTGCTACTGGAGTTTTTATTTTTGTTGTTGATGATGACATAACTCGGTTTCCTGATTTTCTAACTTTTCATCTAGTTCTGCCAATTCATCTTCCTTGTCCATGAAGAATTTGTTTAGACGACTATTTTCCTCTTTTAAGTCGATATTGTTTCCATACGGACATTCTTCGACTTCATTTAGTTGTTTTATCTGGTCTTCAAGTTGTTGAATGATACCTTCTAGATGTGATATTTTCTCATCCTTATCTGATAATTTTGTTGTGAGTTTTTCTCTAAAATCTTCCAAAGATCGAATTCGTAATTCTGAGGTAGTAATCCATTATTTTTGAAAATCATAACCTTGTTTTTGATTGTCGAACTGGAGTTGTAGAACACTATTATCTAGTTCACATGTTTTTACCTAGGCTGAAACTATTTGTAAATGTGATTGCAACTGTGAGTGACCTGGATCGTCTTCCATAGTAAAATATTTGCTACATATCGGACATGAGCGATTGCAGTTTTTAAAAGATGTTGGATATTGGAATTCCATTTTGCAATAAGGACACTTAGTACAAAATTTAGATTTATATATGGAATCCATAATTTTTTTAATATGTTCCAAGACTTGATTTATGCTGTTTTAATATCTTCTTTGATTCTTTTTACTTTTTGCATAAAGTAATAATTGTAAATAATACAATTATTAAATAATTATTATTAAGTAACTAAAAATAATAATAATAATAATAATAATAATAATAATAATTACTATTATTATTAAAAAATCAATAATAATAACAAATATAATATATTACCAATTATTATTTAAAAATAATAATATGGTATATATAATTTTTGTGAATTGGGTCGAAAGGTTTTTTTTGAAAAAATATATAACAATAATAAATTTTATTATTACTAATAGTATTATTGATATATATTTTTATAAATGACTGAGAATTAGGGTTTAAACCCCAGAATTAAAAAACCACTTATTAAAACAAAACCATGGGTGTAGAAACCAATTGTGGTTTTACTCTTTTATTTTTACTTTTTTTTTTGTTTTGGCCTTCCTTTTTTATGCCATCGTCTTCCTTCTTCTTCTCTCTTTTTTTTACTTCTTCCTTTTTATTTTTTCTTTTGACTTTCTTTTCTTCTTTTACATGGTCAAATACCATAATTTTAAGGCCCCCAAGGATTATGATTAAAAATCACGATATGGACAAAGGCCTGGATCACAAACTAGCTTTGATACCACTGAAAGAAACAAAGTTCCTCAATAATCGAATAACCAGAATAAGTAATGTAGAAAAGCCATAAATGGCTAAGTAGGAAGTAAAAATATAATGTATGATAGATAAGTAAGATATTTTACAAGAATTAGTGTCAGGTATTTTATACCCTAACTGGTAAGGGCAGTGAATTTTCAAGTCACCTATTGAGTAATTAATTAGTTACCATAATTAACCTACTTAGTATTAAATGTTAATATTTATAACATTTATATTTGTTACAAAATTAACACATTATCACAGATCATATCAATACACAAAAAAACACACACATTCATCATACACCATTTGACAAAGGAAATTTAATGTGGAAACCAAAGACGAGAAAAACCACAAAATACCTTGTTAATTAGCAAGAGTCATAGTTCAAACGATTTGGTATGCGCACACATTCCACAAACATTCCTCCATAATTCTCATTATTTTGAGTCTGCACACATAACTTGCGGATCAACAATATACTCACAAACTCTTCATCTTCTACATAACAATACAAAATCATCTTATCAGAGTTTAAAAACTTGTCTTTTCAGAACTTGACTTCAACCAACCCCAAAAATCCCAATCCAATACATTTTTATAGGCTCTACTTACCAAATTTACATCATGTTCCCACTACCCAAAAGTGGACAAACATTCTATCTAACCCATCAACTTTTCCCAAAATTTCTGTCCAAAGTTTTGCAGCTAACCAATTCAGCGCTCGCTCTATTGTAGCCCCATTCACACCTCGAAAAGGATACAAAAATTAAAGACCGGAAATTAACCAAAATTTCCAAGGGTCAATGGACCCCCAACACTCACATGTGGCTCGTCTTGATCCACTTCAGATGGAAACTGTTTGAGTGTTCAACTTAGCTCAAAATTCTGAAATATCTTTTTCACTTCCTTGGCTTGTCATTGAACATCTACTTTAACCTTGAGACCCCTTTGAAAAATTCAAAACTGAGATGTTATGAAACATCCACCACAGTCACATCTAAAACTTGCTTTACTGTGAAATGGAATGGATGAATGGTAGCAATCACCTATTCTCTACTTATGCTTGAATATTCGCAGTACAATCTATTCTTATTTGTTGTTCTATCTAGAGTTTAGCTACCTACTACTGCAATTCTTTAAGATCAACATCCTTACTCATATTTTTGACTTGTGGTAAAGCTTTCAATGAGGTCCGCAGACTAGCCATATTTGTATCTACCATATGAAGTCTCTTTGTTATATCTTGCAACTCCACATCATCCATTAAGGCCTCCGATGTAGGGGAATCTTGGTCATAAGCCTTAGCACAAGGTTCCTCGCCCTCTTGAATTTGTCTCATATCCTCTTCAACCTTCTTCCATCACTCTTCTAGTAATTTAGGAGGTGTATTGGGGAGAATATGAGCCCTCAAAATCAATAATATTTTGGTGGAATTCGATAGAAAATTACCCTAATTTGAAGACACGAGCTTCAACAATCATGTTAGGTCTGACCCCGACCTCTGGAACTTCCTAAGAGTCAAGAGAAATATCTTTATCTAGTTGTTTCCTGTCATGATGCCACTTTTGTGTTTTATTTTCCTTATCTTCCAGCTAAATTTGCAATAAATACACAGTTCTTTTCAGCTACTTTAGTTGACCGCATGCTGCATGCTCCCATGCCTTGATTTCTTTAAGTCCTACCTGTTAAATGTTGTGTAGTATGAACATTGGTAGAAAAATGATATATAACCCAACATAAGAAATATCATGTACAGTAGTATTCAAATTTGTTGTGCCTAAATCAAGCACTTTGGGAACCAACTGAATCTTATGAGGTTGTCATGATTTTTGGACTTCAATTGAATGATCATCAGAGGGGCTAGCTTCCTTCTCCCGTGCCTCCTTCTTACTAACTTTGACTCTTACGCCTTTCACAACTTTACAAAGAGTTTGAAGCATGCCAATAACTCCCTGAAAGAGTTCAGTATGATGGTTGTCAATATTCTAGTTCGTTTCATCATCAACCTCAAACATTTTATCTGCCAACAAGTTATAATCATCATCAATTATACCAATAAAGGTGGATTCCTTGATTCCCTTTTACTTTTTCCATCAATTTTCGTCACGTTGGTAGCTTTCCGCTTAAGTCCCAAATATGGATCTGTCGAGGTATCACTAGACTCTTCATCACTATCATGGTAAGAGATATGCATGTTATCTTCTTCTTGTGGACCCCTTGGTTGGGTCCCCGATGTACCCTCCCGTCATGGCTCAATTTCAATAGACAATTGATATTTTATGACATATTACTTCAAATATTATGGCCAGTCCTAAACTATGGCATCAATTTATTTCTCTCATAACTATAATGCAATAGTTAACCATTGATGCTGGGGATCCCATCATGGATGAAGATAAAGGTGGCGATCCCATGTGGTAAACTTGATTATATTCCTATATCCCTGTACGATGGAAACATCAACCCTCGAATGGTTCCCAATATGATTCCTCAATGCATCAACGTACATATAAAATTCAATGTTATTCTCTTGTTGTCACCGATGATTATCATTGAACCACAGATTTTGATAATGGGCCCTGTGACACGGCACATTCACTTCCATCCCTTGGTAGTTAGGTGGTTCCTCCCATGCAACAAAGAAAATTACGATGAATAAGCAAGAATAAGAAAAAGGTGTACCTTTCTTCTGTGAATCGATATTGTCAACCATTAACTCATTGAGCAGAAATTCACCCAATTCATTTGAACTCTCATAGCACATTGCTCTGTTGAGGAGATGCTACCAGCAGTGCACTAGTTGAGTTGGATATTCTGTAGTAACTTCCTCGACAAGACTTTGGCTGCAAATATGACACTTTAATCATTAATAGAGGCTATATTAATTCCCCTCTTATCTTGTGTAACATTATGCTTCTTCTTAATCCAAGCAACAATTATTTTTTCTTGTTCCTCTCTAGCAAAGAATGGTTCCATATCAACTCCTACCTTGGATAAACATGTAATAGAATATATTAGGTTGACATAAAAAAATATCCGAGTACCCAACCATAAAAAATCTCCATGGTAAGAAACCAACAACTAATTTATGCATGTATTAACTTTGGTAGTAAGGAAAAAATGAGGCGTATACAAAATATATAGAATTCCATACTTCTCTAATCCATGATCCCAATCCATTGGTAGCAACCAAAGAGGCCAAAATTCCATTAGTTGCACCAACATCATATACTTTTACATGTGAAGTTCGGGGAACTTCCTCAAGTCATGGTTAGAGAACGTCAATTTGTTTAGATTAGACATGATGTCTGTTGTCACATGTACTCCTGTAGAAATGGTTGGATTTACTAGTGGATACCTAGAATTCTTTCTCATGATGATAGGTAGAGCATATTCTTTCCGAAGTGGAATATATCCCAGTAGTTTGGTCACTAATCCAAACCCTGAACCTTCAACATCACTGGTAGCTTTAAATATTTGCTCTGGAAACACTACCTGGACAGTTGTTCGTTTATTCCTGGGTGGATTCATAAGCAGAAACTACAGCGAATCCTCTAATACCTCTTCAACAATAGTCATAACAAGATGGATCTCCACAAAATAACCTATAACAGTTCTATGTCTTGACACAGGTATCTCCATAGAGAAAACTTGCAACACATAGTAGTTATCTTAAGAAACTGTAGACAACTATGTTGCTCAATATACTTCACACTCGACACAATAAGACAACTAAACCCCTTTTGATTTTGAAATAGATATACACATGTGAAAAATCGGTTCGATCATGTCGGTAGTTATTCTGACTTGATTGTTAGAAATAATTAGAAAAGGTGGTGGCCAATCCATTCACATGTTGAAACCTTCTCAATCATTTATGATAAAGCTCCATTAATGTCACCACTATACTTTCCATAAAATAATATACCTACCACACATTAATTGTGGACTTGAGAGTAAATAACACCACCAAATCCTGATGTGTCACAAATATAAATTCTAAAGATAGATAACTTTGTTTGCAACACATATACAAGACTACAACGGATATATAATACTTTGACAGACAAATCACGACTTATATACAAGACTTTGATAGAAAGTTTTTTTGAACTTTATCTTCAAACTTAGTCAAGAGAAGTACAGCTATCCCTATAAGGTTTTAGCCAACTACCATTTACTAAACCCTCTAGGAGTGTACCATCTAACTTTTTCAATAGAACTGTAGCCCTATCTGTAATGCAATTGACAATGTATGGTCCCAACCAATCTGTTCAAAACTTATTAGGATTCTTTAATAACTTACTATAGTAAAGAATAAATTTTGGAAACTCAACGTTACAACTGTCAAAATTACATATTTTAGCCATCCATGGGTTTGTTAGAGTGACCAAACTATTTCTTCCTTCGAAAAACTGATTAAAACACTACTTGGTCCAGATTTTAGAAACACGATTTTTCTAGTTTCAAGGAAAAAACTTGTCATCCCATAGAAAACGTAGAGTCTTTGGACAACTTCTTTCTATCACATTTCAATTTCAATTTCTCAAGTGTAAATTAATAAATTTCTAGGTTTTTCCTAAAACAAAAAAATTCTTTGAAAGTAGATGAGCTATAATATCCACCTCTATAATTTCATAACTATCTTTGAATTTATAAAATGCACCATAAAAGACTTGAAAATAGTTAATTATTGATTTTACATTTCACAATAACGCAATTTACTATCAAAATTTTGAGTCACCAAATATTTATAAATTTTGTATTCTCTAATTTTTTATTACTTTTAATAGAAGTCAAACAATAAATAATTCAACTCTGTGGTATGTACCTATCTCAATGCAAATTTTAACTTAATGTGATGTAAAGAAACTTAAATTTGGTTCAAAATAGTTATCAGGCTCTTTTATATATTTTTTTAGAAATACTTTAGAAATAATTTGGAATGAGATTTATAAGCATTTAATTTTTTATTTTTATTTTTACTAGAATCTATTTGACTTGTGAGAGAGGCCTTTTTGTTAGAAATAATATACCCATAGTTACCCATATTTGACATTAATTAATCATTTTTGTCTTATTCCTAGATTCTTAGATTCCTCTCTATGCTAGTTGGCTTCCACATGCACCTAGAAGTCAATACTTGCTAAACTGGGTTATGGAGCACTTTGGAATCATCCTGGAAACTATTTTAGCAATTATGCTTTTATTCTTGGTTCCTAAAACCATATTTCTACTTTTTCTAAAAGCTACCTTGCTTTACAGCAGTTTTAAGGCATAAAGGAAAAGCTAGTCTAGGATAACTTGTCTTGTTTTATTCCCACATCATCCTCCTTCCTTTTCTCCAAAAAAAGCATGAATGAGTTGTATTTCCATCACTTACTATTTTTCCCACTTTCTTTATCCAATTCGTGAGCATCTTCATAGATTTGGAAAGTCTTTCTTGCACCTATGGGGGATTTGACTAGTTTTAGTAAGCCTACTTTCGACCAATTTGAATAGAAACCTAGTGATTTCGAATATCTCATGTAATTATACATTTGAGCAGCCTATTAATTCATATGGTTCATTGATGTACACTGATTCAATACAGGATTAAGTTATGCTCCAATTTCAGTCTCCTTTTGTGTGAATTTTGCATGTTTGATTAGCAATTTTGTGAGTGTAATTGTTCTATCACTTGGGTTCAATTTCCACACTTTGGTATAAGAAAATATGACCCAAGGGAACATAAACCATCAAAATCACTTGGGATTGCACTCATCGAGTGCCACACCAACCCTCAACTAATTGGATTTTGGGAGTCTCCTTCTAACTATCTCACTTCTAAGGGGAATTTATAAGCATTTAAATTTAAGGAAAATAAAGGAGTTTCATATAAGGGGGCCTAAGAAATAAAGGTGGGTAAGTAATAATATTAGTTAAAAATATATAAATAGGTTAAAAATAAAAAGATAAATTAGAAATTATTAAATTTAAAGAAAAATATAAACAAGTATAGACCCATCTAACTCGAGTTCTTAGAACCTAGAGGGATAAGACACTTTCCCCCACCCATGCTGCATTATACTACATATGCTATAACACATTGATGCATGCATTCTTTTTTTTTTTTAATTTATGGGACAGACACTTTTCCCATGTTGCATTATGCTACATATGATCCACTATGCAATAACACATTGATGCATGCATTCTTATTTTTTTATTTTTATTTTTTATTTTTTATGTTTTATTTTATTTTATTTTATGGGATAGGACACTTTTCCCCAACTAGGGCTATATAAGTATTCCTTCTTGGAACAATTAAGAAAATAAGGGAGTTGAAAAGGGAGTTAGGATATTAGGACATAAATAAAATACAAGCATAGAGAGGAAGAATCTTGTTAGGTATAACTCCTGATTCGATTATTCCCTTACCATAGCAAATATTTATACATTACAATGTGGCAGTTGAGAACCATCCTTTTCACCTTCCTATCTATTCATATTCCTATTTATTATTTATTTACAATAATCCCGACGGATTATTCTAACAATCCCCCTCTTAATCCGAAGGGGTGTTCGTAAGTCCGAGCATGTTTCTGAATCTTTCAAACTTTTCTCGTCCAATCACTTTGGTGAAGATGTCTGCAACTTGATCATTTGTGGAACAATGTCGAAGATGGACTGTCTTGGCCTCTACATGATGTCGAATCAAATGATACTTTGTGTTGATGTGTTTGGTTCGATCATGGAATCTAGGATTCTTAGCCAGCTTGATTGCAGAAGTATTGTCGACCAGTAATGGAGTGGAGTTCTCTTGTTTTTCTTGCAAATCTTCAAGTATCTTCCTGATCCATACTATTTCTTTCGTTGCTTCAGCTGCAGCCACATATTCTGCTTCTATTGTTGAATCTGCCAGAACTGACTGTTTGCGTGGTCTCCATGAGACAGATGCTGATCCAAGACTCATAGTGTATCCAGAAGTTGATACTCATGTCTCCTTATCGCCATCAAAATCTGAGTCTGAGTACCCAATAAGTTTGAAGTCATCCACTTTAGAGTACTTGAGTCCAACGTCTTGAGTCCCCTTCAAGTATCTTAGAACTCTATTTGCAGCTGACCAGTGTCCTTCACAAGGTTTATGCATGAACCTTGAAAGTATTCCAACAACATAAGAAATATCTGGTCTAGTTTTTGTAAGGTAGATAAGACTTCCTACAAGATGTCGGTACTTGGTTGCATCTTCAAATTCTTTTCCTTCGCTTAGTGTGAGCTTCATTTTCTGTTCCTTTGGAGTAGATATAGGATTGCAATCTATCATGCAAAATTTGTTTAGTAGTTCTCCAACATATTTTTTCTGAGATAGGAATATGTACTTAGGATGTTGAGCGACTTCAATTCCTAAGTAATAGTGGAGATGTCCCATATCTGTAATTT
>LPNX010306854.1:6950-35621 GCA_001517045.1 Pseudotsuga menziesii | reverse complement strand
ATATTGGATTGGTAGCGCATATATTATATCTGGGTCTTTTGCCATCCCTTGCTGATAATCCTGAATTTGCTACTATTTTTTCCTGTATTTGTAATGCACTTGGGTCAACTAGCACACTTTCTGCAAGAAAGCCATTTATGTACATTGTATATGAAGGACTGAAGGTCAGGATTTCATTTCAAGAATATATCAACAAATGCCCATTTTCTTTGGTAGCGTGGCGCCCCCTTATTTTATAGCAAAACTTGCAAGGGGAAAGCATTATTTTCTTGCAAGGGCATTGGTTTTTCAGTTCATGCATGTAGATGCTGTACTTAATTCTATGAATTCTGTATATTTTGTTTTGAGAGCATATCTAGAAAAGCAGATGAAGTAAATTATCAGTTGGCTATCAGTGGTGTGGCATTGCCTCATTCTCTGAATAACACTGTAGATGGTTGCCTCATTCTCAAATCGGCCTATTCTTTACTTTTTGAAGATCTCAAAGGCCTTGGAATTATTTGATGTTATTGATTTTATCATTGGGATTATTTACCTTTTGTTGTTGACTTGTGTTTTATGTTTGCTATTTTGAGGACCTCCCAGTGCCAAGCAGGGTCATTGAAATGTTTTCATTTCCATATCTTAGACATGTTAATGTTATGTGTTTTTAATTTTTTCTTCACTTCTTTGACTTATTTTAAGTTTTGAAAGTTGAAAATAAGAGGGGCTTCATAGTACAGGACTTTGCGCTGATAGTTAGATGACTGATATTACCGTGTCTTGTTAGTTACATGAATTTTTATGATGTTGAAATGAATATATAAAGAAAAAGTGAGATAGCTTTTATTATGCTTTTGGTCTAAGTTAATAGCAATGTTAAGACATGGGTGCTATGGGAAGAATCCCTCCTGCGATAACTTCTTAAAGAGTGCTAGCTCAATGGTACAAGTCTAGAGACATAAACCTTTGGCCCCTGAATATCATCATTGTCAAGCAATAAAAACTTCTTAAAGGGTTCTAGCTCAATGGTAGAGCGCCTGCCTAATTATAGGCAGGAGGTTGGTGGTTCGATTCCTCCGTGCCCTATCATAAATTTGTGACTACAAAAACGACTAAATTCACATATATACGACTATTAGTAGTTAATTTCTCGTATCTTAGTCGTATTTAGCTTAGTCATTAATATGTTAACATATAGTAGTTTATTTAGTCGTATATTTGATCATTAATGGTTGCAATCAGTGACTAAATCTGTGACTAAATCATTAACTATCAATGACTAAAACAATGACTAAATCATTGACTATCAATGACTAAAACAATGACTAAATCATTGACTATCAATGACTAAAGCATTGTCTATCAATGACTAAATCATTGCCTATCAATGACCAAATCAATGACTAAATCAGTGACTACTAAGTCAAGCTATTAATGACTAGTGAAATACGACTAGCTATAAGATAGTGGTAATTTGCTACTATTAGTCACCGACTCAAAAATAGTCATTTATAGCTTGATTTTAGTCATTTTTTTAGTCATTAATTTCTCATTTTCTACTAGTGATCAAGCTCTCACCTTCCAAAGAAGATACCTCAAGTGATGAGGAATATGAAGAACCCAACTCTTAAAGAACCTCTTATCCAACTTAGAATTTGGATAAGAAACGATGCCATTGTGAATGAAGAAGACGATGAAGCTGAAGGCTCAAGAAGGAGTCTACCCATGAAACAAATAAAGATAAGTATTCAATTGTCATTTCATTATTTTGTTATGCATTTGTTTATATTCAGTTAATGTATTATGCATGATAGAATGTTTGCATTAATGAAAGTATACTACTAATATGCATATGATGGGTAAGTAGCTCATGGTGCCATACAACTCTCCATTGCTACTAATCTAGAATGAAACCTCTTTGCTAACATATTGGATTAGTGCACAATCTCAATGTTGTCCTGGTAGAGATGGAAGGCATATAGAAACGTTTCCGTGATATATGGATGAATGTTGTATTGGCTAAAGTAGTTGCATGATCATATATTTATGCATAAGAATTTGGTAGTATGAATATTCCTTATGAAATGTTTCTAACTGTACAAATGCATTTGACTTGTAGGAAAGATCGCATACATAATCACCTACAAGCAAAGAAGAATGAAGACTTGTTTCGAAGAACAAGTGACGATAGTTCAAAGACAAAGAATAATATGATGAGTGCAGTGACATCATTAATGTAGAACCTTCCAGCCACCAAGAAGAAAGGGAAGACCAGTTCAAGAAGAATGATGTCTAGGATGCAGTATTGAGACCTGAAGAGAAGTTCATAGTTCCATCATGCAGTAGATGGAAACATAGTGGGATACAAAGCAATATTTGTAGCACGAGGCTTCTCATGAAAAGAAAGCCTCGACTACGAAGATACATTTGCAGCTAGTAAGAGTTTAAACACATATATGATGAGCTTGATGAAGATCGTAACCTTTGCTACAAGGTTGAAGATGCAAGTCTATAGACTAGATGGTCACATAGAATATTAGTAGCATAGGAAACTACTTGTCACTCTGGTATAGAATGTTTTAGTGCATAGAGTACAGAAGACAGAGGGAGTATGATGCTCCGCTTCAGAGGGAGTGACTGCAAAATATCTAAGGTTTGAAATGGTACGACAGAATGGATAGATGACTGACGACTCTAGGATTTACCAAGAGTAAAGCACATTCCAACCTTTACTACAAGGTTGAAGATGGAAACCCAGTGATGCTTCTACTATATGTAGATGATCTGTTTGTAACAGGTATGGATGGGTTGATTGCTAATACGAAGAGAAAGCTTGCTTCCGAGTTAGAGATGAAGGAATTAGGTATGATGCATTATTTTCTAGGTATGGAGGTGTGGCAGAGTGCAGTAGAGAAGTATGCAGTAGAGATCCTGAAGAGGTTTGGGATGATGGATTACAAAACTATGGCCACATCTATGGCATCGAACCTGAAGCTATTGAGCAATGCTTCATCAGAGTTGGTTGATGCTACGATATATCGTCAGATGATTGGATCATTGATGTACCTGATGAACATGAGACCAGACATTTGCTTTGCTGTGAACACCTTGAGCCAGTTCTTGATAGATCTGAGAAATGTTCACTTGTTTGTTGCAAAGCATATTCTGAGGTACCTAAGGGGTACAGTTGATTATGGGCTCAAGTACGATGTGAATCAGAAGATTAACCTGGAGGGTTATGTTGATTCAAATCAGGCAGGAAATGCCATCGATAGGAAGAGAACTTCTCTTGGCTTAGCAGGAAGCAATCCTGTATGGCACTGAGTATAGCTGAAATAGAGTATGTCGCAGCTTGTTCAGCTAGTTGTGAGGCAGTATGGCTGAGGAAGTTACTATATGGTTTATTTGATCTCCAGTTGGATGCTACTTCTATACATTGTGACAACCATATTTGCATGAAGTTGTCAGAGAATCTAGTGTTCCATGACAAGTCGAAGCATATTGAGATCAAGTATCACTATATCAGGGATATGGTGCAAAGAGGAGTAGTGAAGCTCTAGTATGTTGCAATGGAGGAACAGATAGCTGATGTGTTGATGAAGCCATTGGCCAGAGTGAAGTTTGAGTACTTCAGGGAGAAGCTTGGTGTTCTCCAGATCGAGGTTTACTCCAAGGGAAAGTGATGAGTCCCAAAGCCATTCTAATGAGCAAGTCAGATGTAAGGGCTGAGCCATTCTGTCATGGTGAGAGGATTGAGTTCCTTCCATGTCAGATATAAGTGCTAAGATCCAAATCCATTCCGATGAGTAGGTCAGATGTAAGGGCTGAGCCATTCTGTCATGGTGAGAGGATTCAGTTCCTTCCATGTCAGATATGAGTGCTAGCCATTCTATCGAGTAGGACAGATGTAAGGGCAACTGCCACTCTCTAGGAGAGTGGAGGCACCTGGTTTGTTACTAGGTAGCTCATTCTAGGACTAGGAGCCATTATGTCACGGTGAGAGGATTCAGTTCCTTCCATGTCAGATGTGAGTGCGGGCCATCCTGGAGAGGGTTTAGGACTTGTTTCCTACTAAGTCAGATATAAGGGAAACTGCCATTCTCTAGGAGAATGGAGGCACCTGGTCCATTACTAGGTAGCTCAGGTCTGGGACTTGGGACCATTCTATCATAGTGAGAGGATTCAGTTCCTTCCAGGTCAGATGTGAGTGTAAGCCTTTTTGGCGAGGGTGGAGGACTTGTTTCCTTCCAGTTTAGATATAAGTGTTGAAGCCTTTTCACAGATGTTAGTGATGTGATGTCCTATCCTGTTGGTGAATGTTAGTGCTGGTCCTTTCTGATGTGATTGTAGGATACTACATGATCAAATGTGAGTGTTGGGTGTGCCTTTCTGAAGAGTAAGTAAGATGTAAGTACTGGGCTAAGACCTACCTGATGGCTAGGCCTACAACCAGCATGAAAGAAGGATGGCTATGTAGAACTTCCTATGACGAGATAGCACACATGATTATGACTAGTTGAGATCCAGATTGAGCTATGATCTAGATCTAGTTATGATGACTCCGAGAGATTCAGATCGAGTGATGATCCAGATCTAGCAGTGATGATCCAGATCAAGTGATGATCCAGATCCAGATCCAGTGATGTTGATCTAGATTGAGAGATGATCTAGATCCAGTGATGATGTCCCATGATAATCTAGATCAAGAGATGATCCAGATCTAGTGATGATGATCCAGATCGAGTGATGATGATCCAGATTGAGTGATGATCTAGATTCAGTGATGATGATCCAGATCGAGTGATGATCCAGATCTAGATGAAGATGACTTGAAGATGAAGATGACTTGAAGACAAATATGACGAGAAATCAATGATGATTCAGATGATACAGAGAAGAATACTTGTGCTAATAAATTGTGTCAAGAGAATACCTTCCTAGTTAAGAGGGAGTGTTGATGTAATTGTAACTTCGAAATGTGTTCATCCGTATTTCTTATGTATTGTAACCCGATATTTATTCCGGGATGTATTGTAATGTATTTGAGTCATGTCATACCCCGATGTTTATTCTGGGAAGTTTCTATAATAATAAATTCATGTCAAGTCATTGTGGGTAACCCTCCTATTGGTCAAGGGTTAAAGTTCCCATGGTTACGGGGCCCTTGGGTTATTAGACTATCCTAGTGAAGTCGACCCTAGGTGAGTCATTGTAAGTCAAGGTAATAGTCCCCACCATCTAAGTCAAGGTTAACCCTCCTTGTTGAGCAGAGGGAAAAGTCCCCACAAGTGGTGGGGCACTAGGGTTATTAAACACTCCTAGAGATGTCGGCTCCAGTAAGTAATTGTTAAGTGAGGCCAACATCTTGGAGTGGGTTCCAAGTGAACGGAAGAATATAAATAGAGATTGAGAGCCTCTCTATTTATAATACTCATACACACACACACTCATTAGGGTGCATGAGCGAGAGAGGAGAAGCTCTCTCAGTGTGAGAGAGAGAGACTGCTGCTGTCGGGAGATCATCTTACTATTTTTCGGTTTTACCTTTTGTGCTGATTCTATCTCTGAGGAAGTTGTGAGGTTTTATTATTTATGGTTTCCCGGAGGAAAATTCTTTTTGTCTCTTGTCTCTTGTGTTATGCTTGTTATTCTCTCTGTTAAAAGATCCTAAGATCATAAGGATAGCTTGAATGTTGAAAACTAACAATTTGGTCATAAATGGTTGCAATCAGTGACTAAATCAGTGACTAAATCAACGACTAAATCAATGACTAACTCAGTGACTAAATCAATGACTAAATCCATGACTAAATCAATGACTAAATCATTAACTATCAATGACTAAAACAATGACTAAATCATTGACTATCAATGACTAAAGCATTGTCTATCAATGACTAAATCATTGTCTATCAATGAAAAAATCAATGACTACCGTAAGTCAAGCTATTAATGACTAGTGAAATATGACTAGCTATAAGATAGTGGAAATTTGCTACTATTAGTCACTGACTCAAAAATAGTCGTTTATAGCCTGATTTTAGTCATTTTTTTAGTCATTAATTTCTCATTTTCTACTAGTGATTATGCTACACAATATACATGTGTACAATTTTAAATTATTTCAAATGGAGAATTACATTCATGTTTACTTGTTTCTCTGATGATGTAGTCGACTAATCAATATCTGGTTGGATTCCCTTATCAACACTCTACATGGGAAATAGATAAGATTATATAAATGAACCGAATATACTAATGAAAATACATAACAATAGATTTGCTTGTCCATCCTAAATTTATTACATTGAAAATATCGATGTATACCTACTTCCTTGATTCATTTGTACTAACATCTATGGAGAGGGAGGTGCCCCTGAGAGAACCCTGCATCAAAAGCATACTAAAAATTACATAACGAAACCAGAATATTCACTAAAACAATTTTAAAACATAACATTTTGATGTATACCTGTTTACTCGCGGGTCATGTACTCCTCTCACCTTTTGTTGGGGTGATGAGCCCCCCATCACCTCCCTGCAAAGTCAACATAAAAAATTTATTACAAAATTATAATTATATGCTAATGAAAAATCCTATAGATGTTAAAATAATGAATAAAAGGTTGGATAAATTGTTGGATGTACCACAACCATACTAACCGTGTTTGTATCTACACGATTCAAATTGTAATTAATAAGTAGTTCTTCGCCAGGAACTATTAATTTAATGGCACATACAAAGACACGGTTTCCTTCACATGACTCGAATATGCAGTTGGGTTGCTTAAGTGTAGACCCCGGTTGTGTACTATTTACAAACCCTGCAATATTACCAGTTGTTTTTGGCCTTCCATCCATGTACAATGTTGCTCCTTCATTTTGAGATTTGTATTTCAATTGTATATAATTTTCTGACAACCCATATCTACGCATACTTCGTGTATATTGGAACAAGTGCATCCAATCACTATAGTTGTAATAGGGTCCAGCATACTCCATCAATTCTATACATCTGTCGTATCCAACCTTTATGCCACCATGCAAAACAACGCCAATCCATGTAATGACGACGATGCAATTCTATATATCCTCTCATTCACACAAAAATCAGTGTTTACTTGAGGAATATCCCTAGGAACCCATTGTTTCACTAGGTGTTTGTACCTTAAGGGCACATCGATGTCTCCCACTGTCTCATCATCATACGAACATGACCCCCCTCCTTTGAGAAAAAATTCCATTCATTTATTGAATTTTCTTCTGACCTTATGACATCTAGTTGATATAGCCCTTGTAGACCTACTGGATGTCTCACTTTCCTCTAGCCTTCCCAAACTCCCCTCATTGGAGGAAGATAGGTCTGACAAATACCTCTTTGGTTCTACCTGCACCACGGCCAAATTTTTTTTTGGCAAAACATAGAAAAATACCAGCAAAAAACTTGGAAATACTTATAAGCATGACATAATGTTGATATCATTATCCTGAATAATATCAATAAATCCATAGTATAACAATTCAACACATAGTCCTTTAAGACAATATAGATATCAAGTCATTCCATATCAAATGCTTCAGCTAATTAATATCAAAATACAAACTATGTTTTTTACAATATCGATTGGTGTACCTATTTTAATTTACATTGTTTCTTCACCCAAAAATATAAAAGACCTAGTTTACCGATCTCAATATATGTGATAAAAGCATTTCCAAATATTATGTAACTTTTTTTCAGAAGAAAAAGAGGTGTTCCAGCTTGATATTCAGTAGTGAATAAAATACAACTTTTACATAGTCCATTAATGAGTGGAGATCATAAATATAAAAAAAACCTTGTTGGGAGGGGTGGAACCCACAATCCCAAGATGACTGAAGTAGCAATACCACACGGAGAACTTAAGGAGCCCAAACAGCTTATCCAAGGAGGCATCGAGGGTGGAGAAAACACACCCCTGAGGGGATGAAAACAAACTCTATATCCCTATCTAAAACAAGAAAGATGTTGATGTATCCCACAGTAGAAAGAACCAAAAAATACTATTATGCACAAATTAAAAGGCTCTTAAATTAATTGTATCATGCCTTCCTCAATGATTTCTCCTTCTAAAAGTTATGAGAAGGAGAGGAGGCCAGTCTTCATATTCAATGCTTCAATGGATAAACAGTTTGCACTCATATTTTGCTCCCTGTAGACATGGATAAATTCATATAAATGAATTTATAATGTCGGTGGTATAGCATATATGTAAAATATCTGATGAAATGCATTACTTTCTCCAACCTCTTTAGACAAGTTCACATTCTTAGAGCTTCTAACACTACACCGACCTGATCACACAACTTCAAGGTCAATTCTCTAGTCTACATTGGTCTGATTATACATTTTCTTGGCCACTCCTCTCTCCTTACTCTACACCTATAGGATTACATATAACATAGAAAAACTTTTGAATCATCACAATAAACTCCTGTTTGAATCTCAGTCCTAATAGCCATTATGGTTTTGAGGTTGTATTAGTTGCATCTAGATCCATTGTTTAGGGTTGAATTGAATGGAATTATTCATGTTTAGGATTCAATTGAATTGAATTCTTCGTGAATGGAATGGAAAACTTCCATCATTTAGGGTTACAACCAAACATTGAGAGGTATATGAGAGATAACAATAGACAAACAATAGGGAAATTAGGGTTTGCAGGTTTTGGAAAAAATGAATAATGAAGTCCTAAGTTTGTAGATCCAAGGTGCAAGGATATGCCAGAAATGAGGAAACATAGATGATAGACAAAGGAAATGTAGACCTAAAATTTTCAAGGAATAACTGTTTCGTTTATACTACAATGTCCACTCCACACCCTAGCTAGCCTATGGAACCACTAAGGTGAAAAAGGATGTATAGAATTATCAGGACAGTTTCTATAACTAAAAGGAAAGGGTAGGATTTTCAAAGTATACTATCAAAATTTTATGTTGGATCAATTGTTTGAAAACCACAATACTTACTTATGCAACACAAGGAGAAAACATTCCTTCTCTGGACATCAATACCTCACAATTCCATCCCTCCAGTGCTATTCATTTTGGCATATATATGTCTAGACTACTATCCATTAATTTCCAACAATGTTTATGTGAATCCTTCTTTTAAGTCCATGTTTTACTAAGTATACTAAGGGGTGAATAAGGAAGAACCTACCAATATTTTGGTTGAAGTAGGCTGCAGAACAATATGTCTCTCTTATTGTTGAACCCTTAAAGTACTAAATTGGAAACTAGCTATCCTCATACAAGTGGAAAGAATGCTTTGCATAATAAGGGTAGTTGTGCTTACAATCTGGCACACAATCAAATCCACCAATGATTTATTAATGAACTCTACCAAAATTATGTTTACAAAGTCCTTGTAAATCTTAAGCTAGAACGTGTGATTAAGCTCCTAAAAACAAGCTAGCTCAACTATAACCTAAGGGTGTTACCCACTGTCACCTCAGTAACAATTTTTCTACACTTCCAGTTGGCTCTTGTCATCAAAATACAATATCTCTCACCAATAATCGATGTTGTGCACACTAAAGATTCCTCAGAGACCATATAATAGATAATGTGGAATAGGTCCATCATTGATGGTGTGTCAAATATTTCCGAAAACAGACAAATAAATATTGATCCTGTAACCTCTACCCAACCCTTGTGCTGGAAGACAAACTCAATGTATTGATGCATTTCTGCCATAGGATGGACCATATTTCAGGTCTCTTCCATGCCCAAAACTCAAATCAGAGATTCCCTAAACTGTTGTTGACTGTTGTTATGAAGGCAGAAAGACAAATGAAAACATGCATATTTTTTCGGCCGCAACTGAAAACCAATCCTCCTACTACTGGACTTTACGAACAAAACTGACCTAGGACTTATAATAAGGCTCCCAAAATTATTCAAAACAGTACCAGACCTAGATACTGTCTACTGATGCTTAAGAGGCTGCGATGTGCTCAGAATGTTGATCACTAGGAATTAGCGCACTTTAGCTCAACAAAACTCCAATTGACCACCCATCATGACATATGCATGATAAGCTACAGGGAAATCAATCCCCTTTTGTATTCTCATATTTCTTTAAACAATCATTTTCTTAGCCATTTTCTCTTCCATCTCTTGTAGTATCTTGAGTCCCAAAATTGCTTGGTATTTTAAGTGATTCCAAATTATAGGGGTTATGTAAGGCCTTCCATATATAAAATCATATGGAGATATGATTTATAGCTCTTTTAAGTGATTTATAGTTCTTCTCTTTGAAACTAGTTAATCTAGGAAGAGTTTAAACTTGATCTTCTAGGAAACCATTTCTTCATCAAGATGGGCTTGAGACACCAATAAATCAACTATAGGGAAGAAAGTCCCCTTTTGTATTGTTATATTAATTTTAACAATTTTTATCTTCCTCTAGTCTAGTCTTCATTAGATCCATTTTCCCTTCCATCTTCTGTAGTATATTGTGTCCCAATATTGCCTAGTATTCTAAGTGATCCTAACTTAATGGGGTTATTACCAATTACAGGAAAATGCATTCTAGAAATCTTTGTCCTATGACAAAGATTACTTTTTAGACAGGTCTATACCTTTTTAACAGCACTATGGGAAATTCTAGGTCTGCTTGTGGCCTCAAGCAACCCTAAAACAACATACATTTCTAATTCTAGGCTGAATGTGGGAAAAGACAACATTCATACCTAATTCTATACATTATATACGTTGTTTCCCTAATATAAAAAGATAGTATATCCTCCTAATATGTCTGATGTTAATGTTATTATATTCCTATGGTATCCATAGGAATACTGAATCATACACTACCCAATTAAAGAGATAAGGCTAATATGGACATAAACACCTAGGAATCAAGTACGATATCCATAATGTTACTCGTCACCTTACTTCAGCTTAAAAGGGTCAAGTAGTTCCATATATAAGCTTTAAGCTCACTACTTATGATGAATGGTTCCTATGTTTCCATAATATATACTATGTATTAATGTACAAGTAAGCAAAGTATCGAGTTTGTAAGCAGCTAACACCATGTATACATAATAATGAGCATGTTCAACTCTATCTATCATGTTACGTATCAACTAAGTATAAGGCTATTGGATTACCATGATTATGTCATAAGTGAATCCCTAATAAGTACACTACCCTATCACCAATAAAAGAGTATGCTATATTTACCATGATTATGTTCCATACAAGAGTATTCTATATTTACCATGATTATGTTCCATAAAAGAGTATGCTATATTTACGTAATAAGAAGTGATAGGAATCAACCCAATACTATTTCTCAATATCATGGGTATAGCATAATGACTCTATTAGAGGTAGCCTTATTTTCAATTCTGGGCATCCTTTAGGCATCATTTCATGTGTAGGTGTCTAAGCATCAGCTAACAAGTGCTTGAAAATGATTCGCCACAGTATAGATCTAAAAAGAATATCAAAATGATAAAAAAAATATCAAAATTATAAAACCTCAATATTTGAGCTGTTATGGGCAAATGTGTGGGTAAACAAAGTCATAAAACCTCAATCTAGGTTTATACTAGCCATCTAACAACCAATAACATTAATTTCGGGCATACTCCAGCAGTTGAGATGAGAGTAAATTGAATTAATGTTAGGTCTCTTGGAAAAGACAAAGTGAGAGAAACAGACCTGGGCTTGTTTTGTAACCCTAGCCAACAACACATAACTAGAATACAACAAAATTACTATTCATAACCCATCCAACGTCCAACCCCTACCCCTTTCCTCCTTTTCATTTTTATAGAGATATTGGAAATAATATAGTCCTAAACAACTTTCCTTAGTTCTAGTATTTTGGGAGGACACATGTAGCTAAAAATTAGGAGATGTTGGATCAAATCTAGAGAATAGTTTCCTCCACTTCCTTCATTTTTGGAATAGGATAAGACTGTCTTGACACATGGATATTTCATAAGCTTCTTAAGATCACCCCCATTCATCTCTCTAAGTTTCTCTTTGCCCAGTAACCTGGATATCTTTCATTAAAAGCTAAAAAGCAAATATTTACATATGTTAAAATATACCATAGTTATAACCGTATCATGGTGTATCACTTTAAATGTAATAAAAATGTTGTAAAGAAAAACATTTTACATAATTATATGCTACTTTATTATATAGGGTCTTTAATGGGGCATTACAACATAGATTATTAAGGATGTTCCTTATGCGATCCACAATGTGCAAAATATAGGGTCATTTTATGTCCTAAAACTCAAGGCAGAGTCTTACCAAACCCATGACATTGATTCAACAAGCACAATAAAATTGTTCTTTAAGACTTGAACCCTCCAATGTATAACCTAGTGTACACCTATTCCTTAAATTCATTCCCCATCTCTATAACCTATACAGGGATCTCTCATTACTAGCTTGGCTACAACCTTACAGGATTCTTTATTCGTCCTAGGGAATATTCATTGTCTTAGTTCTGCTCATACCTTGGGCCTGTAAACCCTACAACCTCAAGGGAGGTCTTATACCTTTGATGGCGCTATGGTTTCTAAACTTTGTATTGTTAGTAATTTTATTTAGAGTAGTAGATCTAATGTTAATTGAGTATATATTGATACATATCTTTTATTGGAGATCAGGTCAACGTCTTAGATTGCAAGGAATTGTAGCTACGTATGTAGAATCCTCCAATAAGTGGATCACTCTTGAAGACATTTCACAAATCTATTCTTCAACCCAAGGGGACTCATCACCTACAATGGTAAATTCCATGTGATTTTCCATTCTTCTCTTTGCATTTCCATCATTAGGATTTCTAGATTATTAAGGATGTAAAATAATGCTCGACCAAAGGGAGAGGAATTATTGGTTATGCTAGCAAGGATATGTATCATATACAAATGTTTATAGAAATGAGGTTGGAATATTATTATAATGAATGCCCCAATGTGTGAGGTCAGAATTAAAGATGATGGCTAAAATATATTAACTCAATAATCAGTAATTGTGGTTGAAATACTAAGGAGGAGAACCATAGATGCAAGACTCGATAGGCACATGCAAGAAAAAAAAGATGATTTCCCAATTACATAATAACTTCCTAAAGTGGGAATACACATCCTCAACAGTAAACAAACATGGCCACAAACAATACACAATATTCTAGTTGCATTGATGAATGCCCCATAATGTTAGGAAGGATAACCCATTGGTGGAGTGCTATTCAAAATTATGGTACAGTTTCCTAAGGAAAATGCATATGGACTAGGTGTACTTATAATTGATGGTAATATGTGTCATGTATGAGGATGACAAGATTCAGCCATTTCCATTTCTATGCATGATAAAATAAAAATGAATTCACTAATCCCCTTTTTGCATTTTATATTTTTCCATGTATTTTTATTTTTCATTTATAAGCTTGAAAAGGAATCAAGAATGCTATAATACAATGGAGGAAACAAGTTTCTCAAGGGAACAAGTCATGCCAAGGTAAGAATAAAGTTGCAAACAGGATATGAGCTAGTTATGTACACTCATCATGATGTTCCCTCCAGGGATAAAAGGTTATTCAAATAATAGGAATAAGCAATGAAGCAATAGGAACATATTCACAAGCGGGTATTTTAACAAATACTGATGTAAACTAACAAAAAACAAAGATCCCATCAAGAACTATCTAGAAAAATACGAGAGAGAAATATGTTGTCTCAAACTCCAAGTCACGATGGTACTAATAGAGATCCTAAGCCTATGAGAAATAGGGTGTTGACTATAGTGTCCCATGCCGAGTAGGCTCTTAAATGAGAATGGTGGGAAATGCACATAGGATTGGATGATGTACCAACTTCTAACAGGTTTGACCCTAGGGAAAATTTGGATGGAAAAAGGTTCAAATGCATCATAATGGAGGGATAAAATTTACCTATATGAATGCTTCCAAATATACCTAATCAAATCGAGGAACATGCAAAGCATGCTCCTATACTTAGGTATAATTAAACCACATAATCCCCCATTGAACCCACAAACTATTTCCTTTTGTGGGCGTAACTGAATATTCATAACTTTGAGGTTATATTCATCTAAAGATACAACGTCCTCCAAGAAATCATGCGAACTGGGATTTTAACAGCCCAGTTAGGAAAAGTGACGAAGTCGTATTCCTCTTACAAGGGAATACTTTGATCTAAATCTATCAAAGCCATTGGAATAGCTTAGTATAAATCTTCTACAATAAATAATGGTAAGGGCATCTCATATGCACCACATTCTGAAGAATTGGGCACTACTTCGTCTTCTTCTTCAACCAATAAACATTCTGATGAGACTGCATGCAATGACATAGAGTCATCATCCAGAATGGGTTAGGAAAATGGATAATGGGAAGATGGCCACAAATGATATGGTGAAAACTAGAGTTTCCTGTATGGTGGAAATTGGTGGAGGATTTGTAAAAGTTCCCATAAGGGAAGCATTCATAAACATTCCTACCCGACCATCTTGAATTGCCTTTTGCAAATCCCCAATGAGAGGTACAATTGAATGACTACTTATGTCAGGATTACAATAATCTAACTGGTCAATTGTAAGACTTGCTACTCCGTTATTTGAATCATTCTATCGTCCTCTAACTTCAATTAACAGAATTCACTACTCCAGTAACCTACCAATGTTACATATGCATGCTTCAACTACTATAATTGCAAAGGTATGATTGAACTATTGGAAGCATTGGACATAATATATTGGCATGAAAAAGTTTCAATTGGTCCACCTCAAGCAAATATAACCCCCCCCCCATTATGTAATAATACTGAAGTGACATCACCATGATGGGTCCACATAAGATTTCTGTTCAATGGACAAAGCATTGGTTTTGTGGTTTACATAAACAATGTATAATGTATGAGCACACAATTCCACTTGATATAGATCAAGGCAACATAATGACATTGAAATCCTAATGTAATGGAAGATCACATAAAATTGAATTCAAGATTACCAAAGGAACATGTCAATCAATATTACAATTGATCTATAAATATGATCAATTGAGTTGGATATTAAAAAGAGAAATTATGGATGAGATGAGATTAGTTCATAGAGAAGCATTGTAGGAAAGGATTGAAGGATTGATCTCTGATATTTATAAGGTGTGCTTTGAAATACAAAGAGGAAATAAAAGGATGAAATTAGTAAAATAAATATTTTCTGCGTATAATGTGCTTTGAAGATCACATCTATGAGTATTCGTATTGAATTCCAAAATCACTAGTCAAATGTATTTGTGCACTAATATCGTAGGGCACACTTTCATTATCTCTCACGAAGAAATCACAGAGATTGGTTTGGTCTTTGAAAAACACCATGATTTTGAAGTTATAGAGATCGATCTAGTTATCTTAGAATGTTAAAATCACAGTTACGTGTTCTCCTTTGTGCACACATAGGTTGCTGGACATGTACATCTAAAATCGCAGTCGTAATTCTTGATGAAATTCCTGGTCACTATTAAAGAAGTGAATAGCATGATGACTCATTGAGGAATTATGAAAACAATTTAGGGTTGTGGTTAGATTCTAAGTTGCACAAAATGGGGAAATGGGCAGGCTCAAACTATCACAACCTAGCCCTAGCTGCATTGAAACAGTTAGAAGCCATATCTAGTAACCCTCAAATAGTCATGGCCTGGCTCCAATAACCATAGACCAAGACTCAAGAAAACACCTACAACTTACTCAATTAAACACCTAATTATACGGGGCATCGAAAGAAATGTTGGTAAGTGAATTACTGGTCGTTGGCCCTTCATAGTCAATGTAATGGCTCTCTCCAAATCGTTGGCCCTTGGTAACTGTAAATAAAGTTTCAGCAATCTCCTATGAAACCTTACTCATCGGAGGGCCAAAGGATGGGGAAAATGTTGTAATAGAAATTTTCGCAGGTGCGAGAGGTCGACAATACTCATCGGAGGGTCGAAGGACATACAAAATGCTGAAATGGCAATTTCCACAGGTGCGCAAGGTCAACTAATCGTGATGTTGGTGTCTATTTTTCATCCAATGAAGGATGGGAAAAATGCTGTATTAATGGAAATTTCCGCAGGGTTGAGAGGACAACATATCGTGATGCTGGTGTCTATAATGGTAAATGTATTCTATTACATTGACAATGGCCATAAAACTAATGTCAATCATTGAATGCGTTATTTAAAACAAGTGTCTTGTGTAGACTTTAGGTTGATATCAATCATTTAATGTTTGTACTTACCCATTCAACGTGCCATGTTGTTTGTCCAATGTGCCATGCACTTACCCATATAATATGTCATCTAATGTGCCATGTACTTAATGTGCCATCTAATGTGCCATGTACTTACCCATCTAATGTGCCATATTCTAATGTCCCATGTACTTACCTTTATGTTGCTATCAATCATTTGGTATTGTATGATTTTCTTATGATGGCAATAATGGTTATCACTGTCATCACCATCATCACCGTCATCACCACCACCATCATCATCATCATAATCATCATCATTTCCATCATCATCATTGTCTTCTTCATCATCATGACCCTCCTCCTCCTCCTCCTCCTCCTCATCATCATCAACGTCATCATCATCATCATCGTCCTCTTTGTCATCATTTTCTTCATCATCATGACCCTCATTGTCATCATCAACATCATCATCAGCATCATCATCATCATCATTGTCGTCGTCGTCTTCATCACCATTGTCTTGATCCTAATGACCCTCCTCCTCCTCCTCCTCCTCATCATCATCATCAACATCATCATCATCATCATTGTCCTCTTCATCATCGTGACCCTCATCATCATCATCATCATCATCATCATGGTAATGGCGATGATGACAATGATGATGATGATGATGATGATGGCAATGATGATGATGATGATCATCATCATCATGTTCATCATAATCGTCTTCATCATCATTCAAATATATCAAACATCTAATTGTGGAACAATTTACATTAAAACCTTTCCAAAATATTTAAACATCAAATAATTTCCATTTACCTAAATGCATTAAAGATGATGGTAAACTATAATCCTTGTCTTTCATTGTTGGGCATATAAATCTTACATGTACCTATGTTCATTAAGATTGAGTATTTTCTAATGAATTCAGATAAATCATAGTATTTATGTTATGATACTTTACCACTCATATGAAAAGGTTGTTAATAAGTAATTAATATTACTTATAAAATTATTAAAAAATATTTCCCAAAATAAATATTTAATATAAAAAGTTAACAAATAATACTTTGATTAACTTTTTATGTTTATTTTCACAAAATTAGTCATTGTTATTATATTTACTTTGAAATTGAGAATGATCATAATTATTCATACAATCTATCTTAATTTATAACTTTCTCATAACTTTTGACTTTTCCATAAAGTCACTTTTATCTTAATAATAAAAAATGTCGAAAAATAAAAATCTAAATTTAATGTTAATCTAATACGATGATGTTGAACATCATGATAATCATGATGATTATGATGATGATGAAGACAATGATGACCATGACGATGATGATTATGATGATGATGAAGCCAATGGATGATGAATACAATGATGACGATGATGGTGATGATGATGATGATGATTATGACGATGATGATGAAGAAAATTATGATGATGAAGACAATGATGACGATGAAGATGATGGTGATGGTGATGATGGTGATGATGATCAACATGACTACGATGGTGATGTGGATGGTGATGATGGTGATGATGAAGACGATGAAGACAATGATGATGATGAAGACAATGATGACGATGAAGAAGATGATGATGATGATGGTGATGACCATCAACATGATGACGATGGTGATGACGGTGATGATGATGATTATGATGATGATCATATTCATCATTATCATCATCATGAAGATGATAATAATGAACATGATGACGATGATGATGATGTTGATCATGATGATGATTATCATGAGGATGAAGACGACGATGAATATGCTGATGAAGACAATGATGACTATGAAGACGATGATGATTAAGACAATGATAATGAACATGATGATGATGATGATCATGATCATGATTATCATGAGGATGAAGACGACAACAACGATGACGACGACGACGATGATGATCATCATCATCATGAAGACGATGATGAGAGAAGACAATGATGATGATGAAGACGATGACGACGATGATGACGATGATGATCATGATGATGATGACGATGGTGATGATGATCAACATCATGATGATGGTGATGTGTATGGTGATGGTGGTGGTGATGATGATGATGATCATCATCATCATCATCATCTTCATCATGATGATGATGATGGAGACTATAATAATGAACATGATGATGATGATGTTGATGATGATGATGATTATCATGAAGATGAAGATGACGATGATGATGGTGATCATCATCATCATCATCATTATGATGAAGATGATGATGACGATGATGATGAAGATGATGATGATGATGAAGACAATGATGACGATGAAGACGATGATGATGATGATGAGGACAATGATGATCAACATGATGACGATGGTGATGATGGTGATGATGGTGATGATGGTGATGAACATAATGATGATGAAGACGATGATGACAATGAAGACGATGATGATGAAGATGACGATGACGATGATGAAGATGATGTTGATGATGGTGATGATGAAGACGATGATGATGAAGATGACAACGATGATGATGAAGACTATGATGATGATGGTGATGATGAAGATGATGATGATGAAGATGACGATGATGATGATGAAGACAATGATGATGATGATGATGATGATAATGATGATGATGACGATGATTATGATGGTGATGATGATGGCGATGATCATGATGGTGATGATGGTGATGATGATGATGGTGATGTGGATGGTGATGATGGTGGTGGTGGTGGTGATGATGATGATGATAATGATCATCTTCGGTATCATGATGATGATGATTATGATAACAATGAACATGATGATGAAGACGACGATGACAATGATGATGAAGATGATGATGATGATGAAGACAATGATGATGAGGATGATGATGATGAGGATGATGATGATGAAGGCAATGCTGATAAACATGATGACGACGGTGATGTGGATGGTGATTATGGTGATGATGATGAAGACAATGATGGCAATGATGATGATGACGATCATGATCATGATCATGATGATGACGATGAATACAATGATAATGAACATGACGATGACAATGAAGACGATGATAATGATGATGATCATGATGATCATGATGATTATTATCATGAGGATGAATACGACAAAGATGATGATGATCATCATCATCATCATCATGAAGACGATGATGACGATGATGATGAAGAAAATGATGATGATGAAGAAAATGATGACGATGAAGACAATGATGACGATGAAGACGATGATGATGATGATGATGATGATAATGATAATGGTGATGATGAATATGGTGATGACGATGGTGATGTGGATGGTGATGATGGTGATGATGATGATGATGATAGTGATGGTCATTTTCATCATCATCATCGTGATGAAGACAATGATAATGAACATCATGACGACGACGATGATGATGATGTTGATCATGATGATGATTATCATGAGGATGAAGACAACGATGATGATGATGATGATCATCATCATCATCTTCATCATCATCATTGTCGTCATCATCATCATCGTCTTCATCATCATCGTCATCATCGTCTTCATCATTATGATGAAAATGATGATGATGATGATGATGAAGACGATGATGATGATGAAGACAATGATGACGATGAAGATGATGATGATGATGATGATGAAGACAAGGATGATCAACATGATGATGATGGTGATGTGGATGGTGATGATGGTGATGAACATAACGATGATGAAGACGATGATGATGAAGATGACAACGATGATGATGGTGATGATCAAGACGATGATAATGAAGATGACGACAACGATGATTATGATGATGATATTGTTGATGATGATGATGATGATTATCATCATGATGAGGACGACGATGATGATGATGATAATGATGATTATGATGATGATGATGAGGTTCATGATGATGATGATGATGATGATGCTCTTGATGATGATGATGATGATGATGATGATGATGATGATAATGATGATGGTGTTGACGATGATGATGATGATGATAGCGATGATGATGATCAACATGATGCCAATGATGTTAGTAAATTTTTTTTTTAAATAAGATAAAAGAATAGGTCTAATTAAATATTTATCTTTCAATATATTTCATCATATTCTTCATCCAAGTCATCATTTGTATCATCATATACAAAGTCAAAATTGTAAGGATTGGCCATATCATCATCATCATCTAAGTCAGTTATGCTCATCATGTCATCGTCGGTATAATCTTCATGATAATTGTCTACTACATCATCTGATTCAACTAATTATTCGCCATCTTATGTTGTATCATCATCATCATTTAACTCATGTTGATCATGATCTTCATCATGATCTTCTTCTTCCAGAGCACCCGCTTCATTACCATATTCTAGGTTATACTTTACCAGCCTTCCCCTTGGATTGTGTCTCACAACAAATGACCAGCCTGCTTTACCTAGAACCTCTGAGTAAAATACATGTTCACATTGGCTTGGAAGAACATAGGGCTTCGTTCCTGGCTCAAACAACCTTGTATTTACAATGGTAAATCCATTATCATGTTCTATAATAGTTCTATTAGGATCACGTTGATTCAATCGTAACCTGTACCATTTTACAATGAATAGAACTACCTTGAAGGATTTAAAGTCACATTGTAGAATATCTTCCAAATACCCATAGTATCAATTTTTTGAGAGTTTTGGATGTTTGTCACTTACAGATAAAACATTGGTCACCTCAAAGACTGCAGATATCCCACAATCTGATTTTTCATTGTTTCGTCCAATTTTTTGATGTGATATCTACAACCATTGAAAACCATAGCCTTATGGTGTTTTACCTGCAACAAGCAATACACGAATATATTACACTATTATTCAATAGTTATGCAGCAATACATGGAAAAGAAAAACATATACATCAAAATGTAATTTGAAAAATAAAATATTTAGAGTGTTTGATTAATATGCTTGCCATTTTATATTTTAAACCATATGCTAAATCGTTTTCCCTTTCTGTAAGATTTCTATCTCCATTGCGATGTGCTGCTTTTACCAATGAAGCCACACCTTCCCATGATATTCCATGACCTGATTGTTTGCATCGTTCAATCCATACCTTCATCCATGAAAGATTGTTTGCAATGTATAGATGAATTGCATCCCATTCTCAACCAACTGCTTAATGACAATAATCATTAAAATGAAAAACAGATGTAAATTTCCTGAATAAAATATATGCTCTTAATTGAAGCAATAACTAGAAAATGAAATTAGAATATGAACAATATAATAAAAAACCACTAGATAATAATTACCTTTCACCTTCCTCGATCTACCTTTCCCCTTCAGTTTCTCCCCTTCGAATTTGTTATTGGAGTCTGGATCACAAATGCAACGTAAATTGATCTTTGACGCTAAATTAGGAAGATATTCACTAACATACAACATGTTTTACTATACTTTATATCCTTCCATCATATAACCCTCAACATGTGCTCATTGTCTCACCAAACCATTCATAAATTTCAAGAGCCTCTCGACCATCCACATGGACCTCGAGTGCACAGGTCCACACAACTCAATCTCCTCAACTTGGTGTATGAGGTAGTGTTCCTGTGCATTGAAAAATGTCAAAGGTAGATGCTTCTACATTTCACACATGAGACGAGGAATTTATCTCCTCCTATACTTTATATATTATTTATGGATTTCTTTTGATGTCAACCATCTACAAGTGACACAAACCAATAACGACATTTAACAAAAACACACTAAATTACATATCATGAAATAGTGCACAAGAAACAAATTTAAATTATACAAAGAATTAAAGAAACACTAAGCACAAGCAATTAATCACTAATTACCTCATGTATTTACCAAGATTATATATAACTTGTTTGACATTGTTGTCAAAGTTGTCTGGGAGAGAGAGAGGTAGAACATACTGTATCAATATACAAACCACTTCGTTGTTTAAACAAATAGTATACAAACAAGAAGAAGAAAAAAATGCAATAAAATGAAAAAATGAAAATTATATGGAAATAACAATAATAATTACCTTGATGAAGACCTTCCAATCATGAATTTTTACCCCCACAAAATCACCTTTTTTTGTTATGATACTCTTCAAGTTCACACAAAATCAAGTGGGAAATTCAATTTTCCGCATTACTTCTCTGACAAAATTGCTTTGCTGCTCCATAAACATCCATGGAATTGAGTTTATATTAACTTGGTATCCGTTGCTATGAAATTGGATGATGTCTTTCATTGCATGGTTGATTTCTTGAATGTCTTTGCAAGTTTTCACAATTTTATATTTCTCCCCCCTTAGCTCCTGTAATACTCCAAAATTTCATGAAAATTTTAAATTTTTCCTATGACATTAAATGTTTACAATCGTTGCTTAAGAGGGACATTTAACTGTTAAAAGTTACCAACATTAAGGTCTAAATTAGAATTAGAACTAGTTCCTTTATCAAATTTTGTATCGGCATACTTAATTATTTGCTTCCATAATTCAGTAATTAAAGGTTGATTTATCAAGTGATGATCTGAAGTAACATGACCTGAAAAAATCTGTTTGTTTACAAGTTACTAAAGTTTATTTTACTGTTAGTAATTTGAAGGAACTTCAGTTCATGACCAATGCTTACTTAGATTTTTAGCTAATGCAGTGAAGTGATGCTTCTTTTACAGGTCTTTTTACAGTTAAGACGTTTTGTAAACCAGTTTCAAGATCGAGACTAAATTTTTTCAACTAGCATAAATAAAATGCTAGTATATTTGTTTAGTTTACAACTTTCATCAAAAAAGGAGGTATCGTCGAAACTGTATAATTACTTTTTATTTACTTACTTGTAAGCGTAAGTATTTGGAAAATCTGAACATAAATCTAGGTGTTCTTCTACCTAGTTTCGATTATAACTTGTTTATCATACTTTCATTTATCTATTATCATACTAGGTCCTGTATACAATTCTAGAGAAAGATGAATTTGCATACTAGGTCATTTGATACATTATTACCTGTTACCATGGTAATTCATATGTATTTGTCTCAACATATATTCAAATGTTATATAAAATTGAAAAACCTAAGTTCAGGTATAGTTATAAGGTATAAATGTTGACATTCACACATACATGGAACTAATGATTTAATGCAGAAAACAGTTCTACTAACTCCTTAGGTATTGACCAGGTGGAAATGCAATAAGCTGAACATTATATCGTTAAACAAGTAGTATTTCTACTTTGTGTAGGGAATGAAGAGATCATTTCCTAAAGAATCTATCTAACCCAAACCCTTACATGACTTAAATCTCACAAGAGATATTATATAACAATTATTACCCTATTAAATAATCTCAACTGTAATACCTTTACCCATGAATCATGCTAACCATCTCTAAAATTGCAATATTATGCTTATAATTTCTCTTTAACCAAAGTTCTAGTATGGGATTAAGATTTAGCTTCTTGTATAACCCTAACTCATAAAAGGAGTGTTTGTATAAGTCCTCAATACTAACATGGTTATATGAAAATCCTTTGCATGTTTCACTTCACACTCCCGAACTATAGAACAAAACCCATAAAATCAAACTAGAGGTAGAGTCCACGTGGCTGTTTGTTAGTGGTTAGGGCTTTGAATTTGGTAAATTTACTATATATGTCTCTAAACCCATAAAATCCCACGATTAACCTATATTTTTTCTGTTGTGTAGAGAGAGTCGCAGGATTACGGCCTCATGGCTTTACCATTGTTTTACTTTTGCATGTAAGGGCCTTCGTCTCCTTGGCTTACCTCTGTGCATGAGGGCCTTTGTCACTTTTTCTTATATCTGTGTGTAAGCACCTTTATTGCCACTTTTTTGCAAGAGCTTTCCTTCGTGCATTTTTTCACTTGTGAACTCTGTTTGGATTAGTAGTGTGTTTTCAGTTTGGGTTTCACCGTGCTTTTGGTTGACGGCTTAAACCATATCGTCGAGTGTGGGCTTACTTGTCTCTCCTGCCCAATTGCTATGGTAAGAGGGTTTTCACTTGGCTGAAAATGCTTTGTATTAAAGCTATTGCATGGCTAGTGGTGAAACTTCTCTAGGTAAGCTCATCATTTCCTTACTTACATTTTCCATAAGTTCATATGCTAGTTCTTTTTTTTATAAAGAAAACTTATCCATTCTTCACTGAGTGTGTAGGTCTGTCTACAAGAGGAGTTTCCATACTCCGAGCTTGAAGAATTCAGCAAAAAGGGATCTCCACACTCCTTCAGAAACCGGGTAAGCCTCGGTCCTTGCCTGAGGATTCCTCTACGATGGTGTGTGGGTTCATGGGTGATACTGTTTCACTTGGTTTGAATACTGCTTGGTCGTGGCTATGATGTACTCTGTTTGTTTGGAAAGGTCGTATGGCCATGACTTGAATGTTTCGATGAAATTCTTATGAATCCTTTTCAGCCGTAACTTGATTTATAGTAATTTATTTTTGGACAGGATTTTAAGGCCATGACTATTGTGGGAATCTTAAATATGTTTTAAGAAAGGGTTTAAAGGACCTTTACATTCTGATTAGGCTCTAAAGGATTACTGTGTTGGATATCATGTGTTCGGCGACGATCTGAGGTTTTTATGAAGTCAATGGGAGATTATGGGGTTTCCCGAATTGGATTAAATTTCAATTTTGTTTAAGTTTAACTTAATAGAAATATTTTACTATTAAAATACGTGTGTTGATTAATGGATGGTTGAAGAATTAAGAAGATTATTAATGTTTAAGTCCATAGATTTTTATTTTATTTAGAAAAAAGAAAATGTTCAGGATATTAGTTTTAAAACGAAGTCTGAGTTCTTCTATGTCAGTAAAATATTTGTTTAAGGAAATAAATAAAAAGAAGGGTTTGTCAATACAACCTGAATTTTATTGTGTAATTGGATTGAGAAATTTTTAAAAGGTCTTTTGTTAAATTGTCTTAGTTTATATTCGATAAACAGTTTTAATACTGTTTCTCTAAAAATTTTATTTAATTTTGTGTATTTATAAAATAGATAATTGTATATGTATAAATGAAGAATTTTTGCATAAATAAATTGTGGGTAAAACTTCAATAACCCTATTTTGGAAAAGAAAAGGAAAAGAAGGTCATATTTGACAGTTTTCTCTAAATTAGGGTTTTGTATAATTTTATTTATTTCAAAATATTTATAGAGTTAATATTTAAATGTAATGTGTTTAAAGTATGATTCTCAGTTACAATCGTAATTAAATTACCTATGTGTTAATGCCAAACCTAAGTGATTACTATATTTCATTTTACTGTTTGTAAGTTACTTCTATTTATTTTATTTTCATGTTTCCTATAATATTTAATAACTATACCTATACTTATAATAACTAAGCTTATAGCTAGTAATTAATTTTTGTGTTGAAGAGAACACAGTTACACAAATTGTTTACTGGTTTTAAAATACCTTCCTTTATGTTATTTCATGTTTAACTTCTTTAACAGGTGCATTCTAACAAAGGAATCTCCTGAACAATCATATAAGGAATATGTACAAAGTAAATAAACAATAATCTTGTGTTCTTGATTTGATTTATCCATTCGAATTTAATCTAACCTACTATACTAGAGTACTACCTTCTTGAAGGTGTGGAAAAATACAGTTAGGTATTTTATCCATTAGTAAAATTTGAAATTACTCTAATCATTTAATCTAATCCCCATCTAATCCATAATTCATCTATCTTTTCACTGTAAAAGATTTCCTCCAAATAATTCTAATAACAGATGAAGCAGACACATAAAGATATTATTTCCTAAATTCTTTCCTTCTTATTCCAAAGTATGCATAGAAAAATTCATTAGAGGAAATTTCAACCCAAAATGGGCCTCTTAACTTTCATTCAAATTCCATGTCATCATGTGTTAGCCAATGAAATTGCTTTAAATTTGAAATACCGTATAGGTCTTAAACACTTTTTTAATATAAACTTGGGGATAGATATCATAAAAAAACTACTTTTTTGTTTGTATTTTCGACATATCTCCTTGTGTTTTTAATCAAATTTCGATCGGGAGAGCTCGTTGGATGCAGAATTAAATTCCGCATCCAACAAGTACCCACTCGGCATACTTTTGAAGGACCCTACTACCTCAAAAACAAGAAATACCTGAAAAACCGTGATGATGACGGAATTAAATTCCGCATCCAATGAGTACCCACTCGGCATACTTTTGATGGACCCCGCTACCCCAAAAACAAGAAATACCTAAAAAAATGTGATGATGACATCATCATCACGTTTTTTTAGGTATTTCTTGTTTTTGGGGTAGCGGGGTTCGTCAAAAGTATGCCGAGTGGGTACACGTTGGATGCAAAATTTAATTCCGCATCCAACGAGCTCTCCCCAGCGAAATTTGAGTAAAAACACGGGGAGATATGTAAAAAATACAAACAAAAAAGTAGTTTTTTTTCTTTTCTTCCTCCAAAATTAATAAATATTATTTTATTATTTTCAGTATTATTTGAATAATTCTTTTTAGGAGGCCCATTTTGACTTGAAATTTTCTCTAGTGAGAAAGAATATGTAGAACCTGGAAATGTAGCAGATGAGACAACAACGTAAGGAGCCTATTCCTCCCAACCAACTCCTGCAGATAGCTGAACTGTAAATCTTAGGACCCTCGAGCCTGTCTATTCGTCCACCTAGTTGAAAGCACTGTGTGAGAGAACTGGTTTAGAAACCTCTGCAACTCCACTAAATAATAAGAAGTAATCTTTCTGCTTGTAGCAGTATGAACTTAGCTTAAATTAGGTGCACTAGTTCAGAACTTCAACACTTTTCACTCAAAAATTTCTGCTAGTCCCCTCCATCGAATTTCGTATGCACTAATTTCACAAGTAAAGAATAAGTAGCCTCAATTGAATTCAATGGGAAGTTTTATTAGCATGCTTAGGTCTTTTTGGTCAGTTTTCACTTAATGAGCCACCTTCTCTTGTTCCACTTTCTTGGGGAACATGACCACAAAAATACGGAAGTTGTCTCCTGCAACAATGAGAAGTAGTTTGAGGATGCTGCCAAGTGTCAATCTGCTCTCAAACTAGCCTATTCCACCCAGTGGCCAGTAAAACACTCACTTAACATCCTTCTTAAGTTGTTGTATCATATTTAATTTATTTAATATTAAAATATTCAACAATTAAATGCAATTATCCTTGACCCCACTTGGTCATTACTTACAAACTTTATAATAAAATTAAAACATAATGTCTCCTAAAACATAAAATGTTTTTGCAATTTGGGGTATGTGACATACACACCCCCTTAACTATAACATCGTCCTCGATGTTATTTTATTCTTCGTTCTCAGAGTTTCCCTAGAACATAATTGGATATCCCACCCTCATATGACTCTCCAATTCCCAGGTGGCTTCTTCTTGACTAAGGTGCTTCCATTGCACCTTCACCTACACAATGGTGCGATTCTGAAGCAAGATCTCCCTCCTTTCGAGGTTACAATCCAGTTCCACCAGAAAATATCCTACGGGTTTGACCTACACATCATTCAAATTTATAACGTGAGTAGAATCATGTACATATAAAAAAATTTAATACAGAGATATGAAAAATGTAATGCCCCATATTAATGTTTATTAGTAAGTACTTTTATTAAATTAAACTTATACTAATTATTTTACCGTCTTTACCATTTGCGTAAAACATTAAATAAATAATATTGGGGGATGTATGACAGTTGGGTATATTATGAATTAACACGTACAATTCAAATAAGATAAACATTTTAGTAATTTCCACCTTATCTTCGGGGGCAAGGAATTGCTCAATTCAAGAAAATTTATTAGTGCATAACAAATGTCAAAACAAAATCTGAACTGGACTACCCTAGATAGAATAAAATAATTAAATTAAATAAGAGGGGAGGCGGTGGAAGAAGGAGGGCGGTGGAAGAAAGGAGGGGAAGGAGGTATAAGGAGGGGGATTTTGGGGATTTTGGGGGGAGTTGGGGGAAGAATTTTTTTTTACGAAAGAACGAAAGTGATGGAGCAGAGAGAGGGAAGATAGCTGGAGGAGGGGGTTAACTCCAAGGGGCAGATTTGTACTCAGGGAGAGAGAGAAGTTGCTATCCGGTTTATCGGTACGTGGGATCGGGGGCTAGGAAACCCGTCGGTTTCCTAGGGCCAGCAGGTTCGCTGGTCGGCAGGGTGGATCATCTAGTTTGGCATCCAGGCTTGGATGAGGCTCAGACAAAGGAAGACAAAGGAAGGGCAAGGCTGCAGGAACAAGATTCAAGAGCTAAATCAAGTCCAGGTATTTTTTTTTCAGGGAACTATCTCTTTGTTTTACAAATAATGAAAATCTAAAATCGAAAGTTAATATCATTTTCTTGCTTAAGTTTAGGTCTTAGTGC
>LPNX010306813.1:0-14119 GCA_001517045.1 Pseudotsuga menziesii | reverse complement strand
GCTATTAATTACCCAGACTGATAGCCATGAAAGGGGGGAGTGCGTTATAGAATTTCCAGATGGTGAGTCATGGATTATTAAGTCGTTATAGGGTTTCTTTGGGGGGGAGGGAGCTCAGCGAGCAAGGGAAGGAGGCTCGGGATCTCCACTCATGCACTAAGGGATATATGCTCGGAAAAAAATCCACATTGGCGTTTGACAGAGGGATCTGTATTTGTATGTTCGACTCTCTACCTGGATTGCTAGATGATCTAGGATGCAGAGTTCATGGAAAAAGGAGGAGAATGCGTGGAAGTTTGCTGCGCAGTGAATTTATGTGTTCAAAAGAGTAGAACAGGCCACAGAAAATAGGATAGCGAAGACTTTATTTGGCAGAGGCATTCTTAAAATCATTTTCGGGTTGCCTTGGATTAAATCGCAAAGGAATCAGCCAAAAGGAGTGACTTCCAAAAAGGTACGAGTCGTTGTATGGGTTGCGTTTTGAATCTAGTAGTTGCAAAGGTTACTCTTGGATTTTTCCTTTATAGTAAGGAGCCAACTACTTATGTAACCTAATGCCTGGCTGTGTTTTATGGGGATCTCTATCGCTGAAGTTTTTTTCCAAGTTTATCTGCATTTTGCTTCACCTACCGATCCTCCTTTTCCAATCCCATATTATGCATAGGTATTCCTGGCTTTAGGGTTATGGATCGCAGCTCCTATGACTGTGTTTTGACCACACCTTCAAATCTAGGTGGTATACCCAGAGTTTGGTAAGGTGACTTGTAAGGTAGGATGCTAGCGAAACTCATACCTGTAAGCATTCCCAGGTGGGCACTAGGTAGTGCATTCTAAGCCTTCTTTAAAAAAATCAATGGATTCCCAAAGTCAGTTAGATGACTTCCTCTGTGCATTGGAAAACCTCGGCCATTTGTATTATGATGGATCAGATTGGTTGGTACGCACACTTTGGTCACTAGATCGATTTGCTTCTGTGTGATATAATACCCTTTGACAGGTTATAGGTCTGCGAAGTGAACTGGTTCTAATTACGATTTGATTCTGTAGTTTATCCTTGCTGTGATTGCCCCTTAGGAAATTGATCCCTGAATCCTTTTATGCGTTTTGGATCACATGTATGTTGGTTGCTCACTTTGATGAGCTATAATGGCATGCTTAAATGTTCTCCAATTGTGGTGAGGTTCCCATGCTGCCTTAGTAATTGAAGTGTAGAAAATGGATATGATCTAGTCTAGTTGTGAGTGTTTTTTTTTGCTGGTTTTTATTCGCAGTACTTAACATTAAAGGTCTCAGACCTTAACAGCAACATGTAAAGAGTAATAGCAAATTAGTCGGTTGATTTTGTGAGAGAGATCATCTTAGCACATGTAGGTATGACTTTATTTCCTACATATGACCGGTGATGTATAAATATCTCATAAACATCTAGGTATAAGCAACAGGTAATATCGTTGGATGTATTGATTGCACATTTTGGGGATAAGAAGTAAAAAAAAAATTATTAACCCATCTAATACACGGTTATTCCGCATAAATCCAGGTATGCTTTTGCTTAGGTATGTCAGTCTTACTATCCGTGCATAGGATCTAAGACATTACATATCTCAGCATGGTAGGTATTATAAAAAGGGCCATATGATCTGGTTTCATGGGAGCCGGGTTCTCTTTTGAGTTGAACATGTAGTTCATTTCATAAAATAGACTAGTGCTTAGCAATTGAGAAAATATAGTGTATGCTTCATGACTATTAACGGGACTGTGATTAAGCCTTAGCGTGCTTTAAAAATATTCAATAGAATGAAATGATGAGATTTTATAAAATCGCTATAACATTGCAATAGCCCATAAATGCTTCCTTGAGAGAGTTTTAGCATGAAGAAGGTAATCAACAAGATTGTTGCTAGTTGTAACCTCTTATTTTGAATGAATAGCACGTGATGTGCTGGTTTGGTGGATGTAGCCTTGAGTTTGGGGTGAACCACGTATTTTGGTGTCCCTTTGGTTCTTTTTTCCTATTTGTTTATTTTTCCCTGTATTGTTCTGAGTATTTATATTAGATTAATTGTTTTATAAATTATCACCCAAGGAAAACTAGATGACAATTTATATTGTTTTTAAAAGTACTATGATGAGGTAATAATTGCAAATCATGAATGATTGTAGAATTTTGAGAACCTCAATCAATCACATTTAGAGATTGTCATCAACAGAGTTAGTATGTCGTGGCTTTAAGAATGAGTAAAAGATATGCCATGAATAGAAGTTGAAGTATGAGTCTTTTCTTTCATTAAAAAAGGCGTAGTCATTAAATACAACACCTTTGCTTAAGAAGACAAGAATTTCATAACTCTGCACCATTGATGATAGACTTATTATGGTGTTGCTCCTGACATATTTTCATGGTATGTTATCTTATGTGATCATGATGTATTGGATCTATGTATTCTTGATGTGTTCTATCTAATGCACTTCTATGTACTTAACTTATATGTTGCTAATGTTGGATAAATATCGACCGCTTGCACATGAGTAATCCAAATGCAAGGTCCCTATTTCACATTTATGACATGTTACACAGTCTAATGTGGTAAATGGTTAATGTCATTGTTTAAGACCCCTTCCTGATTGTTAATGGATATGAAACTTGGATCCTAGGAAGAATTCCAGGGATAAATTTATTACCTTTAACATAGTTGTTTTCGAAATAAGAAGCTTCCTCCTATGACCAACACCCTTCCGACGATGGCTTCATTTTCCGACCCAATTATAATACTCATAAAGCCTTAAGGGTAAGGCCTGAGTTGACTGCTGATGAGGAAAAAGGAAAATAATAATAATAATAATAATAGTTACAAGGTTTTGGTGATACAGGGACGCTACATCCTGTATGTTGTGATTATTAACAGGGTTGTAGGTACGCCTAGATTCATTAACACGGTTTCTTAAAATTCTCAAAAGGAATCAAGCTTATTATCTATGGGATGTGACATCCATAATATTAGTCGAAGGTAAATAGAGATGAAAGTATGGTCAAAAGAACATTAGAGTATGATATCCAATGACAGGTCATTTTCCACACCTAAGTATTTCATATTTAAGGGATTACAAAATCATGTGAGTACTAAAAGGTACAATATGCATGTTGGTTTGTATAAAAGTCTTAGTAATTGAATGTAAAATTGCATGATTGGTTTTCTGATGAAAAGGATGAATGTAATTCATCGAATATATAGTTGAAATTTTGAATTTAATTAGGCATTCTTCATTAGAGTGCCTTGTAAAATATACCACTAACAGGATTGATTCATTCATCAGTTAACAGTTGAGGCAAAAACCTTACCCTTTTCACACTTAATGGCATTAAGGTAAAAGGGGTATGTTACACATTCCAAACTCCTATGAGCTTTAGCTGATAAAAGATAGTGATAAAATTTCATCTGATAAGAAATGCACTTCACAGGATGCATACGGTATGCCTTATGGTTGAGTTCTGCGCTTGTGTAGATGAAGTGGATTTAGGGTTTTCGCAGTAGAGTAGAGGGATAAAATGCAATGCCTACGTCGTGGAGACCGAGGCTATTGAGGAGAGAGAGAAAATGAAAGATCTTGTTAGATCCCTGAGTCAAGTATGTGCAGTGCTAGGAACTCAATGGGGTGATGAGGGAAAGGGAAATATTGTTGACATTTTAGCACAATGCTATGATATTATGGTGCGTTGTGAGGGAGGGGTAAATGTTGGTCACAAAATATACAACAATGAGGAAAATAATTTTGTACTGGATTTCTTAATTGAACCAAGGAACATAAATATGAGGATTGCAAAGAAGACCATGAAAATGGAATACATAATGGAATATCATATGGAGAAATTTAGTTATTTAGTGGAGATTTTCTTTAGCACCTTCAAATCGAAATATGGATGGTATTCCATTTAAATGACATCTGCTGCAACTTCTTGAGTATTACAAATAGTGACAACTTCCCACACAAATAAAGGTATCATTTCTTTACACTCACAACCCCCTTTCAGATTAAATGACCATTTCCCCTTTTCAACATGAGTTGGATGGAATGGGAAATTAGGGGATTGGGAAAACAAATAATTTGACAAGGATGTTGATGTACCTTGGTGACCCAATCAGCAAACTCATTTGCACTTTGCACAGTTCCAGAGATAAATACGAATTAAAATTTTTTCACATGCTTCAGAAAGTCTTCACGGGATTAGGGTTTTCACTAAAAGGAGTCTTCAACTCTCACACACAAAACAATGAACAATGCCGCTCCTTCATTTTGGGGATGAGAGGCAGGAGGAGGCCATGTTCATCAAGGAGAGGGGTAAGACTCTTGAGGGTGAGTGTGTTGGAGGGTAGGCGCAACAGAGATGGAGGATATGCAATAATGGACAAGGATATGGGGTGGAGTAAGGTATTCGCAGCGATGATGGAGGCGTAGATGATGGAGAGAAAATGATGGAGAGACGATGATGGAGAGAAGATGAAAAATGATGGAGGCGCAAATGATGGAGGGTGTGTTAGTAGAATCATGCCTAAAAGCAACAAAAAAGTGGAGAAAATATTGGTAGTGTGTTGGAAGGAGGGAATGTGTGGAGCAATGAAAATGGTATGCAAAAAATGGGGATTAGAGGACAGTAAATTCTTTAGCTGTGAATGGTTTTCAAAATTAGCATTAGGGCCATATCACAACCATGGGGAGGGGCACGATGGAAAATTGGAAGAAAAAACTAGAAGCAGAAAAAAAAATAGAGAACTACAAGAAATAGGTTTTAAGAAAAGTGAGCATTAGATAGCGAAAGCAAGAAAAATAAATTAATTAATATCTAGGTATAGGAGCGAACTACTCTGATTCCAATTGATTTGTTGTTCACGGTGAGATCTAGTAGCAAAGATCGAAGATGAGTCTAGGAGAGCCTCACCTGTCAATGGAGAAACCTAAAAGAACACTCAGAACCAAAACAATATTCATAAAACCTTAAAACATGTAATACACTAGAGTGGCACAAGAAAATTTGAATGCTTCATTAGGAGGTCGGATGCGTTTTCATAACAATTACAAAGGGACGTCATTGATGAGGCCAAAACATGCACAATAAATGCTGCTCATTATTTATACTAATATCTAATATATCTACTTAATACATTACCAAATACATAATGGGGAGTGTGGGCCTCCCATACATCCCATGGATACACTTGATATGCTTATTGTTGATACAATGTGCAATACGTTTGGTGTTTTGTCCTGCCTTGTCTAGATGCATTCTTGGCGAATTTTGGTTTCTGTCTGCGTGTTTGACTTAAAGAGGGCTGTGCATGCATTTTGATTCCTACCTATCCTAAACACATTGCATACCTATAGGAAGATACCCATGATGCATCTCCAAATTTTGGGGCTATGTCATAACGTCTACACTTTAGGAGAATTCGATCTTTGATCCATGGTATTTTCCCATTGGGAATCTATTATATATGTGACTTGCTCTTGATAGGGGAATTTTGGTTTGAGTTTCTAGATGTGAAGGGAGATTGAATGCATTGGAATTATTCCTATTGTGAATGTGTTCCCAATTCGTATGTGGTATTGTATTTTCATGTATGTCTATGTTGTTGATGTATTTGTAATTTTAGAATGTATTCATCTATATATCTTATGTATTGTACCCCAATTTTTATTTTGCGATGTGTATATAATGTAATTGAGTCATGTCATTCCCCCATGTTCTGATCGAGAAGTTTCTATAATGTAAACAAGTCATGTCAAGTCATTGTGGGTAACCCTCCTATTGGTCAAGGGTTAAAGTCCTCGCAATTGTGGGGCCCTAGGGTTAATAGACTATCCTAGTGAAGTCAAGCCTAGGTGAGTCATTGTAAGTTAGGGAAATAGTCCCCACCATCTAAGTCAAGGTTAACCCTCCTTGTTGAGCAGAGGGAAAAGTCCCCACAAGTTGTGGGGCACTAGGGTTATTAGACACTCCTAGAGATGTCAGCTCTAGTAAGTAATTGTTAAGTGAAGCTAACATGTTGGAGTGGGTTTCAAGTGAAAGAAAGAATATAAAAAGAGTGAGGATATATATTGATCACACACACATTCACTCACTGGGGCGCATGAGTGAGAGAGGAGAAGCTATCTCATTGTGAGAGAGAGAGACCAAAGCTGTGGAGATCATCTTTATGTTTTCAAGTTTTACTACTACCATTGGTTCTCATTCTATCTATGAGGAAGTTGCGGGGTTTTCTCCTTTATGGTTTCCTTGAGGAAAATTCTTTGTGTCTCTTGTCTCTTGTGTTTATTTCTGTGCATGTTATTCTCTCATTTAAAGATCCTAAGATAATGCTAGGATTGAATGATAAAAATCAAACATGGTATCAGAGCTAACCTGAGAAGAAGACTTTGTGCAGCTACAAAAGATATGGATTCTTATTTTTTGGGTCTCTCTCAACAATCCATCAGCAAAATTATGCTAGGATGACTCTCCATTGAAGGGCACATCTTTCTGTCGAAGCGGCATTCGATTCCAAGCATTTTCAGTTTTTGGTGCTGAAATTAGGGCTTTCTACAGAAGAGGAATTATTGAGTGAGCCAGGCATAGGATTTCTATCCTCATCAAAATCAAATTTTAGAGACATTTTTCAATATTTTTGATCGGGTGAAACTCCAGGAAAGTCAAAACCTAGTTTGACCCTGAGCTAGAAAAACCCCTGAATACTAAAACTACCAAGTTTTGGTACATTCGGTATATCCCAATATTGACGAAGTCTCAGGAGCTGAAAATTGCAGAGGAAAAATATAAAATATTTATTTACACTATTTCCAAAATTCCACCTCATCTTCACTATATTATAGGAGATATGATCCCTCCAAGTTAGGGTTCTAGTCTCTTCCACGATTCATCCCTAAACAGGACACCTGGGGAGAATTGTTATATCTTGGGCTACAAAGGTCCAAATGAAATTTATGAAGATGTTCTCGAAATTAAATGGACTATAATTTCATGTGGTCCAATATTTAGACTCATAAGATCAACCAATGACACATGGAAGTCTGTACAACTTTGCTGTTCTGAATAGTCCTCTAACATGTCACCTTGGAAAAACAATCATAAGTCCCAATTGGTAAAACCAATTTTGATGAAACCTATGGTGTTGAATTAGGGATAGGTCAGGATACCTTTGTACAAATTTTTATACATAGAGGAGTATCAATTTCATATATACCATAGAACAGTAAAAGGAAATTCTACAAAAGAAATTGGAAAACTAGGGCTTCTTGTTCCAGGAGTTTTCCTCCATTGTTTTCAGAAAAAGAATTTATTAGAAAACTTTCCTTGAAGAGATCTATCCTTCTATCGAATCAGATCTAAAATATTCCAATTTTTGAAAATTAGGGTTTCTCTGACAAACCCTAGATCAGCTAGCTCCGGAACCAGGACGAACACCTCAAATCGGTAAGATCTAACATTAGAGGAAATTTCAACTCAAAATGGACCTTTTAACTTTGATTCAAATTCCATGCCATCATGTGTTATCCAATGAAATTGCTTTATATCTAAAATACCGTATAGTTCTTAAACACTTTTTTAATATAAATTTGGGGATAGGTATCCTAAAAAAGCTACTCTTTTTGTTTGTATTTTCAACATATCTCCCCGTGTTTTTACTCAAATTTTGATCGGGAGAGCTTGTTGGATGTGGATTTAAATTCTGCATCCAATGAGTACCCACTTGGCATACTTTTTATGGATCTCGCTACCCCAAAAACAAGAAATGCCTGAAAAAATGGAATGATGACATCATCATTCCATTTTTTCAAGTATTTCTTGTTTTTGCGGTAGAGGGGTCTATCAAAAGTATGCCGGGTGGGTACTGGTTGGATGAGGCATTTAATTCTGCATCCAAAGAGCTCTCCTGATTGAAATTTGAGTAAAAACATGGGGAGATATGTCAAAAATAGAAACAAAAAAGTAGTTTTTTTCTTTTCTTTCTCCAAAATTAATAAATATTATTTTATTATTTTAACTATTATTTTATTAATTCTTTTTAGGAGGCCCATGTTGAGTTGAAATTTCCTCTAAAAATGAAGTTGAAAACTTCCAAGCATGGAAGCATATGATCTCCCTAAATAAAATGAATTAGACACCTACACAAGTAGAGAGGTTCCAGTTCCAGAGGGAGATGAGGCTAGAAGCCTTACACAAGAAGAACTTAGTCAAGGCTAAGAAGATCATTGTTGATTCAATCACGGATCAAATTGTACCATAAGTTTCTTTACTAAAAACATAGAAGATGTTTGATTCCTTTACCAATCTATTTCAAGGGAAGAACATAAATCAGAAGATGGCTTTGAGAAAACAGTTGAAGAATGTGAAGATCCAGGATGCATAACAACTTGAGGCGGTAGAAGAAGAAATGGAGAATGCAGAAGTAGTGATAGCCATCTTGAATGGCCTCCCAAGATCATGAATTCATTCATGTGAGGAATGTGTGCCAGAAGGAAGTGATTAACTTTAGCAGACTCTCGGAAGAAGAAGAAGCTCGACTCATAAGAAGAGAAGAGAATATGGGAGAAACTAAAGATCAATCTCTCACCATCCAAAGAAGATTCCTCAAGTGGTAAGGAATATGAAGGACTCAAATCCTAAAAAAAACTCTTATCCAAGTTATCATTTGGATAAGAAATGATGCTATTATGAATGAATAAGGTGATGAAGTTGAAGGCTCAAGAAGGAGTCTACCCACAAAACAAATAAAAATAAGTATTCAATTGTCATTTCATGATTCTATTTTGTTATGCATTTGTTTATATTCAGTTGATGTATTATGCATGATAGGATTTTTGCATTAATGGTAGTATACTACTAATATTCATGTGATGGGTAAGTAGCTCATGGTGCTATACAACTCTCCATTGCTACTTATCTAGAATGAAACCTCTTTGCTGACATATTGATTTAGTAAACAATCTCGATGTTGTCTTGGTAGAGATGGAAGGCATCTAGAAAGTTTCAGTGAGATATGGATCAATGTTGTATTGGATAAAGTAGTTGCATGATCATATATTTATGCATAAGAACTTGCTAGTATGAATATTCCTTATTAAATGTTTCTAACCATACAAATGCTTTTGACTTGTAGGAAAGATCGTGTACAAAATCACCTACAAGTAAAGAAGGACAAGACTTGTTCCAAAGAACAAGTGGAGACATCTCAAGATGAAGAATAAATATGATGAATGTAGCAACATGATTAATAAAGAGCCTTCCAACTATGAAGAAGTAACCAAGAAGAAATGGAAGACCAGTTCAAGAAGAATGATGTCTAGGATGCAGTATCGAGACCTGAAGAGAAGTTCATAGTTCCATCATGAAGTAGATGGAAACATCCTGGAATAACACATAGATAATGAGCTTGATAAATATCTGAACCTATGCTACAACATTGATAGAGGATGAAAAGCTCACAGATGGGTGTGAGAAGAACTTTTGAAAAAGTTCAAGATAGAGGATCTTGGTATCTAGTGATCCTAGATGGATACATAGAATATTAGTGGTAGAGGAAGCTACTTGTCACTCCGGTACAAAATCTTTCAATGCATAGAGTACAAAAGATAGAGGGAGAATCATGCTTTGCTTCAAAAGGAGTGACTATAGAATATCCTGAGGTTTGACATGGTACGATAGGATGGATAGATTACTGATGACTCTAGGCTTTACTGAGAGTAAAGCGGACTCCAACCTTTGCTTCAATATTGAAGGCAGAAAACCAGTGATGATGTTGTTATGTGTTGATGCACTACATTCTAGGCATGGAGGTGTGGAAAAGGGAAGTATGCAGTAGAGATCCTGAAGAGGTTCAGGATTATGGAATGCAAGGCCATGGCCACACTTATGGCATCAAAGTTGAAGATATTGATTGTTGCTTCATCAGATACGGTTGATGCCATAATATATCATCAAATGATTTGTTCCTGGATGTACCTAATGAATACGACACCAGATATTTGGTTAGTTATGAACACATTGAGACATGTTCACCTGATGGTTGCAAAGCATGTAGTGAGGTACCTAAAGGGTATAGTTGATTATAGGCTCAAGTATGAGGAGAATCAAAAGATTATGTGGATTTGTATTGGGCAGGAAGTGCCATTGATAGGAATAGCACTTCGAGGTGCTACTTGAGTGTCCATGATGAATGTTCAAGGTGATTTCTTATATAAATAAGAATGGATCATTTTCTTAAAAAAAAGGCAATATAAAACTACCCAAGTTTTAATTAGTGATTATACACCACCTCTTTATACATATATACAACATAGTATTTAGTGGAATAATGCATTGTATAATATATAGGTTATTACATTTCAAAATACCAAGACAAAAGGAAGCCACCATCACATCTCCCTTAAACACGTATTGGCCTGTTCAATGGTTGCAAGATTCGTTTCATCCTCAACCTTCATCTACCTTTTTTTGAGCCATTTATAAGGATGGAACAAGGAGGGATGTCTTTCACTAATGGATCTATAATCCCATGCCCTCATGGATATTTGAAATTTGTCAACGGATTGAATCGCATTAGCTCATCTATGTTTGTTCCTAGTCCAAGACATGGGAAAGTATGATACATTAAACAGTTCTCAAGATGCGAACTCAATATATTCCCAAACTGAAATTACCAAAGAGAGGCCCTAGAAAGGAGTTCCATTCTTTGAAATCCCCAAGTATGAATTAAAAAATATCTATTTAGAATGTGAAATAGACCATCGAGACATATAGTCTCCAATTATACAAACTATACTATTTCCCAAGGTCAATTAGTAACTAGCATCACTTCTTGATCACCTGATTCTTTCCTTCTTGATGGAATCTATTGTTAACGTCGTTATGTGTGTTGTTAATTTCACTATGTGTCAAGTAAGGAGGACAAAGTTGTACCTATCCCATAATGTCACCTCCTACATCAGGGTGGTGAACCATCCAGTACTTGCAGTTTGAGATCTACAACAACCATTTTAAATAGAAACTAATGCTAGTGGTTATGCAATGGGGGCAATATTAATGCAACATAAAAAACCAATATGATATCTTTTTGAAACTTTCTCTACAAAAATAATCAACTATCCAACATATGAAAAATAGTAGTATGCATTAGTACAAAGTGTTAAAAAGTGGAAACATTACCTAATGGGTAAAGAAACAATCATACATATTGATCATCAACCACTGCAATATGTACAATCATAAACTAAGCTACAACAATCAAGGAATTTCAGATGGATGGGTTTTCTACAACAATTTCATTTAATTATTAAGTATAAGAAAGAAATCCTAAACAAATTTGTATATATGATATCTAGACCTCCAAAAATTGCTTTTATTGTCATTCAACAAAGTCCGTTAGTTCATCCAAGTTATGTTGAACGATATAATAAGGATGAATATTTTAAAGAAAAGTTATGAATCACTAAGGCATGGCTATCAAAATGAATAATTGAACTATCATATCAATTGCAAGTTGTTGTATCATCTTGGTAAAATATATATTCGACAAAGTGAAAGAGTGCATGTTATAAAAGAAGCTAGAACTTCTCTCATTTCATGACATTTTGGAGTAGGTAAAAGAGTATCACAATTAAAAAAGTTTTTATGGTTCCCTCAAATGAATGATACAATGTCCAAATATGTAGAAGGTTGTGTTATGTTTGCAACAAGCAAACCATTTAACATAAATTTACGCTTCTACATTCCACTTCTAGTTCTTTCTCGTCCATGGAAAAGAGTTTCAATGGATTTTGGAGGAGGTTTACCAATGTCTAGAAAATGAAATAACTATTTGGATGTTGTTGTGGATGGATTTAGTAAAATGTGTATACTCACCCTTCGTAAAAACAAGACAATGGCTGAGATGGCTGCTCATTTGTTCTTTCAAAATGTATGGGTCCATTTTGGACTTCCTACTTCGATTATTTCAGATTCAGATTCCCGTGTTATTGGGAAATTTTGGTCATCTTTATGGGAGCTTATGGAAACAGAGATGAATAAAAGAACAACATTTCATCCACAAATCTACGGTCAAACAAAAGTGGTCAATCGAAATGTGGTACATATTCTTCGAGGGTATTGTGGTAAGCATCCTAAACTTTGGGATGAATAGCTGCATTATGTACAGCATGCCTACAACAAAGTTATACACTCTTCTACTCAGAGGTGTCCATTTGAGACATGTTTTGGGTACTTGCCAAAGTCTCTTATAGAATTTTTTTTTGGGAAAGATACGGTGGAGTGTACAAAAAAGGACGCAGATAAAGCTCGAAAGTTTATTCAGTAGATCTAGTTAATTCATTAAGCAGTGCACATATAGTTAGCATCAAGTGAGGCCAAATACAAATAATGACATGATAAGCATCGTATAGATAATCATTTCGATATTGGTTATCAAGTCTGGATTCATGTCAGTAAATATAGACTCCAAGGTGAATGTACAAATTTGAAACCGATCAAATATGGACCCTTTATAATTTTGGACAAAGTCGATAATAATTATTTTGGTTGGAATTTCCTCCCTATATGAAAATGTATTTAGTTTTTAATGTTGAAAACTTGAAATTGTATGAGATGCCTATGATTATAGAACAATATGTACAGGTTCAAGAACCTTATGTGGATGAGTTTTCTCATGAGTATCTCAATGAACTTTAGGAATATATAATACTAGACACAGAAGGTCATATCTTCAAGAAGAGGAGACATAGAGTTTCTTCATGTAGGGATAAAAGGAATGCATCTAAGTAAATAAATGTGGTTAGAGACTGAAATAGTGAGGGAGATATAGACTCACTTATTTTCTGAATGATTTCATGCTTTTGGTGTCCCAAAGGCTTCACGCTGGGAAGGTTTGATCCAAGATTATCATCTCAAGGTTGATCAAAATTAAAATCTTCAAATAAATAAATAAATCTTACCATGGTAAATAGATCATCGAAATATTTCTGTCAATGTTTGTTTCATGTGAGAGAGCCTCTAGATGAAGAAGTTGTGAGGAGTCAAAGTTTTGATAGGAATGGTGAAAAATTGTGAAAAAGGAAAAAAAATCATTATGCTAAAATTGGTTGGATTCTATCAGATTTGAACCCAACACCTCCCTATATCCCAAGCCCTCACCAGGTTTCACTAACCAAGTTTCCCACCGATGGTCCTTGATAGGGTTATGGGAAATAATAAATGAAAATTTGAGTTTTTGTTTTGTGGAAAAAATGGGGAGGGGTCAATGGATTATCCCTCAACCCCATGCTGACACAAAGGCCCCCATTTAAATTGTATTATTGCACCAAATTATAACCATGTATTAAACCATATGGTGGAACTTTATCCATATCCAATTCAAACCAAATATTGGAACCATATCATAACATGCTACCATTACCATATCAAACATGCCAACAAATAATATGTTAAACCGTATATTATAATGTGGTTATATGTATATGTACCACCATTCCAAAACATGTAAAGGGGACAGGCCTGTGGGTTTGACCTCGAGAACTCTACCCCACACCCCAGCCACGTTTTAACCAACATGTTATCGCGACGATCCATGATAAGGATGAGGAATGTTTCCTTAAATATTAGAGTGAAGGTTGGGGTTCTAAAACAAGTGCATGGCCCATCACCCATAACCACAAAAAAATTACTTTAAAACTATATAAAAACCATGATTTCCACCAACGAGTTTAGAGTTTAGGAGTTGGAAGTATAGAACAACGTGACTTTGCACAGAGATCGAGACATGGTATAAGCATAGATCTTGATGTAAAAAGGCCATTAATGGGACAGATCATGAGGAAAAATTCATTCAATTTGTACTATTTGTCTTATTTTTATGTATATTGTCTCATTTTACATGCCAGAGGAGGCTTCAGGCACATACAGTCAATTTTATGCTCATTTTTGTAAGAATTTCATGAGGAGTTTAGTGGTGTCATTTATTTATCTCTATGTCTAACAAAAAATAGAGGTATTTCCAAAACACCCATTTCTAGTGGCTCAGAGATGTAGCCCAAGATGGGTGCACTCTGTTATCAACTATTGTTTTCATTTTGATGT
>LPNX010306776.1:0-39516 GCA_001517045.1 Pseudotsuga menziesii | reverse complement strand
AAATGGACCAAGTTTGTTTGATATTTATATAAAATATTATTTCTATTATATAGTAATATGTTGGTGGTTATATTTCTTTTATGAGAATCTTTCCATTTTTTTCATAATAATATGTTGTTGGTGGTTATATTTCTTTTATGAGAATCTTCCCATTTTTTCATAATAATATGTTGTTGGTGGTTATATTTGTTTGATGGGAATCTTTCCATTTTTGCAAAGTAGTTATCTTTATCTTGATCATGTTGGTTGTTTCCATATGTTCGTGAGTCGGGAGAACAAACAATAATTATCAGCAAAATCATAAACGGAAAGCATAAAAACGTGGGAATATATCGTGGAGGTTAGATTAGTAATTATTATAGATTAGCATAAATAAGTAAGTGGTTGGTGAATGAATGATTTAGGAAGCAATTTAGTTTTGTGAATATATAGTTGATTGTTATTTTATTTTTTTAATTATTTATTAATTTAAGCTTATTAAGTTTATAGGTTTTTTAAATATTATTTCAGATTTGGGGTTTTATTGAGCAGATCAATATCTTATTGGACTACAGTCGGGATCAAGTTAAGTGTAACTGATAAATTAAATTTGTTACTTTTTTCCATGTCCATTTTTAATCACCACTTTGTCTATGTGCCACCTAGGTGTTATCATCCGCCGCCTTCTAGTTAAACAAATTGTCTTCATGTTGTCTTAGACTAACTATCTGGAGGAATGGAAGGATCGGGGAAGATGGTATTTCAAAAAGATTGGATCGATTTTTAATATCTGATCAGCTCGTCAGCTTGCTTCAAAGGTATCGAGTTTGGGCTCATAGATGTGGGATTTTTGATCATTTTCCTGTGGTTCTGGAATGGACTGATCATCATAGTCTTTGTGCCTACCCCTTTAAGTTTAACCAATCTTGGTTAGACAATGAAGATTTTATTCAAATGGTTCGTTCTGAGTGGCCCCGTATTCTATCAAACCCCTCTTTGGATGCTATGCGGGATCTCCATATTAGACTTAGAACTCTAAAGGAGAAGGTCGAATCTTGAACTAAAGTAGAAACTTTAAGGATGAAAAACAATTCTGTTGCTTTGGAAAAGGAAATAAACTCTATTCTCCTTTCCTCTCGTTCAACAATTTTAAATCAAGAACAGCAACAAAAACTGAATTCTCTCAAAAATGATCTTCAAAAGCTGATTGATCATGAAATTAATTCTTCCAGACTTCAAAGCAGAATTACTTGGGCTAAAAAAGGGGATGCTAATACTAAGTTTTTTCATGTTGTGGCATCAGCCCGCAAAAATCACAATGCAATTTGGAGTCTTCAAGATGATTTGGGCAATTGGGTTTCAGATGATAAAAGTCTTAAAGACCTTGGTGTTCGTCATTTGAAGACCTTGTTTGAAAATGATCATTTGACTAATCTGGAAGCTCAACTCAAGGTTATCCGTCTCTTTCCATCTTTTATTAGTTCAGAGAAGATAACAGCCTTTACAAGACCTGTCACAATCTTGGAAGTTGAAAAGGATTTAAAACTCTTTAAAAAAGATAAGGCTCCTAGCCTGGATGGATGGTCGGTTGAGTTCTATTTGACTTTTTTTGATCTTTTGGGCCCTCTTCTTGTTGATGTGGTGAAAACTTCCAGATTCTCAGGCAAAGTGTCTCCTGCTCTCAACTCTACTTTCCTGGCTCTCATTCCAAAGGTTGATTTGCCTGTCTCCTTTTCAGACTTTCACCCCATTTCCCTGTGTAACCTCTGTTATAAGCTCATTTCTAAAGTTGCGGCTATGAGGCTTAAGCCTTTCCTTGATGAAGCTATTTCTCCTCAACAATTTGGTTTTTTTTTAAAACGCCAAATCCTTGAACCCATAGTCATTTCTCAAGAGGTTATTCATACTGTCAATTCCAGAAAAAGGAGTGCTCTTATTGTTAAATTGGACTTATCTAAATCTTTTGACAGAGTAAATTGGACTTTCATCCGTCTTCTTCTCATTCAGATTGGGATTCCCCTTCTTGGGGTAAATTGGATTATGGGATGCGTTTCTTCAGCCAACTTTCCTGTGCTAGTTAATGCCTCTCCATCCTCCTTTTTTCTGCCTCTCGGGGAATCAGGCAGGGGTGCCCTCTTTCCCCCCTATTGTTCATTCTGGTCATTGAAGGGCTTAGTCTATTGAATGAGGATGCTAAACGAAATGGAAAGATTAAAGGAATCAAAATTTCATATCATCTTTCTCTCACTCATTTACTTTTTGTAGATGATGTAATCTTATTTGGCCTGGGTACTTTTGAAGAATGGTTAGCCTTCAAAGCCATCCTTGATATTTTATGTGAGGCTTCTGGTATGAGTATTAATGTGAACAAATCAAGTTTTCTCCATAATGATCTGAGTATGGATACTATCCATAGAATTACAGATATTCTCCCTTTCAGGGTGGATGATATTCGAAAAGGGTTTGGTTATCTTGGCTACTTTCTTAAGCCATCAGGTTGATAAAGGATTGGCTCTGGTTGGTTTCAAAGTTTGAAAAGAAAATTTCTCATTGGACAAATAGATTCCTGTCTTTGGGAGGCAGACTTGTTCTCATTCATTCTGTATTATCAAGCATGCCAGTTTACTGGATGGCGTTGGTTCCGATTCCAACCTCGATTTTAGAAAAGCTCAGAAAGATGATCTTTTCATTTCTATGGGGCTCTTCATCAAAGACTAAAAAATTCCACCTTGTGGATTGGCATCTTCTGGCTCGCCCCACTTCTCATGGTGGCTGGGGAATTAAACATCTTCCAAGCTTCAGTTTTTCATTGAGGATGAAAAGCTTTTGGTTAGCTATAAATAGCAAGGGTATCTGGAATCTTCTCATTGCTGTTAAATATCTGAAAAATAAACCTCTCCATATTTGGTTCAAGGATAAGAACTTCACTACTAGGAATGCCTCAATTATCTCGAGGGGTTTCATCTCCACCATATCCTGGATTGGTAGAGGCATCATTTGGAAAGTTGGGAATGGAGAGTCCATCAATTTGGGTGCAGACCCATTCATTGGTATGGGTTCTTCCTTTGTTCTGCCAAGAGACTTAAGGGATTACTTAGAAGACTTTGGTATTAGCTCCCTTGCCCAAGCTCGTAACCAAACTTCTTTTTCCACTGGTTATTGGTTCTCATCTGAAGATCTTGATCTCTCTGGTGAATGGAAAATAACATGGGACAATTTTACTAGAGGACTGGAATATGGCCGCATTCGTCTCAATAATCAAATTGATACTATTTCTTGGTCTCATAACAAATATATAGGTCCTCTTATCACTGCTGAAGGATATAAATGCATAATTTCTGATATATGTTCAGAAATTAATGATTCAGTTCTGAAAATATTATGGACTTTGAATATTCCTCTGAAATTAAAATGCTTTATTTGGTTGATTCTTAGAGGAAAGATTTTAACCTGGGATCAATTGCAAAGCAGAGGATACTTGGGACCCAGTAGATGTGTTCTTTGTGAAGATAATCTGGAAGACATTCACCATTTATTTTTCTGCTGTCCATTCTCTGCTAGTATCTTCAATTATTTTGCGGTTAATTTCAAGTGCTCTTTCCCATTTTTTAACTCTGTCCATTCCTTTTTGGACCAATGGTTCTCCTCTATAGCGCGATCTGCTCCCTTCAGATACATTCCGTTGTTCATCCTCTGGGGAACCTGGCTTCTTCGGAATCATTGCTTATTTGAAAACGAGAAGCCATCCTTTCCAGCTCTAATTTCCAGGATTGAAGGATTGACCAACTCTTACCCTGTGCCGATTATTTCTCATAGATCCTGTAATCTTGGTCCTGCTCCATTAAAAAGCTTTCCTTGTGGATACTTTGATGGAGCTGCTGCGGAAAATATTGGAGGTGCCAGTTTTGTGATTTTTATCAATGATTCTCACTTCTACAGTTTTTCTATGGGATGTGGAAGTAGCACGAATACCAGAGCGGAATTATTGGCAATTTGGGCTCTTCTAAGAGTCGGATTTGATGGGAATTCCGTTGCAGTTGATTTATGGTGATTCCATTGTTATTATTTCTTGGCTTAATAGAATTTCAGCACTTGATGTTCCACCTATGATGCATTGGTGTTCCGATATAAGATATATGATTCATTTGGCCCCTCCAATTATCTTTAAACATACTTTTCGTGAGCATAATTCGCTGGCAGATGAACTTTCAAAAAAAGCTTTACATTTGGATATGGGATTTGTTTCTTTTTTAGAAACATTGGATGGTTTGGTTATTAACCAAGGCAGTCTTGATCTATTTTAATAGTAGCTGATTCTTTATTATTCAGCTTATGTTCCAGCAGTTGAGGATGTATCTCTTGTTGTTCTGTTAGAGTCCACTCTGCCAGCCTGTTTTTGCTCTGAAATGTCTGTTTAAAGTTCACTTCAGATTATTATCAATATTTCTGACCTGATTTATTTAGGGATGATGAGGAAAGTCTGCTACGATCAGACTTTTTTCTTGTTTTGATGCTCTGCATATGTCACTTTTTCATGCTTGAGATGGACTTGTTTATCAGTCATCATTTTGATATGTAAATGATGTCTTTTGATTCAATTGAATAACAAAGACTGGTATTTTTTTCTCTGAAAAAAAACTAGCTATCTTTTATATTCTTTTTTTTAAATTGTTTATTTTGAATAACCATAACCATAAAATCAATCTAAACAATACACTTGTCTCATCCTCATGTGATCTAGGATTCTATATCAACTTCTATCCTTGATCAAAAGTGGAGACACCTATATGTGTAAGTTAATCACCACCATCATTATTGTATATCAAATCCAAAGGGGGGTAGGGTATGTACACCTATGTAGACTTTAGCAGTTAAATCAATGCTCAGAGGATCCAATATAACTGTGATTAGAGTTGAAGTTAAGCTAATAGTTCTAGAATCATTGAAGTTAAGCTAATAGTTGTATCTAATAATTGATGGAGTTAAGCTCATAGTTGTATTTAATAATTGAATAGTTGAAGATTAATTTTAATTTTTACAACTATCACTATATCACATGTTAATTAAGTTATTTTTTATTTTTTTGAAATGATTAATTATTAATTTTGGACAATGCCCATAGAATCAATTTGAATAGTACAATTGTCTCATTCTAGTTTAATCTTGGACGACGCCCATAGGATCAATCTCGACAGTACACTTGTCTCATTCTCATTGGTAGATGAAAAAGCATAGATGGTATTCCACCCCAAAATTCTAAGATATATATGCCTATCAGCGTAATTATTATTATTATTATTATTTGTAAGTTGAGGAACTAATCTATTGAGTAAAAGTAATAGCGGTACAAAAATATTACAGTTCAAAGACACATTCCTGCTGTGAGAAACAAGCAGGTGTAGCAGTCCTAAAAAGTTAACCAGGCCCTCCTTCAATGAGGGAAAATAAGTTTAAAAAAAGAGAGAACATGTCCTTTTACAAAAAAACATGTTTGTCAGACTGTAATTCATGACATAATGAAACCCACGGACCCTGTGACAAAAAAAAGTCCCAAGACAAAAAACTATCTAAGGTTTGTGGTACGGCTCCTCAATGACAGGGCACCCAAATCCTATGGAGACCAGCTCACTTGGCGCATCCTATTCTTTAGAAGCATCATCATCATTGGAGGAGTCTTCTTCTTCGTTGCTTCCTACTTCACTTTTGCTGGATGGAGGAATTTTGACCGAGAGGGGAGCTGTCTTCCGCACCATGGCCAGATTGGGAGAACATTTGCTGACTGAGAGAGATTTATTGCGGCTCTGCGGGAGGCGTGGTTGAGGTTTTCAGTCCATGGGTACTGCAGGGGAGATGGTAGAGGAGGCGGGTGCTGGGTCGAAAATAGGGGTGACACTGGGAGTCGAGGGAAGGACAAGTGCAGGAGGTGGAGGAGGGACGCCATCCTAGAGGGGCTGAGTGTGGAAGTAGAGCAGAAGCCGAATCATGAGATTCTTAATAACACAGTACTTTTTGCAGCGTTCAGGAGTGCGACTAGCAGCATTGAGGGAATCAGATAGCTCATCCTCCCAATCGTTGAACATGGTGCACACAGAGTCAGAAATTTCAATATTGAAGTCATCGCAGCTAGCCTATGCATTGAGCAAAGCAAGGCATTTAGAATGTGAGCATCTCCCTGCACGTCCACATTGTGGGGTGCCTCTTTGACATCGTGACATGGTTGGATGGACAAGGTAGGCCAAGAGCTTGGAGCCAGGGGTAGAATTGCAGACAACCAAACTGGGAGGAGGTAGAGAGCTAAACCAAGAGGAAGCTGAGTGTAAATGGTGAGGGTGATAGAGGAGCCGAAGCATTAATCCTTTGGCGTGTCATCCCATTCACCAAGAAAGCACATTAAGGAGAGCCCGCAGCGAGGTGACGGTCGCTTACGTTATGGATATCATGAGGTATCCACGTCCAATAATGGATTTAATGTGTGCAGCCATGGGAGTGGATGACGAGGGAGTGACGTCAAGCAGAAGGTGGGGTGGAATTGTTGTGTTCCCCGTCATTTGCCTTTGTGGCTGTGGTTTCAGTATTATCACCCGCATCTGGGTTAAATTCCTTTGTCGCAATGAGAGCGCAGTCCTTCTTGAAGCGGGCATTCGAAATCTGAGCTAGAGTACTTTGATGAAGAAAAGAGGTGGAGAGTCCTCCCCAATTGGAAATTTTGTTAGCCAGGGAGTTAGGTTCTCTTCTAACATGCTGAAAATTGATGGTCATTGGTTGATAAAGTAGCAGAGCTAATTGCTGAAAATCATGATCTAGTCTCTAGCAGGAGGAGATCTTGGTGATGCAGGAGCATGTTGAAGCTTGATGGCCATATTTAGGATTAGCTATGAATATCCCTCAACTATGAGTGGAAATAAGGCATGTACAAAGGCTACATGAATGCCTCGAAGAAGACCATTCAGCTCGGTTGCATTGTTACTTTCGATTCCAAGTTTACCGTAGTAGATGCGAAGAATCTGACCTGAAGTTTATTTGAAGCTGATCTGAAGACCCCTCCAAAACATGAAGGATCGGGATTACCTTTGGAAGCTCCATCGAAGTTGATTTTAATGAAACCAATGAGCGGGGATTTCCAAGTCGGGGGGGAGGAGGGATGAGGAGGGTGTGGGTTGGGGTCGATGAGTAACGGTGGGATGTGGGAGAACCAGTTGTTTAGAATGTATTTTTCTTGAGGATTATATTAAAGGTCTTTTTACTGCCATGTGATGAGCAAAGTGGTCTCCTTGATGTGCTGATGACATTGAATCCAAATTGTTTCCACAATGTTAGCTCTACCTTCGAAAATCCTAAGATTGTGTTCTTTCCAGATGCCCCAAATGAGAAATCCCAGGATGAGTTGCCAGATTCTATTGAGAAGGGGATTTTGCTAGGGGTGGTTATTATTATTATCATATTGATTTTATTTAAACTATTATTTTTCTTTATAGTTAAAAATAAGATATATGTTTCAATAAACTAAACTAAGTAATTAATTTTTTATCAAATCCCTCCCTTTTTATATTGAAAAATAAAAGGTCACATTATTTTCATATAAGCACAATTCTTAAGTTATGATCATGTTTTTTTAGAGGGAGCTCATATTAATTACAACAATATATGCATCACTTCTCGGCCGAATCAGTCAAAGTCTATAGAAGTAAATTTTTTGTCAGTCAGACTATCGGGTTATGGAGTTCACGTCTCACCATATTTAAGCAGTCGAATAGCATTTCTGAAGTCAAGTTTTTAGGTAGAAATTAATACAATCTTTAATGTTAGTTGATAATTTCCAAGAGAAACAAAAATTTCGCATTTGTATATGTATAAGAACAATGAAAATTAGTGTTGTTGGGCCTAGGGAAAGCGCGCAAGAAATAAGTGCAAGAGAAGAAACGCACAAGATTCAATCCACTGCGCAAGCACAAATTGAGTTCTATGATCAATAACCCATCTTCCATGTCGCCTACTACCACGTATGTAAGACCTTGGCTCCAATGTTGTCCAACTCATGACCATTTCGCGTATGTAAGAACACACTTACTCTAGATTCCATACCTCAATTTTATTTTATTTTTGTTGTTGTTACGGGACCCCAGACAATGTAAAATCTCTCATTGACAGAGCCCATGAGTTGGGTCTTATTGTCCTCATGGGTATTGTGCACAGTTATGTCTTAAATGGGATGAACATGTTTTGAAATATATTGCTACATTAGACTAAGACGATCCGGCCTGGTGACCATACCGACGAATGGGAATCATGCAAGTGTCGGAGGTAGGAATGTTGATCATAGCAGTGGCTGCCAAAATTTTATCATAAAATCGTGCTTGGTTTCTGTGGTTATAAACATAAAATAAATCCATAAACCTTTGTAGACTTATAGACAAGTCGTTAACAAAAATAGGAAAATGAATAGTTAACAATAAGTAAAATGCCAGAAAAAAGCACAAACAATCTTATCAACCAACGAAGCTACTTGTTGAAAGTTGCTGTAGGCGCTTCCAATAAATTAGAGTAAATTGATGAGAAAACTACAAATCATCTCAGCGAAAGCGTATTCATGGTATGCTAAGCTCTGCTAATGATGGAATAGCCTACCCATTATAAATCAAACCTCTCTCTTCCACATCAATCAATCAGACCCAGTTCCAAACCTAACTCACCTCGACTTCCTTTTTGCAATGGAAATGAATGCTTCCAACTAGGAAGAGGATGCTTTCAACCATGTAAGCCATCGATGTTTCAATCAAAGTGATCCCATGTTGGGTGGATGTGGCATGGTTTACGGCTACATGACTTCACTTCATAGAGTGGCTGCCATTCCCTTTTCTCTTCTTGGCCATCCAAAGTAGAAGCCAAAGAGGAATCATCAAATAAGTATCCGTGCACCTTACACACACTCCTGAAATAAATGGGCTCATCGTTCTACAGAAGAGTCTGAGGTTTATTGGGAGTCTTAGGTTATCCGCATGCAGGAATGCAAAGGAGGATTGAAATGTAAGTTGCATGCGAGTGATGGCTGTGTTATAGTGAGGAAACTAAGTCTGATGGGGGAGGTAGTTCATAAATCTTCCAAAGCGAATGAAAGTAGGCAGAAAAAGGGTCGTTCCCCTTGCGGAAAGCTTCTATATTTTATAGGTGCAAGGTGTAATTAATCTTCTGTTTGCATACATTAAGCTTACAGTAAGAGTCGTCATTTGCTGGCTGTCAGTTTTATCGCACTAAACTGCTGGTTGTATGCCCCTATTCAATATATCAGGGAGGAGAAGCACAAAAGGGATGGCACATGTCAACGAAATTTTGGAGATGCTTTGGGGAAGTTTCAGTTGTTAAAAAAAAGTTTGAAGCTCTTTACCAGAAAAGGTCGTATGAATTCAATTGGGAAGAGCAGTAATTAAGCACAAAATGTTTGTACTACAATCAATAAGTTGAAAAGGATATAAGACGAAGTAAAAAAGACAAGTTACTAAGACTAAGTTGCGATCAAATTACAAAAAAAACTCTAGTCACCACTCTCATTCTTTTCCTGTACATTAGACATTTTTTTAAGATGGAACCAATAAAAGTTAAATATTATAACCACATATACAAGTAGATCACCTATACAAGTGAAATACTTAATGTGGAATGCGTGGAATTGCATTACCTTAAATTAGCTTGCAGGTGCCATGTGAAAGCATCTACACAGTAACCCAAAAAATCCATCCAACCACAACAAATGTCAAATGTATGAACATCACATTATATACCCTTCCATGCACTTGATATATAATGATTCTTGAAAGCATATTTTACCAATTTATACATTAGCATTTTTTTTATTTTTGGTTAATATGTATATATGTATATATATATAAAACAATACCCTTCCATGCACTTGATATATAATGATTTTTGAAAACATCTTTTACCAATTTATAGATTAGCATATTTTTTATTTTTGGTTAATATGCATATATATAATTTATATATATTTAAAACAATAAATAATTTAAAAATATTAAAATACATAAAAAGAATTAAAAATATTTTTTTTGGTAAACATAGAAGTTGTAAAAAATAAAAATATTTTATTTTGGTTAATATTTATGAAAAGAACAAATATGTTGTGAATAAATAAAATTTAAATAAAAAACAATAATAAAAGGATTTTGTAAATAAATAAATGAAAACATTTTTATTATAACTACATAAGAATTAAAGTATATATATATAAATACAAATTAATAATAGGTAAATAAACAAAATATAAACATAAAAAGTAATCTAAGAAAAACATAAAAAAATTGTTATAAAATCAATAAAATTAATATGCATCTTTGAAATCGAAGGTAGCTGTTGTCGCAGCTAAGCCTTCTTCTTAATTTTTATTTTTGCACAGTGGGACTTGGCACATCTTTACGATGGGAAAGGTAGGTGTTTGTTTGAAACTGCTAAACTTATCACAAAAAATCACTTGTTTGCATACTCTTCTCTATTCACATTATTAAGATAGCCTGCTTTTAGAGGGGTCGACCACTGAAAAGGTCGACCCTCTCTCCCTATTGCGCAATCATTACATAAAGACGCATTATGATGTAAAAACTCTGATCTAAAAGCTTACATTAGTATCTATATACATAAAAGCACATAAAATTTTGTTTTTGTAAATAAATCAAATTTTAAAATATATATAAACAAAAACAAGTTTAGAAATAATAATAAAATGGTTATGATAACATTACAAAAAATTAAAATAAAATTAAAATTAAAATCTAAAAACATATAAATAAATAAATAAATAAAAACATTAGGTAATAAATAAAATCATAAAATTAAAATTATAAATGAATTTGAAATCTTCTCAAATTTTATGATTGTTGCGCTAACTTGTTTTTGCAAGTCACTCAGAAACAGGTTTCGACAAGAAGGGTTGCTACTTTTAGGTATAAAAGCATTTTATTTATTTTCTTTAACTTTTTATTAAGAACATGTTTTCATGTATTTTCAATGCTCTCATAAGTTTGTTGTAGGGAAATACTAACTATTTTTGTAGATTCAAAGACGAACGAATGGCAAGTTCCAGAATCGTATAAAATTTTCAGAAAAAATGTTCCATTGAAAGCTCGAAGGAGTTGAGTTTTCCCTTGTGTATGTCATGATATTTGCTCCCACAAAGAAGCCTTTCAGAAACCAATTACACCATGTCATGATTACTTCCCATTTTTCCTTCCAAGCTTATTCCTCATCCATGTTAGAGTCTACTTTTTATGCCTTATATATCATAACTTACCGCATGTCCACCTTTCTGAGTCGCACACATTTTTCCTCATTTTCAGTTTATCTTTTTCCTTATAAATAAAACCATTCAACTTCCTTTCCATGACTACATTGCTTTGTTATCCCTGCCATAAAAATAGTTTGACCTTCATATATTTCATCTATAGTCCTACCACTCATTATGTACAACTCATGTTGATTGATGTGGGATTCCTTAAGGCCCACCTTTCAACAAGTCTTTCCCCATAGACCTCAACACACTATCTGGGATAGAGACTAGAGTTCATATTTAGTACCTTGAGGCTTTAATGCCTTAATGGAAAGTTCTCTCGCTGACAATCATGGGAATACATCAATGTCCCTTGATCGTTAGATTTTGTAAGTGGCTTGATATCATCTTATCTATCTGCACTTTGCAAGATGCACTTAGGTACCTTGGCGCTCATTGACATCAATGGTGAGATTGTCTCGCATTGGTTAACGAAATTCATCAATGGTCAATAATCCATTGACTTCTTTCCATGTTTTACATCGACACTTTTATTCGCATGGTAAGAATTGTACCATCGAGTTTTGTAGCAGGTGAAGACTATATACTTTGCATGACTCCATCAGCAGTTTTACAGCAACATACTTTAGCCATATGAGAGTACCACAGTTCTACTTTCATCTCTCACCTTTTACTTCATCCAACCAAGCAGCAGTTCATATTTCTTCACTTCACACTCTATGATCCAGCAACATCAGCCACATTCCTATTGCATAGTTCATCAACTTTTTGGGTAAGTGGAGGTATGTTGTTTTCTAATCTTTAATCATTTAATTCCTTAAATGCTACAAGATGAATGAATTTGGAAAATTCCCTCACTACATTCCCTTCCTCCTTTTCATAAACCTAATACATCTTAAGTTAAGGGGGGACTATTCATTAACATTTTACATATTCATCTACCATTACCCAATATGTCTTTCCCAAACTATGCTTTGTTACACATTGAATAAAAAACATTGCTATATATATTGGCATGATTCATAAATATGAAGAAGAGGATTTCTAATATACATTGATGGTTCATCATTTCTAATGCATGTAAACTTTTAAATCTTATGTATTGTAGCAAAATACAAGTAAAACAAGCAAATGTTGTTAACACAAGAACCAACATTTGTTATACTTATGGTTGTCACACAAGAACCAACCATAAGAAAAATTGTTTCCACTCATGCATTTCCAATCACAGAATGTTTTACTGTTACATACCATCATCATGTAAAGCCCAGCTACAAAGCCAAATGTCAAAAAGAGAATCAATGCATAGTTGCATGAGGACATGCAACCAGTCAAGTTGGGGGGAATGTTGAGCCGCAAAAATACCACATTTTAATCATCTTTCACATACCATTTATCACCTTATTCCTATTTTAACCTTCCATAAAACCATTAATGTCCATCATTTTCATGACTAAATATGGGTTACCTTGTTATTTTCCAAATCATTTATTTTTGAGTATTTTGAGTGAATTTGTGGTTAATTATTGAGAAAAATAACATATTTTCATTATACTTTAAAGTTGGATGAGTTTGGTGATGCTTATAGGTGTATTTGAAGACTTTAACAAGCTCAAAAGTCTCCACCTAGCCTCAAATTCGAATTTCATCTTCAAGATGCAAGGAGAAGATCATGGAAATGTGTAGAGAATATCTCATCCAATATTTGTTGGAGGATTTGTAGAGATGAGTTGAGAGAAAAGTGGATTTGTTGAGGATTTTGAGGGATAAGTTGAGATAATAGTGGATATGTAATTATGATTAGTTATCTTGAATTCATGTATAAATAGGATGGCTCTCTCCTCATTTTGTTAGAGGCCTCTCTAATGGTTTGGTAGTAGAGAATTGGTTCATCTTTTTAGATAGTCATGGATTTGATCCTGTTACAGTAGATTTCATGCTTTAGAATAGATAGTTTGATCTCTTCATATTTTGATGTCTTGGTTATGAATTAGTAGTATTGATTTTATGTGAGCTCACAAGTTAATGTTGATTATTTTCGATCAGTTTATTTCATGCAATTTCAATCTTTCTTTATCAAGTTAATTTATGCAATTTCATGTTTTCTACAATTAGATTTACTTTCATACAATTTCATGTTTTCATAACTTAGATTCAATTTTAGTTGTAGAATAGGTTAGAAATACTCTGCCCCTGCATATATTTTGTCTGTACCTCACAAGTTTACGCTCTCTCCGGGTTGACAATTAAATCGTTGGATATATGTTATAAATTGTTTAATAATTTTCCCCAACAAGATCTTTCTTCAAAAATACATGATTTTTGACGGGTCTAGCATGTAAATTGAGAAAAAAGCTCAAAAATTCCAGAACTGCACTAGAAGCTAAAGGTTTACCACATAAGTCCTAATAAAAGGAATTGTTGATCAAGATTGCTTGATCAATTAAGCTGGGTGTGATGAAAACCTGAAATGTGTAGGATGTTCAACCTTATGGTGCCTTTTTGTGTTGATTATAGGTTTTTACATGTCCTTCACTGCATTCGCTACAGCAGATCCATGGCTTCTTCTTTGGATCCTCTTACTCCTTTCAATTACCACCAATGGAAGGAGGACATGGAGATTCAACTCCATTCAAAAGGGTTCTACTAGGTCTTAATGAACACAGAAAAAGAGCCTAATGTTGCTGCTAAGAAGATAAAATACTGGAATAAGATGGACGAACCTTATGATTTCTTTTGTTTGTCTATCTCCAAAGATATTTTTTTCCACATCACAGGATTGAAGACTCCGAAGGAGATTCAGGATCAGCTTGCTTCCTTGTTTGATAAACAAGATGATCTACGGGCCTATCGGCTAGAGAATGAGTTGATTTACCTAAATCCAGGAAGCTACAAAACTATGAATGATTTTTTCACAAAATTCAATCACTTGGTGCTCCAATTAAGGTTGTGCAAGGTTGAGAAGGACGATGATCAGCTCATCCTATCTATCCTCTCAAAACTTGGTCCAGATTATTCAGTCTTTGTTTCCACATTCCATACTGGGAAGCTAACAATCCCAAATTGGAAAATTCCTTCTCTTTATGCCTTCATCAAGTCCCTCACAAATGAGCATGACAAGCTTGTATAGATGGGGATCATTAGATCCTCAAAAGATCAAGCACTGTTTGCTTCGGGGCTAAAAGATTCAAAGGGTAAAGGAAAGCAGAAGAATCAAAAGTCTAAATTTGATGCTACAAATCCTAAAGAAAAGAACCAACAACAAGAAGAGTCTTTTGGCTCAAAGAAACACAAGAACAAAGGAAACCAAGGCAAAGAGAAAGTTAAGTGTTCCTATTGCGGGAAGGGATTTCACCCTGAACATGTCTGCATGAAGAAGAAGCTTGATGAAATGACTTCTCTCCTCGAGAGAAACAATATAAATATTCTGTAGAGTGTTCGAAAGAGAGATAATCAAGATCGGGATATTGTTTCTCTCCTCGAGAGAAACAATATCAATCTTCCATAGAGTGTTCGAAAGAGAGATAATCAAGATCGAGATACCCAGCAAGAAAGAGGACATGCTCTCATGGCAAGCACCTCAAAGCCCAAAAATCTCCTAATAGAATCTGGAGCTTCGAATTACATGATGGCAAGCTGAGAATCCTTTTCATCCTTGGACACTGACAAAAGCATTGAACATGGTAGTTTTTTTTAAGTTCTATATGTACCCTCATTGGCCTCCAATATTTTGAGTGTATATCAAATGACTCATATCAGTGTGTATGTGCTATCACCTACTGATTGACATGCACTAATATGCACTTGAGTTACATTCAGTTAGACTCAGTCATTTATTGCACTCCAATTTAGTTAGAGTTAATCATGGCTAGATTAGTGGTTAACTGGTGTGTTCATTGGGGCTAACAAACAATTAAGCTACACCTATCCATTCAATTTGAATGACCTCTAGTGAATTCAAATTGTCTCTATTCCATGCAAGTTTGCATGACATTGTATTATTGATTTTCATTCTATTATTGATTATACAGAGCTGCAACCTCCTATTGCAGTACCGTTATGTCATTTCATGCCTAAATTATCTTGAATCTCTTGTAAGTCTATGCTTTGTCTCAAGATTGCTGTGATAGAATTTAATATCATTTACTTATAAAAAATTATAGCTATCTGACCTTGTTGTTTTCTCAACAGTTGACTCAAAAGATTTATATCTCTTCTCCTATGATTCGTGCCTAGGATATCAGGTACATTATAAGGTTGCTTGTTATGGAGTATATTAACCGTAAATCAAGAATATGTTTATTGTGTAGTAGAGTATTCAAAGCAAATAAAAGGACTTAAGTCTTTATTTGAGATTTGGTTATGTTATCATTATTAGTTGTAGGAATGATTATTAGTGGTATGTTGTTATTTTAAACTTAGAACACTCAAGCCTTATACTTTATTTGGAACTTCAACTACCGAGAGTTACAAAGTCATCATGTTCAAACTAGGACAATACTTTATCTATAAATTGAAAGATGAAAATTTTACCCCCGTTTTTTTTTCCAAACCCAATTGATGAAGTCAGGGTATGTTACACAAAATTTATCTTTCATACCATTTGTAATATAATTAATCCTATAAATTCAAATAAAGTACAAGAAAATTCAAGACACAATAGATAAAATCATGAAAAGATCTCTTGTATGGAAGATCTTCAAAATAGAGAGCTATGTTCACTTGCCTCTTCAAGGAAGAAACCTCCAAAATAAAATATCCAACTATAATCACAATTCTTAACAAAACATTAGATAACTTACTACTCTATATGTATAAATTCAATAGCCAAAGTCATGACTATGTTTAGTCCCACTATTAATGAGGGTCAACCACCTAGGGGTCTTTACTCAATAATGATGACCCTTTTACATTAAGTGACTACCCACTAACTATATAATAGTCCTCATTGCCTTATACATTGATAAAATAGTGGGGTTAAAGTATGAACCTAACAATGAAATTCCATAATTAGCATTGGGGATTTACCCATGTAGCCAGGCTTCCAACAATTGGCCAAGATAAGGAATCCTAAGTGCTATAAATATTTATGGAATTTGAGTTGTGGTGGCTACATCCAAAAAGTGAGAATAAGAAATACAAATCATTCACTAGCCCATATAAAAAATTCCATGAAATCAATTGTCTTGATTTACAAGGGAGTAAAGCAATCATACAAAGACATCCATGTTAGGATTATTAATCCTCCCTTTTCCAATTTGGTCATATGTTCAAATCAGGAGTCCATCTAGTCTATTTTTAGTCACTAGCACCATTGGGTCCACTTGGCTTAATTGGGGCACATGTTCCAGTTACTAAAGTGTGGGGAACACTAATTGAGGCCTACTGCCACTGATTGCACTTGCATGCATCAGTTTAGGAGCCTCCTAGATCAATCCCTACGATTTAGGAGCCATTGGGAGTGCCGATACCAACCAAGGTCAGTTGAGTTGAGTTGGTGACTAGTCAAGCTCAGTTAAGAGTCAGTTACATTTAGTTCTAGTCCTCTACATTCAATTAGCACTAGGTTTGCATGGCTGCATGCAGGAGAGGCGCATTCCTCACCTACCACAGTCAATTAGGCTTAGTTAACACTAAATTTGACACTTGAGTTGTGATTTAGGACTCTAATGAACTTCGATAATGATTTACACAAGGTCGGTTAACTATTCAGTCCTCTTATAGTGATTTAGACAAGGTCAGTTAACCATTCAGTCAAGTAGAGTCTAATCAATTCGAATTTCCTCACATGGATTCGAATTGTTTGTGGCTATTTATCCATTGTACTTCATTGTAATTATTATCTAATTACTTTTGATTAATGAAATCATTCACAGTTGCAAGCCATTTTTGCACCGTTTCATTCTTTAATTACTGAGTAAATTATGTGATCTATTTTGTGAGTTGTGTGTTGATCTATAGATCTATGTGCTCAATTTAATATGGTATCAGATCCTCAGTAGGACAAGGAACTTCTCCTACTATATATCCATACTTGGATCATTTTTTTTGAGAAAAATTGCTCCTTCCAGTACTGCACCAGAAGCGGAGAATTTACCACTTAATATCCCAAGTTAAGGAATTGTTGATCAAGCTTGCTTGATCAACTATGCTGGGTGTGAAGGAAATTACTAAAGTACAGACTGTCGACCTTATTTTTCCTGTTTGATTTTATGATTTAGAGGTTTATCATTCCTCTTCACTGCATTCGCTATAAGTAGCTTAGTTTCCTTCACAACATTTGCTACAACAGCTCAGTCTTCTCTACTGCATTCTAGATGGCCCCTCCAATGGAGCTCCTCTTTCCTTTCAACTATTACCAGTGGAAGGGGGACATGGAGATGCAGCTACACTCCAAAAGACTCTTCAGACTCATAGTGGAAGTAGAGAAAGAGCCAATTCATTATGTTGACAAAGAAAAGTATTGGAACAGGCTTGATGAATCCTACAGATGCTTGTGCCTCTCAATCTCTCAAGATATTCTCTTCCATATCAATGGATTGAAGACTCCCAAGGAGTTTTGGGATAAGATTTCCTCCTTATTTGACAAGCAGGATGATATGAGGGTCTATCAACTAAAGAATGAGTTGATCTCTCTCCATCTAGCCAATTTCAAAACACTCAATGAATTCTTCACAAAATTCAAGAATCTAGTGTTCCAATTGAAGCTTTGCAACGTAGAGAAGGAGGATGATCAAATCATCCTTTCCATTCTCTCCAAGCTTGGTACAGACTATTCAGTCTTTGTATCAACATTTCATTTAGTGAAGCTCTCTACTCCAAACTGGAAGATGCCTACTCTTCACTCTTTCATTGAATCTCTTACTGAGGAGCATGAAAAATTGATCCAAATGGGGATCATTCGATCTTCCAGAGATCAAGCAATTTTTGCAGGAGGACCTAAGGTAGCGAATGACAAAGGGAAGCAAAAGGATGAGTCTCTTGTAGAGAAAGAGCAGTCAAAAGATCCTTTAGGTTCGAAGAGAAGCAAGAAGAATGACAAAGTAAAGACACTTTGTTCTTACTGTGGAAGGGGCTTTCATTCAGAAAGCACTTGTATGAGAAGAAAAATAGATGAGATGGATCTTCTTCTGAAGAAGCATAACATTACTGTACCTGCTAGCGCAAGGAAGGCTGACCAGAAGGAAGAAACTGAAGAATATGAAGAGACATGCGATGCATTGAAGGCTAGTTGCTCCACATTACATGCATTCCTCATTGATTCTAGAGCTTCCAATCATATGGTTACATCTAGAGAATCATTCTCTTCCTTGCAGTATTTTGATGGTCCTAGTATTCAGATGGGAAATAGCAGTAAAGTTCAAGCCAAAGGGAAGGGCTCTATCAAGCCTTAACATGGAAAGTTCAAAGATGCGCTTTATGGTCCCTCCCTAGCTGCAAACCCGTTCTCTGTATACCAGATGACTCATACTGTCTCTCCAAAGCGAGTCATATTTGGTCCTGACTCAGTGGAGATCACAAATATCTCTACTAGGAACAACATAGAAAAGGGTGCTACAAATCATGCCTCCAAGGCATATGAGTTCTCACACTTCATGCCATTTTTAGAACCAATGCACTCTCAGCAACCACTTGCAAGGGAAGATAAAAACATTTCATCTACATCTTTTTCATTTTCCACTAATATTGTAGATCCAACTATATCAGTTTATGAGATTGAAATTCAGGGTGATTCAGATCCAGATCCAGTCCCTCCTTCCAAATTGGAAGCTAGGAAGATGACTGGAAATCAATCTGACACTTAGAAGGGAAAGACCCTTGTGCTATGTCATGCAATCTTACCTCCTTCATAGAGATGCAATAGACTCCCTGTAATATGCTACATGGCAAGGGCTCAATCTCACTACATTCAGAAGATTAGAGCTGATCATACACCTCTTCATCCAGCAAGAGACAAAGGTTACATTCCTTCTTCCTTCCATCATCATTTTGTGAGAAGATGGAGAAGTCTACATGCCAGGCCCCAGGATACCTGTGCACAGACCATCATGCATGTTGCTCCGCTACATCATAGAGATTGCAGCAACACATTTTCAAGTTTTTCAAACTTGAATCCTGATTCTATCTGCTTAGTTAGAGGGAGGCTTTTTTCCTATGTGGTTTTTTCCCCAACTCCTTATATTGAGAAATTACTTTAATTTACTTGATGTAATGGGTGACCTATGGTCTTATTTACCAAGGCTCATATATTGTCCAAGTTAGCATTCACGGGGGGTGTTAGGATTATTAATCCTCCCTTGTCCAATTCAGTCATATGTCTAAATCGAGAGTCATGTCTAAATCGAGAGTCCATCTAGTCTATTTTTAGTCACTAGCACCATTGGGTCCACTTGGCCTAATTGGGGCACATGTTCCAGTTACTAAAGTATGGGGAACACTAATTGAGGCCTACTACCACTAATTGCACTTGCATGCATCAATGTAGCAGCCTCTTGGATCAATCCCTACAATTTAGGAGCAACTGGGAGTTCCAATACCGACCAAGGTCAGTTGAGTTGAGTTGGTGACTAGTCAAGCTCAGTTAAGAGTCAGTTACATTCAGTTATTGCTAGGTTTGCATGGCTGCACGCAGGAGAGGCGCATTCCTCACCTACCACAGTCAGTTAGGCTTAGTTAACACTGAATTAGACACTATGATTTAGAACTCCGATAATGATTTAGACAAGGTCAGTTAACCATTTAGTCAAGTAGAGTCTAATCAATTCGAATTTCCTCACATGGATTCGAATTGCTTGTGTCTATTTAGCCATTGTACTTCATTGTAATTATTATCTAATTACTTTTGATTAATGAAAGCATTCACAGTTGCAAGCCATTTTTGAACTATTTGATTCTTCAATTACTGAGTAAATTGTGTGATCTATTTTGTGAGTTGTGTGTTTATCCATAGATATATGTGCTCAATTTAATAACCCAAATATTATGGTCCTTAATCAAGAAAATATCTTGCACATCAATTTTTGCATTAAATTGAAGAAGTTTTAATAGGTAATGTGCATGAGGTAAGACATGTGGAGTCATAATAGTATTGGGTGGTAGTGCAAGTGGTTGGAAAGACATGTGGATTCATAATAGTATTGGGTGGTAGTGCGAGTGGTTGGAACAATTCCAACCATCAATCACATCGGTGTGAATGTCATATGTACATAGGATGTTGCTAACATTGATATGTTAACATAATTATCTAGTATATATAGCTAAAGAGATGAAGAATTTTTATCCTAGTTCAAAGATTGAGGAAGGTTGACAAGTGGATCTCTTTGTAAAACATTATGGTGTGGGGTGCTTGCAATAAGAGTAAGTATGGAAGGCAATGCTACATGCATAGGAGAACATGAATATGAAAAAGGCATATTAACTTCATTCATTGAGAAATAGTATCCTTTGTAACCATATCCTCCTCAATAATGGTAAAATTATCCCCTTTTTTATATACTACCAAAGTATCTAGGTGCTCGACTAAATTGGATTTTTTATAAATGCAATTAATATAGTGTGTAACATTCATCTTATGAAATTTTTATGGCCTACTAAGCTTATTCTCTATATGATGTTCATTTCCACATGTGTCACTACTTTTCTTATATCTGCCTTGAGAATCCACATGTCCATCTATGAGTGGTCTTTTCCTCATCAGGGTAGCTTGTAGAGAAACAACTCAACTAATCCCTTAAGGTTTAACCACTTTCTCAAAAGTAGTTTCATGGTCTAAAACCTATAAAGTGTCATCCATCTATTGCAATAATAACTCTAGTCGATGGTTCTCAATACACTCCTTATAAGGTGTACTAAAAGAATTGATGGCATTTACAAGCATATTAGCATGTTCCTATCATTGTTTTATAGGTTGGAGCCATAAAGAAGCTATCCAAGATTGTGACTAAGTTTGTATCATACAATTGTTTCCTTCTTTAGGAGCATATTCTCGAGCAAAATTACAGGTTACCAAAGAATAAACAAAATGATGAAAACCCACTAAACTGCTCAAGGTGATGAGAGGTTAATGTGTCTAAATATTACTAGCAACATCATATGATATAGGTAACTCATCAAAATAGACAATAAATGGATTAGTGACACCATTCTTAAAGTTATCACCTTGGATGCATCCAATGGTTGAAGAATACCATGGAAATACATGTAATTGATGGGGTAGAGAATATGAGGTTGTTGACATCTTTAAGCATGTGTTTGGGGAGCGATCTTTAGAAAATAAGAAACTGGTAGCAATGTCTTAATGTGTGGAAATATTTTAGAAGGATCATTGTTGGTGCTAGACACTTTCAAGAATATTAGTTGTTGAGGATGAAATGGTTGAAGGGGTGGGGGGACAAAGGGCCCAATATAATTAATGAAGGGTAGTGATGAAGGATCGATCAAAATAAAGTACATGAGGAGGTGTTGAACAAGGAAATGCTCCAAGAGCGAGAAGGGGGTATGAGAGCTAAAAAATAACTATAGAATTAGTGTTATAGACATGGATGAGAACGTGATACAATAATATAATTTAAAACCCTGATAGAAATAGTGATAGCCATAGAATGATGACGATGGAGGCCATGTTTGGATGGTGTAGTAGAAGGAGCTATGTTGGAATTAGAAGAAGGGGGAAGGGAAAACATAATAGTGGTTAGTGACTCCCATTAGACAACAATTGATATAGGTTGGATACTTGTATCTTTCCACTAATTTGAGCTTTAACAATTATTTTTTCTTCATGGGTGAGTTTGTGGGGAGAATTAGACATAAAAACAAATAGAGAAGGTTAAGTGGCCTCTTGAGGTTGTATGGTGAGATTGAATATAGTTGTATTTGATGAAACACCCTAGTCTTATGGTAGGGATATGATTTTAGGAATGAGGGAGGTACATCCCTCATGACCATCCAATATTATTCCAAATATGGAAGATACCTTTTGTATTATGGCTAAGATATGTAGGTGAATGCTGATGTAGATTGATAAATCTTGATTAGAAAAGTAGTTGTACAAGGTGAACATATGGTGATTTAATTTATTAGTTGGAGTCCTCCATATTTAGAGAGAAAGGGTTCTAAAAAGGGAATGGGTAAGTAGAGAAAAATGTATAATGGACCCATTGGAGAAACAGGAATGAGAGTGATGTGTGTCTATAGCAGAGAGGATAGATGTCTATGAGAAGGATTTGATGGTGAGTGAAATTAGAGTAGTTTGTATGTGGGAGAATATTAAGCGATTGGACAAATCTTGAGCAATGACAACATGTGGTTGACCATTGGAGGGTGGGTGTTGCAATTCAAGAGAAGATTGTTTTAGAATAGATTGGATGCCCAAAAATAATGATATTTTTGTGCCCTAGGGAACAAGAAAACCATATTTCCAACAATAACATGGATTGAAACAAATAATACATGGCATAATATGTGGAAGTAGAGAAGTTACATGAAAACATGTGAGGTATTTTGTGCTTCTTCCTAGGTATATTCTACCCATGAACAAAATATAGTTCTAGTGAATGTGCTAGACCAAGGTTGGGTGATATTGAGAATGATGGCGGTGATAGATTTGTTAATAGAGATGCTTGACATAGAGGGAGGTTGCACAATAAAGGTATACTGGGTTAATATAAGAATCCAATCTCTTTCCCTCCAAAGACTTTATCAAATGGTTTATATATGTTGTATTTGGTCTTTTACACTCTCTATTTGTATCATTAATATTGCTAGTGAATAGTAGTTTTGGTTCATTGTTGTCAATGTGTGTAGGCTTATCGAAAATAATTCTTCACTTTAACCCCTTTGATATTGGTCCATGACAATTCCTACTAACCAAGAAGCTTTATACAAGGTCTTCTTCTCCTTTCATCATTAATTTCGGTTAATTTCATGATTGGTGATAAGTTTTGGATTGCTTTTATTAATCACACTTCTCACACATTCTCATGGTATTTGGTCACATCTTGGATCAAATCACACAACAACCATATTTAATTTCTTCATATACATGTTAATATGAAATACATAAGCTTTTCCCATGACCAAAAGTTTATAATGAAGTTTATAATGAAGGAAAGAGTAGGAGTGGGGGGATAACAAAAAAAACTTAATATTAAATTTATAATGAGGGTGAGGGTGAGGGTGAGGGTGAGGTTGCGGATGGGTGAAGCTAATATAATTAAGTTTATAATAAGTGTGTCAGAAAGGGGGATATAATAGAGAAAAATTATAATGACTATGTTGGTGGGGGGAGATAAAAAAATTTCTCCATTATCTTCCCCCAACCTCACCCTTATTATAAAATTTTCTTTATTATCTTCTCTGGCCCCCAGCCTCACCCTCAACCTCATTACAAACTTACAATAAGTTTTTTATTATCTATGGCCACCCCACCATAAACCTTATTATATATATATTTTTTTTTATCTCATTCCACCCCCACCCTGAACCTCAACCTCATTAGAAAATTACAATAATTTTTCTCATTATCTCCCACAAGTGCTACCATATCGCCATCCTTATCCTCATTTTTTCTTTTATTCCCCCACACTCAAAGATCACATTATATTAAAAGGTATTGAAAAGATCATAAACCAAGTATATTGATGTTAGGACTTTAACCAACAACTTGCTCACATACTTTTTAAAACTTTATTGATACAAGAACTCTAACCATCAACAACTTATTCACCTACATTATACAACTTCAAATGAAAGAAAAAACATAAACAAACCATAATATAAATTATAAAAATATAAATGACAATTGCATCCAAGAGGTGTATTCTACAACCCACTATGGGAGAGATGTGTAACTCATTCCGTGCTCATCATAGTTGACACATGTCTTTTATAAAAAATAATAATTTTTTTTATAAAAAATAACATGTCCGCTTAAATTAAATTTAAATTATTTAGAATTGCAATGATATAAAACAATATAAATTAGATAAACTAAAACCATAAACATTGGATTACACATTTCCTCAACACTTCTACTCTAAAAAAAGGGTTTACACCTTGCCATATTTGATACATCGTAGATACCTTTTAGATGGATCTATATTGGTATATATTATATACCCTATACTAACTCTTTGCTTTTCTCATCTCAAATTATGTTTATGTGACCTTGTATCAACTAAATTTTAACTTAAATAGAAAGTTTTGAAAGCCACTCCAATACAATGGTAATGGTAATAGTACACTAAAACAATAACCTATTTTAACCTATCCTTTCCGTAAACCCTATAAGAATTTAAATGAATACCTTTTAACAATTAAACATTTTAATATATTAATGAATACCTTTTAACATTTGAACACTTAATACCTTTTAACATTTAAACACTAAATCTTAAAAGGTATGGTAAATCTATTGATTGTAACGTATCTATAATCTTAAAAGGTATGGTATTTATTAATGGTAAGGTATCTACTTGTTCTCTTTTGAAATCCTTGTAATCTGCAATCATGGATGCACAATCGATTGTAACAGAGATAATGCGGGACAACTCAAATCTCTAATGAAGAGTTTATTGATGAAGCTAAAACTAAACCGAGACATGGAAATGTGAGACAGACCATCTTCGGAATCTCTTAAATATGGCCAATAGTTATATGTGGATATAAAGAAATGATGCCATAAGTAGAGGTTCCAATGTGGAAGATAAAAGTGGGCTCTGGTTAGTGTGTTGATGTTAAAATAAATCGAATATTTGAAAGGTAATGACAGTACGTGGTGCAACAACTCCTAATAAAATACACTTTGTTGGGAGCATGGGTTTGAATCTAATAAAAAAACCTTTTCAGAATATTATGTATGATCAGATTATCCATGAAAGCTCAACGACGGAAAATGCAGGAGGTCGCAGTATGGAGATCGGTGTAACCTATAAGCCACAGCCTGGGAAGCTACGATTCCATAATTTGTAGAAAGAATGGATCCTATGTTTTCCTTTATGTGGGCGTTAAAGGAGTTTTGACAGGAAACACAGGCTAATAAACGACACAAATCACACGTACTTCGCCGGTATAACGTTCAAGGGTCGTGCATTTCTTTGGCGGAGGAGACAAACGCTCCGATGCTGCCACCACTACCTCATTGATAATCTGCCGCACCATCCCATCTTCTATACTTCAAACCGAATTTAATTTCTAGGGTTACTTCCTATATAAAGTGGACAAAGAAGCCTATTCCCATACAGCAGGCTTCTTATCTTAGTATATGCTAGTGCGTTTCTCTTCTATCTCTTCCATAGTTGTTATGAGTTACAACAATGTAGTTGCAAGCCATGAAGATTAATTGAAACATGTTCCGCTACTGTGTCTCTTTGTTTTGTTTCTATCACCGTCATTAATTACAACAATTTAGTTTCAATTTTCAAGGCAAGAAGATTAGTTAAAAGCTGTTTGTGTTTCAAATGAATGTACAGTCTTTCTCTCTATTTTGTTGGTGTCCATGCAGTAGCTGTGAGAATTGTGTGTTTGAGGAAATCTATGTACGTGAAAATGTGGCGTCTCACTCCATCAGACCGACTTAATGGAAATTCTCCGTTTAGACAGATTCCTGTGATATGCCGAGAGGACATCAATCTCTTTTTCTCCACTTATCAGATTCTCTGTTTTATTACAAATGTTTACTCTTGCTGTGGCTTTTTCTATACGTTCCAGCATTTTCACGAAAACAAGCTTGATAAAATTATCGAAAGAAGCTCATTGATGGAAAATGCAGACCTTAGGCAGGAAGCAGCAGACTAAATTTAAGTATTATGGAGATTACTGTGACGTACAAGCCACAGTTGGGAAGTTACCGACATAAAATTTGTAGAAAAATGGATCCTATGTTTCTCGTTCAAAGGTCGTGCATGCGTTTGCTTAGATGCAAGCACTTCACTGACAATCGTCCACACTATCCCATCTTTTGTACTTCATGCCGAATTTATTTTTAAGAGTTAAATTTCAGTTTCGTGCTGGTCTTGAAATAACTTCCCATATAGAGTGGACACGCAAATGTTATTCCAATTTAGGGCTTAGTCTCTGCTATGTGTTTCTTTTTTAATTTGATTCATATTGCTATTATTTACAATAACGTAGTTTTAAGCCCAGAGGATTCGTCGAATGCTTTTGTGTTTTCTCTCTGGTTTGGTTTGAGTCCATGCTATAGTGTTGTGTCTGCAAGGTGAAACTCATGTGCGTGAAAAGGTGGCGTGTCACTCAATCGGACGACTAAATGGCAATTGTCAGTTCTTGAGCGTGAACACCGCAGAGCAAACGGCAATGTAAAGGGCATTGCACTCCTTTCCTTTTGACACATCCCTCTGCTTGTGATATGCCGAGATGATTGATCACATCTCGGCGGCATATTTCAGATTGGATGGGGTTGCAGTGTGGGGAGGACATTTATTTCTATTTCTCCACTTATAAATGTATACTTCCATTGTTGCTTATACTTCGTTATCAAATGTTCCCTCTCTCTGTAGCTTTTGCTTCTGCTTTCGATATTTTCTTATCTGTTTTCAAAGGTATAGAGAAATACAGCTCTCAGTATTTCTATTACTTTGAAAATATGTTATCCTTAAAACTTAATGAAATAAATAATTTTTCTTTCATGCACTTAGTTATCTATGCTATGTAATTCTAAACAAAGTGTTTTATATAATTACCTTAAAATAATGCACATAAATAGTTTAAAATATATATATATGCTATTAGTAACATTTTCACTTTATAACTCTTTTAAAGCACTAGGAAGTGAAATTCTATGTTAGCATTTTCACTTTATAACCCTTTTAAAGCAGTAGCAAGTGAAATTCTATGATAAATTGACATCTCCTTTAACCAAGTTTGTATATCCATATAGGGTATTAGTTTCAAAGTTTTTTAAAACTAAAATAAATATATTTTAATGTTTTTATTCTTGTTTTTTATCATTTTTGAATTTATATAAAATATTTTTTTATTAAATTGCTTATTAATAAAATGAAAACAAAGTGTTTTATATAATTGCATAAAAAATGCACATAAAAAGCTTAAAACTCTTTTAAAACATTATTTTTACTTTATAACTCTTTTAAAACATTAACAAGTTTATGTGAGATTCTATGTTACCATTTTCACCTTATAACTCTTTTAAAGCAGTAGCAAGTGAGATTCGATGTGATATCTCCTTTAGCCAAGTTTTGTATATCCGTATAGGGTAATAGTTTCAAAGTTTTTTTACAATAAAATAAATATACTTTAATGTATTTTCATTAAATTTTTTTTACTTTTAAGTTTATATAAAATATTTTTTTATTTAGATGTTTATAAGTAAGGGAATTGGCAATTGGGGGTCTAGGGATCCAATTCGACTAGCACTATACCCTAGGTAAATTTGGGTCATGGTGCATGGGTAAATTTGGAGAGGATTTAAACACTAGACCTTTCATTTACGATCAATTTCAACAATTCCACTTTACCATTTTACCACTCCTTCCACGTGAAAATTAAATATTAATGATTATTTTTAATAATTTCTTTAATTAATAAAAAATTTAAAAAATTATAAGTATATTTTCAATATAAATACAAATAAAAAAATATAACAAAATATATTATTAAAAAATATTAAAAATTTAAAATAAATACCTTCTAAATAAAGCAACATGTATGAATTGAAATAATTGATAGTATCTCCTTGGGTTCTTATTTAATATATATAAAATAAAAATTTTAAAAAATGGATAATATTAAGCATTTAAAATTATGTTTATATAGATATATATGTTTTTGTTAAATTCAAAAGATAATTTGAGTTACAAAGATGCAATCATTTTCACAAATATCATGATTGACATGAAAGTTATGCAAATTCAATTGATATGTATCCATTGATAAACGTGTGCTAGGAAAAATGTAAACTATTTGTTATTTATTATATATACATTCTATTACTTTCTCACTCTTCACATTTTTTATCATTGAACATTATTATTATATTAATATTTACATTTTTTAACATGTAATTTTTAAAATAGTCTTGTTGGTATAGTAATTTCTATATTACAATTTTTTAGTGATCAATTTTATTTAAATCAATGGATGAGTGCATAAAGTTGAGGTACCTTTTAGATGCAATGGTAGATTGAAGCCAATGATTCAAGAACTATAAAAATAGAAATCATTCCAAACAATGCCAACCTTACCAAGCCTAGTCCCAAGCTTGCCAACATGCTTGCAAATTAGGATAGTTAAGTAAAACAGTTGCAGGTTATGTTTCTCTAAAACGTGCATGCGTTATAGTGTACAAAAACGTGCACGCGTTATGTAAAACATGATTTATGCTTAAAACAAGTCGAGCCTGTCATTTTCTCCACAACCACGCGCAACACCGTGTTTGGGCTGACCAAAACAAGCAAGGGTGAATGCAATTTGGGTGATAAAAGGAAAACAAAAGCCACCTTCGGGGTCAATCTTTTCATTGTGAGGTATTTACACCAAATCCTCTCATGCTAATTTCCCTATTTTCAATAATTTATATGCCCTAATATGAATTGAAACCATTTTTTTTAATTTATACGCCCATAAAGAAATTTACATGCCTAATGGAAACCAAAACCCCAATTTACTCATAAAAAACAAATCAATTTCACTATTTGCATATGTATATTCACAAGCATCCTTCTCAATCCAAACCAAAATTCACAAATATGCAAATTTTCTCAAGTATATTGCAAGGTTGCATAAGAAATTTGCATGCCCAATGGAAACCAAAACCCCAATTTACTCACAAAAAACAAATCAATTTCACTATTTGCATATGCATGTTCACAAGCATCCTTGTCAATCCAAACCAAAATTCACAAATATGAAACGTTTAACAAGTATATTGCAAGGTTGCATAAGAAATTTACATGCCCAATGGAAACCAAAACCCCAATTTACTCTTAAAAAACAAATCAATTTCACTATTTGGATGTGTATATTCACAAGCATCCTTGGAAATCCAAACCAAAATTCACAAATATGCAAAGTTTCTCAAGTATATTCCAAGGTTGCTATAAAACTAAAAAAAAATCAAGTAGAATTCATATCTTCCCTAAAATACATAGGAACAAACATGGTAAATCCCTTGCCTCTATTCGAAATATCAAAGTTGGTCGTCCAAGAACATTAATCAACACCTTATAGTATTGATGAAACTTCCTAATCCAAGTGTTAAAATAAGGTATAGAAGCTTCCCATGTTTAACAAATATTTCCCCTTGACTAAAGGGTACATTTTGGTTAAGGTCAAGACAACTAAATTCAACATTAGGCTCTACGAACATCAAGATACATAGGGATATTAATGTGTTTGTAATGTCCCCGGTTTCGACCCCATTTGCATGATGTATATATTGTAATTAATCGAGGTGAGGAGCTCAAGGCAAAAGCCCCACCATCGATTTGGTTGTGTATGTTTCGGCAATGGGGACAATTGCCGATGGTATGTTGTGCTATCCGGCACATTTTAATTCGGCATCATGTAAACCCGCACATCAATTAAAATAAACCACAACCAGCTACGGTAATGCAACGTTGAATGAAAAGGGCATGGTTCCAAAGGATAAGGGGTGGGGGATGTCAAACCTGGATTATGGGGGAAAAACCCATGTTTTGTCACCTTGTTGATATTCCATCTTCCCTTGTTAACCTCTTTAATGCTTCAGCTGGTGGTTGGGGTCGGAGTTATTGCTGAAGTGGTGGTGGTTGTGGCAGGCTGTCAGCCTTACCCACTTGCTCACTCCACCCACGTCTGCCCATTCTTCTCCCTCACGCACTCTTCCCTGGTCAGTTCACTCTCACCACGATTTTTGGTCTGTTGGCTCCTCACGCACAGGATTTGGGCGATTTTGGTCTCACGCAGGCATTTTATTCCTCTCCACGAGTTGCTAAACGCTCAGGCACTTGCAATTCGCGTCCTCCCGACTGCTGTGCACTCTCACGCAGAGAATTTCCCTCCCATTTCTCATTTTTGCGTACAGGAATTTCCTGGGTTTTACCCACGTCGTTTTCCTCTGCGGATTGGTGAATGGAGTGGCTGAATCCTTTCCCCATGGGTCGAATTGTGGGTTCTGCGTTGATTATTACCCATGCCCAGGATGGGAGTCTGTAAATTTGTTTCCAGCGTGGTCTGTGTGAGTCTTCCTATGGCTCAATTGCCTTGGACGAACTGTTGATTTTCCCCTGCTGTAAGTGTGTTTGCTACTACGTTTGGGAATTTGTTGTATACCGCTTCAGAATTTGTTTGCCCTGTTTAAGCTGTGACAGCTAAGTAATTTCCTGAGTGCAATGGTTAGTCTTCGGAATGTGCTGGCTTGGCTTGTCTGTTGAAAGCCTGTGAAACCCAGCGGTGTTGGTTTGCTATCTGTAACCCTTGGCTATGTATAAGCCTGCAATTGACCCTTATTCTGGAGGAATCATGCTCAGCTCGGGGGTGGCAGCGTTACTGAGAGATTGATGAGCAAGCTGGCCTATGGTTGGGTGGAACGTTGCAGCGACGTAGCTGGTTGCGGGTGAATTCTTCATCAAGAGATAAGTGCTGCTATTTACTGCATCTCTGTAATTTATATTGATGTTAAATGCTGGAATGTGTGTGTTTGCTTCCGCTGTATGAATAAAGACTATGCATCTGTGTATGCTTGCAAGTTTTAATTTCAGCATTTGATTTCTGTCAATGTTCACAGGGCAATTTGCCCGGCTGTGTTGATGTTCGTCGCGTCCTCTTCGCCAGTTAAGGGACGGGGACGTGACAGAGTGGTATCAGAGCTCTAAGTTGCAGCAATGGTCCTCTATGGGCCAAGAAAGAGCCGCTGATAGAGGGCAGAATTACCCTCTATGTCCAGCAGAACAGCAGTGAGCAGACGGACTCAGAAAAATGGTCTAAGTGTGAGTAGTCGGACCACTGGAGGAAGTGGAATTCCGCCGTTGCGGAAGGATTGGAGAAGTGGACTTCCGCTGTTGTGGAAGGATGGGTGAAGTCCCTCGTCCGCCGTTGCGGAAGGGTTCGCAAAGTGGAACTTTCGTCGTTTCGGGCGGAAAAGCGATCCCGCAGCCGATCGTAAAGACCTCCGATGAAAATGGTCTAAGTATCGGACAAATCAGAAAGGAAAGTGGCCCGACGTCTGATGTTGCGAAAGCCGTCCGATCGCTGACGCCACAGAAAGGTTAAAATTTGTCTAAGTGTGGGAAATCGGAAGCGGGATTGATCTCCTGTCCGCTGTTGCGGAAGGGTTCGTGAAGTGAACTTCCGCTGTTGTGGAAGGATTGGTAAAGTCTTCCATCCGCCGTTGCGGACGGCGAAGCAATCCTGCATCCGATGCGAGAGTCATCTGATTGCCGACGAAGAAGAAATTTTGGAAAATCGAAAATTTGGCTAAGTGCTGGAGAAGACGGAAGGGAGAGTCAGCCGACGTCCGATGTTCCAAGAGTCAGCCGACGTTGCGGAAGGGTTGAAACTCCCGGAGAGCCGCAGTTGCGGAAGGATTCGTGAAGTTTCTGTCCGCCATTGCGGAAGAGTTCTCAAAGTGGAAGAATCCCGGAAGTGTCGTCGTTGCGGACGGCAGAGTGATGTTGCATCCGATTCAAAAGTCGTCCGATCACCGACGCCGCCGAAAGGTTGGAAATTTGTTTAAGTATTGGGGCAGTCGGAAGAGTTGGTGAAGTCGACGTCCGCCGTTGCGGGTGAAGAAGCAATGAGGCTTCCGATGGGAAAGTCTTCCGATGTCCGATTTGAGAGTCAGCCAACGCCCGACGTGAAAATCGTTCTCCGTGAGTGCCGATCGGGAGAAGTAAAGGTCAAGCAAGCCGCTGTTGCGGAAGGTTGGAACTTCCGAGAGAGCCGATTCAGCGGACGTAATGATGGTTCCGAGAGCCGATACGTCGGATGGATAGATGTAGTGAGGGCCGATTCTGCAAGGGAGAAAATTTGAGTTTTCCGTGAGATTTCCTAGCCGATTTCAATTGTTTTCAGAGGGATTTTTCAGCTGTTTTTCAAGGGAATTTCAGGGCTGAAAATGAGAAAGAAGGCAGCGAGCTAATGCACCAGATTGCGTGAAAACCAATGTTTTACAACCCAAAAAAAAAAAAAAAAACGAGGGCGCTGCCCTCGACCCGCCCTGCAGTGGCACAAGGGGGCAAGCCCCCTTGACCCCCGTCGTCCCTTGAGACAGTCGTTCTTGTGGAAGGAGAATTTTGTGTTTTATGGATCAAACCCAGAATTCATAAAGGGATGTCAAAAATGCAGCTGCCAAAATGGCTCTGAGATCATTAGAAGAATGTGAAGATTCTACTTGCAGTAGTGTAATGAAAGTGCCAAGATTAGTGAAAGTCTTCATTCTTAGAAGTGGTGTGGTTTTCACATCCGAGGTCGGAATGACACGTGTGAATAGGCGTCGGAAAGCTTATCTATCAAGGAGCAAGGATAAGTGACCAGAATCTGAGCATGAAGCAGCAAAGTGCTAATGATGGCCGCTGTTATCAAATGGACAAATCTGGGCAGTTGCATGCCCAGGGGCAGCAAGGACTGTGAAGTCAATTAGCTGTTGGGTGGAAAAGGAGTTCCATGCAAGGATGAAAGGCTTGAAAAGGGAAGTTCTCCTTAAAACCCTATCTTGCTGACTTTAACTACATTTCCTAAGTTTATGCTTGAAATGCATGAGGGTATGTATTGCAAGCATAGGACATTGCATGATTGGTAAGAATATTGAAAAATATATATATGTACAATGAACCACTAATGATCTAATCATTGTTTTGATGTTGGAATTAGTGAACAAACCAACGATGACATGGACCCGGATGAATATGTTGTTGATGCTGATGAATGAGACCAGCAACCCTCTGGAGAAGGGATAAGGCAACAAGTCCATGACAAAAGTTGGTGAGCAAATGTGACAATCTCCTACAAAGGACCACCACACTGGTCATGGAAAGGGTGTAAGTACGACCCATGCAGGTAAGAGTTTGCTTACGACAAATTCCATGGATTGGTCCAGGTAAGAGACCTCATACCATGTGAATATTGGAATGTAGAAAGGTGTCATGCCTATATATGATTAATGAGATTGATTATAGTAATGCATCCTATATGAGGTAGTCATGGTTAGGCCATGGTATGGTTGAATGCATAGTATTCCTGAATCAATGCAAGGTAGCGTTGAATGGACATGCATTAAGAAGATTTTGTGAACCTTGTAGTTATGCAATGGATGTATGCCTATGAAGGGTGTGAATGACTGATTGCCTAAGTAAAGGTGCAAATGTTGTGATGCATTGCATGAATGCATTGAGATGAATGCATGTGATATTATGGAGGACTAATGACGGAAATGATGAATTACTGATAATTCTGGAACTATTTCGAAGGCTGTTATGAATGCAGGATAGTCATGATCAATTGGCTACCAGAAATGCTCTATGGAAGAGCAATGTGGTATGAATGATACGCTTGTGAAGTAAGGGTATCTAAACCTTCATTTAATTGCATGAATGATATGACTATACCTTGCAATGTTAGTATGATAATGCTTGCATGAAGTACATGAGCCTTAAGAACACTGAAGTGACTAACCTTTGAAGTATTTGAATTTTATAAATTCTGAAAATGCTTCAGTGATGGTTGTAGCAATGAGATAGTATATGCATCCATACTTACCAAGTGTTTGGTTGATGGAAGCTCATGTATCAGGTAGATTATTTCGAGAACGGCATTGAGAGGTAAGACCCTGACCAATGCTGGAATCTACCATGTAAAAGAGCTTGTTAAATTTGAATTGTGAATTTCAAATATTGCTGACAACTACTAGTCACTATTGGCTTGCATAAGCTTGTGTTTGGTTGTTGAGAGCTTATGTTTCAGGTAGATTATGTTAAGCATGGAATTGAGAGGTAAGATCCTGACCAATGCCTGAATCTACCATATGATATGCATAATAGGTTGTTAGGATTCGAATTGTGAATTTTGGATTTGAGAAATTGCTGACAACCACTAGCCATTGTTGGCTTGCATAAGCTTGTGTTTGGATGTTTGAAGCTTATGTTTCAGGTAGATTATTTAAGCATTGCAGTGAGAGGTAAGACCCTGACCGATGCCAAAATCTACCATTTATGAGAAAAAGTCTCATGACTGTGAAAATTAGTTGGTACGGGTTGTTAAATTCAAATTGTGGATTTCGGATTCAAGAGGTACTAACGGCTACTAATCATTGTTGGCCTGTGTGAGATTGTGTCAGGAGGGACACATGGTAAGTGGGTATTCATGTTATGATAGTAAGCATAAAAGTATAATGGGCATAGTAATGCTGCTTACAAGAAACCCACAATTGAGCAAGTCAATTTCTGTAGTAGAGTTGCAAATTCTTATTGAATTCGATTGCTAATATCATTGCTTGGTTACAGAACGATCAATTTGGATTGTAGTATCAGGTAATGACTGACTGTTTGGCTATTTGATGAATGTGTCAGGAGTACACACTGTAGGAAGATCATGTGTGATGACCTGCAAGAGCCAAGCTTCATGGGAAGGTTTTCCCTTACCTTGGAAATGGGGTTCGGGTGAAACTCCATTAGACATTTTGAAAATGTCTCATCTACACTGCATGTTTGGTGATAACATGAGTGAGATGGTTGGATTATGTCAGTGAGACATGTGTGGATATGAAACGTAAACAGGAAACAGGGATGGGGCCTTGGTTTGCTTAAACCTGGTGATTGGAAACCACACAGACAGAGCTAGAGGGCTGGATTTCTTCTCCACAACCCCGGGATAGCACTAAAAGGGAATGCAGGGCCTGAGGGACTGAGTAGCAGAGAAGGGACTGATTCCTTGTGCTGGGTGTGTGTGGGTGTCTTAGAAGTGAGGCTAGTTCTGGTGTAGGTATTCCTAGCTCTGCAGTGAGCTCACCAGCTTAGCATTCCGCCTTTCCCAACTCCTTGACGGTGCCTAACAGACACAAAGGCATACTGCGACGACAAATGGATAAGTGTTCTGTGACCCTTGCTATGAATATGGATGTTTAATTATTAAATTTCCATATGCAGAACATGTTTTGATTTATTTCCATGATGATCAATTGCTTGAGTATGCATAGGGCCTACATGGCACACACCGGAAGAGAGTGCACACTTTTCCGATGTCGAGTCATGAAAGGGTTTTCAATATTGATTACACTCTGGGGAGTGGACGCACTCCTAGTGTCTCAATATTTGATAGTGAATGATATGAAATGTGATTATAGTTTTAGAGCAATGATGCTGATGAGTTTGCTTGTATTGCTTGTGTTGCTTGTGTTGACAGGCTAAAGGTAAAGGTAAATGGTTGATATAAGTGTATTGTTGATATAAGTGTATGTTGGTATAAGTGCATGTTGATATAAGTGTATGTGTCATTGTTGACATAAGTGTATGATGGGCTGTGATATGCCTAAGGATCCATAGTAGATCCTAGACCTGGAAATGGTCATGATAAAGTTCCAAGCCCAGTTGACATGGTTATGTACTGGCTGGACATTAATTATTTGATGTTGTGGAGCAGCCGATGTGCTGACCTAACATCTGAGTCCATAGGCGGTCCCAAGGCTTGCAGAGCAAAGCAGGATCCTGTGGACGAACGAGGAGACGCACAATACAGATAAGTATTGGATTGTTTTGCTTATGAATATACATGTGTATATGATCCGGTTATGATGTTTTAAGCTCTTGTCCTAGAGGTAAAACTGATGAAAATAAACTAAACACGTGAATCTATTCAATGTTTGGATATAGGTGTTGCTGGAAGCGAGGACTATGAGAGCATCCTAGGGGTGCCTATGGACATGTGATTGTCCTGGAAAGCTCAGATTGAGCGGCAATGAAAAAGGTGCTAGTGAGACGGGGGAGTCCTAGCAGCCAAGACAAACCATGTGGAGAGACTCCATGGTTTAGAGGTCTGGAATAGACCAAAGACACTAAGTGTCATGACCAAGAAGGATTGGTCCAGCATTCACGGTGAAGTGAAAGAGGCTAAGAGAATGAAAAACCGCAGTGATGGTGTGGGTTCCAGGATGGAACAAAACAAAGAGGGGAAAAACTCTTACTGCTCTCTCTTGCCTTTCGATTATATATATGTAGATATATGTACATTTATGCATTGTGAAAACAAAGGATTGTTGAATGCATGTATGATTGAGAATGAAATGTGTGTATTTACTTAAAGTAAATTGTGAATGCTGGAATAGTTAATTCCCTGCCCAGGAATGGACATGAAGGAGCTCATGTGCCTGTTGGGGAAGGCATGAAGAATATGAAAGTTTCCTTAATGGAACTTGGACTGTCATTCCAATTGGGTAATTAACTAACTGATTTTGATATCTATATTATGCTTGGTTTGATAGAATTTCAATGGTGCATTTCACAGGTGAGAAAAGTGAAACTAGGTGGTGCACATTGATCATGGCAGCAGATCAAAAGTTGTTGGACTTAGCTGGAAGTCTCCTTCAAATGATTGCCAAGACCCAAGAGAATCTTGGGGAGATGCTCAAGATACAGAAAAGGCAGAGTGAAATGAACCACCGGATTTTGCAAGACTCTATTGGTTTGCAAAGGGAGGTGAAAAGCCTTCTGGGAGCAATCGGCAAAGGAAAGGAAGGTGGATCATCCATGGGACAATTGTCCAAGCGACCCGATAAGAAACGGTCCAGGCATGAAGACTCAAAGGAGATTGAGCAGGTAAAGATGAAGCAGCCAGTGAGATGCTGGAGATGCGGAGGACACCATTTACGCCGGGACTGTCCAATGAGGGAACATGATGAGGGAAATAGCCGCAAAGTTCCTAAACTTGGGGATCAGATGGAAGCTGAGAACCAGCAGGACAAGTTCATGGAAGCCGAGAGGCTTGGTCATGAACGTTCAAAGTAAATGATTGAATGTGGGGCAGATCTGCAAATTTTGAAATTTTGATGTGCAATGGTATATGTATTGTATAGATGTAATGGAACACCGAGGACGGTGTTACTCCAAGGGGGAGGGGAATGTAATGTCCCCGGTTTCGACCCCATTTGCATGATGTATATATTGTAATTAATCGAGGTGAGGAGCTCAAGGCAAAAGCCCCACCATCGATTTGGTTGTGTATGTTTCGGCAATGGGGACAATTGCTGATGGTATGTTGTGCTATCCGGCACATTTTAATTCGGCATCATGTAAACCCGCACATCAATTAAAATAAACCACAACCAGCTATGGCAATGCAACGTTGAATGAAAAGGGCATGGTTCCAAAGGATAAGGGGTGGGGGATGTCAAACCTAGGTTATGGGGGAAAAACCCATGTTTTGTCACCTTGTTGATATTCCATCTTCCCTTGTTAACCTCTTTAATGCTTCAGCTAGTGGTTGGGGGAGTTATTGCTGAAGTGGTGGTGGTTGTGGCAGGCTGTCAGCCTTACCCACTTGCTCACTCCACCCATGTCTGCCCATTCTTCTCCCTCACGCACTCTTCCCTGGTCAGTTCACTCTCACCACGATTTTTGGTCTGTTGGCTCCTCACGCACAGGCTTTGGGCGATTTTGGTCTCACGCATGCATTTTATTCCTCTCCACGAGTTGCTAAACGCTCAGGCACTTGCAATTCGCATCCTCCCGACTGCTGTGCACTCTCACGCAGAGAATTTCCCTCCCATTTCTCATTTTCGTGCACAGGAATTTCCTGGGTTTTACCCACGTCGTTTTCCTCTGCGGATTGGTGAATGGAGTGGCTGAATCCTTTCCCCATGGGTCGAATTGTGGGTTCTGCGTTGATTATTACCCATGCCCAGGCTGGGAGTCTGTAAATTTGTTTCCAGCGTGGTCTGTGTGAGTCTTCCCGTGGCTCAATTGCCTTGGACAAACTGTTGATTTTCCCCTGCTGTAAGTGTGTTTGCTACTACGTTTGGGAATTTGTTGTATGCCGCTTCAGAATTCGTTTGCCCTGTTTAAGCTGTGATAGCTAAGTAATTTCCTGAGTGCAATGGTTAGTCTTCGGAATGTGCTGGCTTGGCTTGTCTGTTGAAAGCCTGTGAAACCCAGCGGTGTTGGTTTGCTGTCTGTAACCCTTGGCTATGTATAAGCCTGCAATTGACCCTTATTTTGGAGGAATCATGCTCAGCTCGGGGTGGCAGCGTTGCTGAGAGATTGATGAGCAAGCTGGCCTATGGTTGGGTGGAACGTTGCAGCGACGTAGCTGGTTGCGGGTGAATTCTTCATCAAGAGATAAGTGCTGCTATTTACTGCATCTCTGTAATTTATATTGATGTTAAATGCTGGAATGTGTGTGTTTGCTTCTGCTGTATGAATAAAGACTATGCATCTGTGTATGCTTGTAAGTTTTAATTTCAGCATTTGATTTCTGTCAATGTTCACGGGGCAATTTGCCCGGCTGTGTTGATCTTCGTCTCGTCCTCTTCGCCGGTTAAGGGACGGGGACGTGACAGTGTTTGATCACATGAAAATCACATACTATCATACATGATAGGATCCAGTGGAAACCTTGCAACCATTAAAACATTATACACAAATATGCAAAGTCTCTCATGGGTATATATAAAGAGTGCATGCAACTAAAATAACATGTAGTGGAATCCATACATGCCCCAAATTATATATAAACAAAGATGCTAAATGACCTATGGAGTCCAGTAAAATTCGTGCTACAACAAATAATTACATATCTATCAAAATCCTTGCCTATATTTGGATTTTATTCATCAATAACACCTTCTTCCACCTATTTTAGTTTCTATCCCTTGCCTCTACCCACAATCTGGGAGTTGGTCCTGCAAGGGCATTAGTCAACACCTCACGATTTCGATGAAACTTCATAATCCAAGCCTTAAAATAAGGTAGATGAGCTTCCCAATCAACATATGCACATATGACATTTAATGTATGCATCTGGAAATTGGAATTAATACAAATTAACGACATAAATTTAAGATGAAAAAATGTTAAATGTTTATTCTTTAGTGTAAAATTCAAGATCAATTTTAAAATTTAGATTATAAATAGTTTATGTTGTTATTTGTCGTACATTAGTTTAGCACTTTTCATATCTTAGAGATGTCATTATACGATGTGTTTATTTTTCTAATGATATTTTATTTGTATTTATGATTGTAGTGGCTACTATGGACCACAATGCACAAATTTTGAGAGTTATTAGTCATTTGAGAGATA
>LPNX010306749.1:1211278-1221670 GCA_001517045.1 Pseudotsuga menziesii | reverse complement strand
CTATTGGGCCTTCAGATCTCAGTTTCCTTCCGAAACTCGGGCATCGTTCTCACCAGCAGCTTCATACTCCGGTACCCAGTGACTATCAGCTTCATCCGATCTCATCCGAAGGAGTTATCAGCCTTTCCAGACCATCAGGGGCGTGAGCAGCTGCCTCAGAGAACCAAAACGTTTTCATACTTAGAGGGCTCAGAATTGCAGTATAATCCAGGCAATCTCTCCGGCACAGCGAGGCTATCAGCCCCGCAAATCAGCGGGTCCATCGGGCACCTCCTTCCTTGAGGGCGTCACCCTTTTCTCTGTTTGGGGGCGTCTTGCTGCTGGAGCATTCACCGGAGACAGGAGAGATCAGTTCTTCTCGGATCCAGTTCTCAGTACTTGCAGACTTCATCTGTAGCAGTTCAGCCGGTTATCAGTGGTAAGTGTGTATTCTGTCTCACAAACACTAACCCTAATTTTTCCTATAAAATAGGGATTTTTGGCTGGCAGTCTGTAAGCCCAGTTATATCCGCATAATTGTTCAGAAATAGAAAATATCAGTATTTGGGATATTTCACATCTATTGCTATCGATTTGATTTCATAGATATTCAATACTTGAGTTCTTGAGTATCCTCGCCTATCTCTACTAAGCGTAAGCCGCACAACTTTGCTTCAGCCATGTGAAGTATTGCACCTGTCCAATCATATTTACAATTATTCAGTAGCCTATCATTGTGATGCCCTCATCTCGTTTACTTTGTTTGACGACGATTTGGGTGTGGACATTCAATTTCAGCTAAAATTGGTTGTTGTCTGCATATTGCTTGTTAGTAATAACCCTAATCTATGTCCTAAACACACCCTAACATGCATCTAGTTATGATGTAGTTATGAGGTAGTTACCAAATTTGTACTATAAAGGTATTATTTTATACATATTAATTGAGAAGTTATATGCATGCCTTTTTTGCCATGTTGTCACCATCTTGATCTTGATTTCTATATTGATATTTTAACAGTGGTATTAAAGCAGAATAGGATCCGTGGTCCTCGTTGAGAAAATGCATCAATGGTGAAGACATAGTCGAGGGAGTTCTTGCTGATCAGAGCTCGGTTGCTTGAGACCAGCCCGTGTGCACTGTGAAGAGAGAAAGACTCACTCATGTAAAGAAAGGATCTTACCATACGCACATCTACGTGAACTTTGTGTGTGAAGAACTTGGGCATGCAACATGAAGGCGTGAATAACCGTAAGGAAGAATATGCCAAAACTATACAGCAACTCCTTTTCGGAGTGAAATAAATAGCAAGAAGAGATGCCTAGAAGGCTCTGTGCAAACTTGTTGCTTTGTAAAGGAATTGTTGTCAAAAAAAATTGTTTCATTGTCTTGGATGCTCATTGTTTCACACGGTTGAAGAAGGAAATGGAGCCACCACTATGTTGTTCGTCAAAGTCCATGGAGGTTGTCCAATCGAGGTTGTGTTAAGGTGTTTGTGATTGAGAGCAAAGCTTACGTTGGGCAATGTTTTTTCAAGGAGCGAAAAAAGATTCAACAAACAAGGGCATTGAGGTTAAACATCGATTTCTTGGAGAATAATTGGCAGAGATTGTAGTGCTTCGTTTTTATAAAATTGATACTCATGCAAATGCCATATAAAGACAGCATGCCTAACTTTGTACAAAGATGCCCATAACTTCAATATTATGCAGGATCATGAGAGGAATTTTAATGGCGGAAATTTTGGAGACCATGGTTGTGATCAAAAAGAGGAGTGGCATTGTGGCAAAAATGAATGCAATAATCAATAGACTCTGTGTACCCAATGGGCCTAGCATTTCTAGCAGCCTCCTCGATTAGGGATTTCTACTTCTAGCCTTTCCATCCACAGATGAAGCTCGACCTTTGCATCATCAAACTCGCCCTAGGAGGGTGCATATTTTTGTTGAGGAAAATTCCAATTCTGTGGAATTTTAATTTTGACCTAAAACTGTTTGGGTCAAGAACTAGGGCTCCATGTTTCAAGACCTTCTATCCACCAATGAGGTTCAACCCTAGCATTCTCCAACTCGCCCTGGGAGGGCGCATCTTTCTGTTGAGGAAAAATTCAGATTAGAGAAATTTCATTTTTGACCTAGTTCTTATTAGATGATAAAACTAGGGTTTCCAGTTTTTGCAAGTTTTGTTTGTAGATCTGAATGAAAAGAGGGTTGGCTCAACTCGCCTTGAGGAGGTGCATGTTTCTAGTGGATCAAATTCTCAATAGAAGAAATTTCATTTTTGACCCTCTAGGGTTTCCAAAACGAGACTTGACAAGATGACAAGCAACACCAAGGTTGATGAGAAGCTTTAAGGACTTGATAATTTCAGAGCATGGAAGTACAGGATGCTCCTCATCCTAGAAGAATTACTTGGAAGAGTATGTTGAAAAAGGGGTTGCAAAGACAAAGGGAGATGCAGCTAAGGCTAAACACAAGAAGAATATGGTTAAGGCAAAAAGAATCATTGCAGATTCCATTAAGGATCATTTGATCCCTCAGATTCCATTAAATTGTATGAAGGTAAGAATATCAACTAGAAGATGACATTAAGAACACAACCCAAGAATGTGAAGATGCATAACTAAGAAACAATTCCATCCTACTGCACAAGAGTATCCCAAATCAAAGAACAGCTTGAAGCCATTGAAGATACAGTTGAAGAAACTGAAATATGATGACTACCTTGAATGGTCTCCCAAGGTCATGGGAATTATTTATTCAAGAAATATGTTCCAAAAGAAAGCTAACAAAATATAGCAAGTTGTGGGAAGAATGCAAATAAGAAGAAGCTAGATTGGTAGCAAGAGAAAAGAAGTTGGGTAATGATGAAGATCAAGCACTAGCAACTCATACAAAGAAAGAGAAGAGCGGGAAGGAAGTTCATCCTTCAAAGAAGTCTCCAGAGTCCAAAGTTTCAGAAGTCTAAGAGGACTCAAAGAGATTACTCAAACATTAGATGCTACAACTTCCAAAAGATGGGACATTTGCAAGATGTTGTCCTCAAGTAAAAGATCAGGTCAAAAAAGGAAGGAATAAGAGGCAACATGCTCATACCGCAGAAGATGATGAACATGTTCAAAAGAAAACAAGAGAAGATGATTCAAGTGAGGAATATGTATTGTAATGACTAGTTACAAGGATTCTCTCACAAATTTGATTCAAAAGAATTCACCTCACAAGGTGAAGCATGGAGATGAGTATCAATATCCTATTAAAGGGGTAGGAGAAGCCTCCTACAAAGTTGGATTCCAGAAAGCCCATGAAAATGAAGGACGTGCTATATGAACCTAATTTGAAGAAGAACCTCCTATCCATTTCAGCATTGGATAAGAAGGGACAATTTCCTTCGTTTATGGAGAAGTTCTCATACGGCCAAAAGGAAAGACCATTGATGATGCAATCGTGATTGGTGTTGAAGAAGAAGGGACGCTTGGATTCAACAACAGTACACAATACTGAGCGAACTATGGCATAGAAGACTTGCTCATTCAAATTAGAAAGCAAAATTTATAATGAGCAATATGGACAAAGGTATTCAAAATCAGACGATGGAGTAGAGTACGCTTCCAGAGACTCTAGCAGCCAAAGATCAAGAGCCAGTCAACCAAACAATCAAGGATAAGTATTTGAATTGTCATTTGAATTATTTCTTGAATCTCTAATTATTTAAATGATATTGTTCATAACAATTATATGCATATTTATATTCTTAGAATTAGAAAGAGTATTATGCATTGATATGGCTAGGATCGATGAACAGTATACTCTTAACATGCATTTGATGGGTAAGTAGCGTATGGTGTTGCACAACATTCCATGAGGCATTGTTACTTATCTAGAATGAAACCTCTTTGTTGACTTGCTGGGAGCAATGCATGCTCTTGATAGTATGTTCTAGTAGAGATGGAAGGCATCTAGAAAGTTACCGTGTGTAACGGGATATGAATGAATGTTGTGTTGAAGCATTGGCTAAGATGGTTACATGGTTGTGTGATTTATGCATTGTCACTGAAATGTCAATATGATTTGATGATTATGAAATGTTACTAATCATATGACTTAATTTGACTTGTAGGAAAGATCGTGTGCTATGGCCTACAAGAGAAGATTGATGAAACTTGTTCCAAAGAACAAGTGATGGTTGTTCAGCAATGACCTTCAAAGTTCAAGTAGATTTACAAGATCAAGCATTCTACAAAAGAACAAAGCAAGGTTCATGGTTTCTCTCAGAAAGAGGGAGTTGATTATGACGAGACATTTGCTCCAGTGGCCAGACACACTTCTATCAAATCTTCAGTGATGGATATTACACTAGATAGATGTCAAGACCACCTTCTTGTATGGTGTAATCGAAGTCAAAGTGTATATCGAGCAAACCCCCAAGATTCGAGACTCTCGATGGAGAATCAAATGTGTGCAGATTGAAGAAAGCTTTGTACAAGCTTAAGAGGAACCAAGGCATAGTATACCAAGACATACAGTTACATGATGAGCTTGAGGATCACTTAGAGTGATGTAGATTTCAGCCTTTGCTACAAGATGGTTGCTTACAAGGACGAGTAGCTCATAAAGGGTGTAAGAGGGAAATTGCCTCAAAGTTCGAGATGGAGGATCTTTGTATCTAGTGACCTTGAGAGCAAGAAGTTTACCTCAGTAGACCAATTTGATGGGAGATGACACAGATGGATACATAGAAAATCAACAGCAGAGAAGGCTACTAGTCACTCCAATACAAAATGTCCCAATGTAGAGAGTACAAGATGTTAAGATGCAAAGGGAGGATAGTGCTCAGTTACAGGAGCAGAAAACTTCACTTCAAAGGGAGTGACTACAGCACAAATTGTGGACACAGATTGAGAGACATTATCACCAAGCCTCTATCCATGGAAAGGGTTGGTTGCCTCGGTATCTCAAGGATATGCTCATAGTGATACGGGATGTCTTCCCTCACTAAGAGGAAGTAGGTCTCAGAGTTCGAAAATGTTGGCATGATTCTTGGGATTAGATGTGTGTCAGAGACCAGATGAGATTTTCCTCAATCAAGAAAATACATAGCTAAGGTCCTGCAGAGATTCAAGATGATGGATTGTAAATCCTTGCCTACGCCGATGGTGACAAACCTAAATTTACTGAGTGATACTTCATCAGAGACAATGGATGCCACCATGTATAGACAGATGATTGGTTCATTAATGTACCTGACAAACACGAGGCCAAGTATATGCTTTGCTATGAACACTTTAGGTCAGTATATGATTGAGCCAAGACATGTTCACTTGATTGTGGCAAGGCATGTGATGAGAAACCTGAAGGGTACAATTGATTATGGACTCAAATATGTGTCAAATCAGGAGATTAACTAGCAATGCTATGTTGATTCAGATTGGGTCGTTAGTGTCACTAGATCTTCCATTCTCTTGGAGAATGGTTCTCACCCCCAAGATGAGGTTCAGTCCCAAAATGAATGTTGATCAACCACCTGGACCCAGACCAAGTCCACCATTCTCCTGAAGAATGGCTCTCGATGCTGCTAAAAAATCAACAGGCTTGCTCACTGAGAACTTCTAATGATGTATAGATTCGAGAGATGTCACAAGTCAATGGTCAAAGTATAGAGTTGCAACAGCAGTGACGATGATCGCGTTAAAAGAATACCTTCCTTGTTAAGAGGCAATGTTGAAGATTATGTTAACTTTGTAAGATATTCTTGTTGTACTTCCACGGGAAACATTCATATTGTAATTGATCATGTAAAACCCTAAAAAAACAAATGTAAACCCTACTTGTAAAGTCGGCTCAAAAGAATCCAGAAGAAACATTCAATAAGTATTATTTAATACCACCTAAGTGAAGTCGGCCCAATAAGAAAAAGTCACCCTAAAGTCAAGTATAATTATAGGATGCGCACTTCTCATTTGGAAACACACTCACTCAAGCAAGTTCGCTAGAGAGAAGAGAAAAGCAAGTTCACTAGAGAAAGAGGAGAAGCATAAGAGGATCTACTTGGTGAAGATGTCTTAACTTTTGGTTTTTTATCTTGGTTGTTCTCGGGATCTTTGTGTGAAAGAGACTTAGCTCTTTGTTGTACTGAATTGACATTGCACTTGCTAACGAATCTATACTAAAGAAGTTTGTTGGGTTTTCTTCCCTTGAAGGATTTCCCATAGGAGAATTTTTGTGTCCTTGTGTTTACTGTTGAATGTATTTCTTTCAATGATCCTTATGCATGCAATTATTATGATGTGAATATACTAAAATAATGAAAGTCTATCATAATTGCTTGTAAGTCAAAATTCCAACAATTACTTTAAAATAAGGAAATAAGTAATGTAAACAGGAAATAAGTAATTTTCTATGTGCAGCTTAAAGGGGTTTGTGAAGGAGTTAGTATTAAAATTAAGGACATAAAGGAGTTATAAAGTGTGTCTTCTTGGAAGTTATAAAGTGATTCTTTGGAACCATAAGAGTATTATTTCTTCTCCATAACTTGTTTTGTGTTCATCATCCTTACTTGTCAAAAGGAGTTATAAGTTGTTGTGGCCTTTGCAAACAATGTAAAGTGCATTTTCGGTAGAATCCAACACCCTCCATTTGTTGAATTTGAATTTAAATTGTTGAGTCTAATTGAAGGGTTGAGTTGCAAAAATCCCTCGTAGGTCTCAACACTAAAAGACTTGATGTGTTCCCAATAATTCATAGTTCAAATTATGGTCTTTAGTGTTTAGTCTTGACACTCAAAACCACTGTGAGATGTTTGGATAGGTATTGTGTCTAGTTTCGACACTCAAACCTACCTCTTCGATATATTTTTCAATTGGAGGCACAACCATGCATTTTTCCATCACACCGAATAAAGTTTTATTGCTTCTCATCTTGTTCCTAACAGGGGAGAGAATGATTAATAGTCAGAAATAAGCGAGCAAGAACAAGCAAACAGGAACCATTGAGCCAAAAATAGAGTTAGAGCCAAGTTCTAGAGAGAACTATTGAACCAGATTCAGAGCAAAGTTCCAAATTTGGTTTGTGGCCATCTTCAAACCACCTTTTGGTTTATGGTCAACCTGAAACCATACATTTACAAGAAGATTTTCAGCTTCTGCTAGACATCAGTTAGTAGTCATCCAAAACCACCCATTTAGTAGAAGAATCATAACTTCTACTAGTCTTCAGAATATTCAAGGATCTCTAAGCCTTAGAACCAAGTCCCAATTTGGTTTGTGGTCATCCCAAAACCACTATTTTCAAAGAGCCCCTTTCATTTGCAGAAGACATCAACTTTTAGCTAAATTACTTGGCAAATGATCATATTGTCAAGTAAGAAATGTTTAACCATTGTCAAATGTAACACCCCAGTTTTGACCCTGTGGTATTGGAAATTGTACATGATGTATGTATTGTATTTGAATCATGGCAAGGCGCTCAAGGCCAAGGCCCTGCCATTGATTGATGTTTTGTGGATAGGTGATCAAGTTTGATATCTATGGCTTTGGTGCTAAGTTAAGCACAGAGCATTTTGTATATCATGTAATTACACAATTTAACAGAATACCATAGCTAGCTATGGGACTGCAACGTGAAAGAGATGGGGGCATGATTCCACAAGGGATAGGGTGGAGAGTTAGTCAAACTCCTGAGTCAATAGGGTGTGACCAGATGTCAATGGGGAAACCCATGAACCCTCAGCTACCTTTTGTTCTCTGTCCTCAATCATTAATTTCTTCCAGAAGTTGGATGAGGCAGTTAATGCCTTGGGTAGAGCAAGGCATGGCACTCGAATTGTGTGTCTGAGCAAATCTGCAGGTCTGCAGTCTGGGAGGTCGCGTTCTTGCTTCTGCAGTAAGTAACCACGTGGTGCTTTCCAAGTCCGTCCTTTCTCCCATACGCACAGAAGGTTTTGTTATTCTTGAGGGGTTTAGGATGGTCATCCGTTTTCATTCATTCACTCTTGTTCATTCAGGGCATGCTATCATTCACGCAGGCGTTGTTGCTTTTCGACTACCCTGAGTCACAGAAGAGTTGTTCCGCAGTGTTCTGAACTATGTGTAAGTGAACCCTGTGTTTCCCTATGTTACAGAGCGGTATGCAAACCTGTTATCTGTGTTTCAGAGTGGAGCCCTATGTTGTTGAGTCCCCCTGTGGTTGCTACGATATGTGCACCCTGGTTTGGGTCAGAACGGTATGCAAGACTTTGGAGTGGAAGAGACGTAGGATGTGCTTGATAAACCTAGTGTTGAACCCCACAATAAGATAAGAGTGGCTGGTGAATCTGCTCTGCACATCCTGAAGAGCACTGGAAGGGAAGGTGTAGCCCAAGGGACTGTGGAGCAGAGAAGGGGACACTTCCTTGTGTTGGGTGTATAGGCAACGTGGATACCAGGCCAGATAGATCTTGTGAAGGTGTCCTTAACTCTATGGATGAGCTCACTAGCTTAGCAGTTCTTCCTATCCACTACCTTAGCAGCATGTAAAACCCAAAGGAGATTGGCTTGGCTGGCAGCCTGTGAAACCCAATTGTATATTGGCTTGGATGGGCAGCCTGTGAAACCCAACTGGATCTTGGCTTGGCTGAGCAGCCTATGAAACCCAACCGGTAGTTGGCTTGGATGTGCCTTGTTATTCTTTGGGCCATGTGTGTAATCCTTGGCTGGGCAGCCTATGAAACCCAACTATGAATGATGGCTTGGCTGAATAACCGATAAACCCATCTGTTGGCTTGACTGTGTGCAGTCTGATAAACCCAACTGTTTGCTGACTTGGTTGTGTAGCCTATGAAATCCAGCAGTGTTTTGGCTTGTTGCCTAGACAGTCTGATAAACCCAACTGTGAGATAACTTGGTTGTGTAGCCTGTGAACCCATATGTTGGCTTGACTGTGTGTGAGTCTGTAGTTCCCTAATTCCTTGTGGAAATCATGCCCAACTCAAGGGTGGCAATGGTGTTGAGAGATTAATGAACACACTGGCTATGGCTGGGTGGAACGTTGCAGCGACATAGCTAGTTGCGGGACAGCTTAATCATCAAGATAAGTATCTCTGTTATTCTGGCTATGCAATGTATTAGCTTAGGAATGACCATACTAGTTATGTAGAATGCTTATGAATATGATGAATTGATGATGGTGAATGCTTTTAAGTATTTCAGTAGATTTACTGTCGATGAGTGTTCCTGCATTTGCATCTATTTTTTCCTTGTATGTTTTATGCATTTTTGCCTAAGTCCATGGAGGCCGGAGGCCTGTTACAGAGTCAATATGCATTTGATTTAGCGTTTTTGCCCTTTGAAATCCGCATAGGAAAGGCGAAGGGCGGAAATCAGGAAAGAGAAATGAAAACAAAGCAAAAAATTAGTTTTCTGCACCCCGGGATCTGCCTACGGAAGACAGAAGCGGAAAAGTGTAGAAAAATTCGAAGGCACAAGTTAAGTTCTTATTCCCGAGTTCCGCGCTAGAGGGTGGAAAGGTGAAATGCGGAAGGCGGAACCATGGAAAGGATTCCGTCGTTTATGGAGTTTCCAACTTCCGAAGTCCGCAGTACAGAAGGCGGAGAGGCGGAAGCGAAAAGAGCCAAAAATCCTAAGGTCCGCACCATGAGATCCGCCTGCGGAAGGCAGAAGGAGGGAGGCAGAAAATGGGAAAAGTTAAGGCCGAAGGTTGTGTTTTTGACTTCCGAGTTCCAAAGGTGGAAGGTGGGAGGTCGTTAACGATTCCGTCGAGAAGTTGTTCTTCGACTTTCGAGTTCCGAAGGTGGAAGGCAAAAGGGCGAAAGGCGGAAGGTCGTAAACGATTCTTTCGAAAAGTTGTTCTTCCGACTTCTGAAGGCGGAAGGCGAAAAGGACAAGTCTAATGTGGAAAAAGGTGTTTCTGGTCGCATAAGGGATCTGTGAAGGGCGAAACAACTGTTACAGTGGTTTCTAAGCCTGAGAATGACGGTTGAAGTGTGTGTTAACGTCCATGCCCTGAGTTTCAAAGGAGAACAAGGATTCTTGAAGTAAAAACTTTAATTTATCCGCATTATGAGGCATGGGGACATTACATCTTCACTTCCAAATGTCAACTCTTTGCATTTTGCTTGGCATTGATTGTCAAGCATTTTTAGTGGCGATCTTTTAGGCAATCCTTCATCCAAACTCATAAAGTTTTATGATGAGTTTTAGGTTGAAGACTTGTATGGAATTACAATGAAGGAGAGGATTGTTAATAATAACCCTGATCTAAGTCCTAAACACACCCTAACACGCATCTAGTTATGATGCGATTATGAAGTCGTTAGCAAATTTGCACTATAAATGTATTCATTCTGTAATGTTCCCAAAAGTGACATGCATGCAAACCCTAAAAATGAGATGCGTGCAAAGCTCAGAAGTGACATGCAGG
>LPNX010306749.1:1195217-1206419 GCA_001517045.1 Pseudotsuga menziesii | reverse complement strand
CCAGAAAGCCCTAATCAGCTATTGGGCCTTCAGATCTCAGTTTCCTTCCGAAACTCAGGCATCATTCTCACCAGCAGCTTCATACTCCAGTACCCAGTGAATATCAGCTCCATCTGAGCTCATCCGAAGGAGTTATCAGCATTTCCAGACCACCAGGGGCGTGAGCAGCTGCCTCAGAGAACCAAAACGTTTTCATACTTAGAGGGTTCAGAACTGCAGTATATTCCAACCAATCTCTCCGGCACAGCAAGGCTATCAGCCCTGCAAATCGGCGGATCCATCGGGCACCTCCTTCCTTGAGGGCATCACCTTTTTCTCTGATTGGGCGTCTTATAGCTGGAGCATTCACCGGAGACAACAGAGATCGGTTCCTCTCCGATCCAAATCTCAGTACTTGCAGACTTTATCTGGAGCAGTTCAGCCAGTTATCAGTGGTAAGTGTGCATTCTGTCTCACAAACCCTAACCCTAATTTTTCCTATAAAATAGGGATTTTTGCCTGGCAGTTTGTAAGCCCAGTTGTATCCGCATAATTGTTTAGAAATAGAAAATATCGGGATTTGGGATATTTCACATTCATACATATTAATTGAGAAGTTGATGTTGGAAATGTAACTTCGCAAGATATTCTTTGTATATTATTATTGTATTTTATTGTACCTCCGTCGGAAATGTTTTTCCTACGTTCGGGATGTCATCATTGTATTTGGTCATGCTAGACTATCAACGTAAAACCTACATTGTAAGTCGAGGCAAAAGTCCCCAAAAGAAATATTGTTAAATGTATTTTGAGTTTCCCAAGAGGGAAGTCGGCCCTGCTAGGTTAGGAAGTCGGCACAGTTAGGGTTTTGGGTCAGTCACATGTAAAGTATAAATAGGGAGGCGCCCTCCCTCATTTGGACACACAACAAACAAGCAAGTTCACTTAAGAGAGAGAAAGATAAGTGCGCTGGTGAAAAAGAGGAAGAGGTTGTTGAAGACATCTTATCTTTGGGTATTCTATCTTGGTTTGACATTGTACTAAGTGATGAAACTATTCTGAAGAAGTTGCGGGGTTTTCTCCTTTGTGGTTTCCCCAAGGAAAATATTTGTGTACTTGTGTATTGTTGTGCTTGTCTATCTTTCAATTTAAAGATCTAACATAATTGAATTAAAGCGAAAACTGTAACATGGTATCTTAGCCACCCTCAAAGAAGGCACTGTGCAGCCATGGAAACTAGGGCTTCCAAGTTTTAACACTTTTCTCCACAATCTTCAGGAAAAGAGGGCTAGGCTAACTCGCCTCAAGGATGTGCATCTTTTGGTAAAGAAAGATTCCAGTTTGGAGGAGTTTCAATATTGACCTTGTCACTTCTGCTGGAAGAAACTAGGGGGTATCATATTTTTGAGCTTTTGTCCACAGAATTTGGAAAAGGACCTCACTAGACAACTCACCTCAAGGAGGTGCATCTTTCTATCCAAACAGAATTTCAAGATTCCAAACTTGAAAAATTAGGGTTTCTCTATGGAACCCTAGCTCAGCAGGATCAAGGAGCTACTTGGTAATCTCAAATTGGTAAGATGTATTCCCTTGCTATTTCACTAACTCGAAACCCTCTAGCCCTCATTTATTGTTTCACTATATCTCTTTTCTTGTTTCTTATAGCATAGCTGAAGGTTGTTCAATAAGAATAGTAAAGGATTTGAGGAAGGTTTCATCGAAAAAAATCAAAAGGAATTCCATTCACAACATGAACTTACTATGCCAACAAAAATAATGCAGGCTGAACCCAATGCTAGACAACCATCATTAGTCAAGACACAAAATTGAGGGCCAAATAGTAAGATAGCCATACTACTTACAATTTCTTAGTTTGGACTAGAATGGTTAACTTTCACTTCATGATCATTCACACAATTTACAAGGCTTGCGCATTGCTTCAATCAAACTCTCTCTTGACTGTTTCTCAACATTGTTATCAACTTTTAGTTAGCCAATTTTAGAACATTCCAAAATCATTTTAGTTTTAGGAATTATACCCGCAGTTACAAATACTCCCAAGACTTTCCATGTCACAATGTTTGAAATGTATGTAATGAGTGAAGACAATTTAGTTGGAGTCTCCAATTACAATAATCGTTAATTATATTATTAGAATCAAGAACAGGAAACAGCGATGGAATCAGAAACAGAGGCTATAGGGGATTGCGAAAAGAAACAGTCCCCACACACTGTGTAAACTAAAGAGAGATTAATTAATCGAAATCCATTCAAGACTGAAAAGTAATCAATAATATGTAATAAATCAACATCATAAAGCAAATTGCATTCACATCATAATGTTCAGGGTTCTTTTTTCTTTCCTTTTGCTTTATTTTTTTTATTTTATGGTTCACTTTTTTGAAATCCAACTCTAGAAACAAAAAATGAAAATATATTAATGCCCACATGTGACAAGAATAGGTAAACAGGACTCTAAAGAATGGTGGTTAACAACAGCAATAAGGAGTGCCTAGAACACCTCCAAATACAAGCAACAGCCAAGACAGAAGAGGAGCCAGCATCCCTGTCAACAACCACGAGTGTGCCAATCTTAAGCCTGATAATGTCCTTGGAGAGGGCTGGGACTAAGAATGTCAAGGGAAAGCAACATCCTAGTTGGCGTTAAAGTCCAAAGAGAAGCCACATCTGTCAACCACCATTAGGGCGCCTATGTTGAGCCTGATAATGTCCTCTGGAGTGTGGGCAGTAATAAGAGGGCCCTGCTGTGCTATCCTAGGAGGGAGGAGGACAAATCTCAAGGAAAGGTGAATTCTGATGATCTGCATCTGTCCATGAGATCCACACTGAGAGCAAGAAAGGGAAGAAGTCCCTCTATGCTGGGTGCAGGGAACAGTTGGACGAGATGGCCGCAGTAACCAATATGATATGAGTCAATACCTTTTTCACTTACACATGTGGACGAGAATTCAATTGCAGAAGAATATTTATTATCAATCCTTCCATATACAATCAAGCACATGTACTCATTTGCTAAAAGGACATATCCTATATTTTCAACGTGCATTCAATAAAGCTTTCAGAAGTATTGGGATACTTTAACCAAAGGAATTTATTAACATCAACAGTCCTTGTGAAATTGTCATGACTAGAAAAATATATTTCATCTGTAGTCAGTTAAAAAAGCTAAATCTATCTGAATTAGAGAAAGGATTAAAAAGAGAGAACCACAGGTCCCATGATGAAAAAAAAAATGCATGGTATATAAAGCAACCAAAAGCATTGGATAATCAAGATACTTACAATGATGCCTGCAGGCACTAGAAATGCTAGTACATTTATATCCATAAAATATGAAGGCCAAGTAGGTGGCTGATGTTCACTAACGCTTGCAATAATAGGAATATACTTGCTCGCATAGGTCCTGTCTCATTGCAACAACATAGAACTATGTCATTCACAGAAACAGTAGGCAAACCAACCACCCCATACTAAATTTATTCCAGCAAGGTTGTATTTCAGAAGATAGAACAAATGCATATGGAATCAAACAGGACCAAAAGTGCCATAATTTGAATGAAAAACACCAGAGTAGAAAGAATAATAATTGATTTAAGACGAAACAAATTACAAAACATTAAGACTACAATATGGAATATACTTTAGATGAGTGCAGATTGTGTACAGAGGATTATATAAAGTGATCCATATGTTCACTTCTTTATAATGTTTTCTGGATTTAACACAATCAAAAATATTGTACACTAGTGCGATTTTCTAGATAAAGTATATACCATGGACAGATTTGGATTTGATTGGATTTGATGAGACAAATGGTTCTACGTAAATTGCACTTTAACAAACACCTATGAATAAACTAAAAATACAAATACAGACAACTGAGAAATAAAATATAAATATTTCTGGTGGTTTATCTAACCCTCTTTTTCTCTGGTCCTGGAATTTTGTCCTTCACCCCTCTGATAGACATTTATTTTTTCAATTGAGGATGCTAGACTCTAGTATATACACTTTGTTCTGGGGTGGTTAAGATAGATTACTAGTTTGTAAACTTGGCATGGTAACTTCAGTATATCTATTGATGACAATCAGTCGACGAGTTTGAAATCAACGTTGCAATGGTACAAGGATACAGGGTACACAAGCTACAGGTATAGAGTGCCAACTACAAATGTCCAAAAATTGGTTAGGCCGAGACAGGTATGGATGTATTATATGTATACAAATACATACATAATGCAAATGTACTTTTATGTGTACTTTTATGCATACAGTATAACCATGCATAACACAGTAAAAAAAAAGAAAGGAAAATACTAAAAATAATTAACCGAAAACAAAAGTAGCAGATCTCAATATTCACAGTAGTTATCTCCTTATGGCATGGCCTTGGAATTTAAATGATGACAAACAAATACCTTGCTTAATTCAGTAATAGAAGCATTCTGATTTAACAGGCAAACATTGATATCAGCGATTCAGCACCTTCTACTATTACTTACAAAATTCCAAATGAATGAAAATCAGTATGCTATATGCATCTTTCAGTTAAAATCTAAGCTGCAGGAAACATCTAGTACAGGACCATACCAAGCGCATTTCTGTACCGAAATGCATCTGGAGACTAGTACAGCTCGGAAACATGTTTCCAGCCATACAAGTGCATCCCACATGAGGGAAATGCTTTTCGTATGGCTGGAAACAAATTTCCAAGCCATACTAACATCTGTATGATATGTTTCCGACACTAAATCTGCCTATTTTGACTTGGTTTGATTCAGGTTTTTAATAGGTCTGACCTAGAATGCTGGTAATTAATGGTAATGTCAAATTCATAAGTAAAAGTTGACACTTCCTTTATCTTTCCTTTTCTATCCTTCCACTTAAATTTTAAACATTACTATTTAGTATTAATTGTTTCAGGATGTTTGAGAGTGGTTCCAAGTTCCCAACCTCATTGGACTTCATATGGAGAAAGCAGAATTTCATATTCCATTCAAAATTCAGCACATTTAACAGTTTCCATGACTTCAGGATTGGCAGGATTGCAACATTTTCATTGAATTATGTCATGTATGAGGGTATGTGATTGGCATTTAATCAAGAGCGCCAATCTCTTTATGTGATCCAACATTGGTCGCATTGATTGTTGAACTCCTCTGTCATGACTCATGACCTTAGCAAAAATGTACCCTTCACTCAAGCCAAAATCATTGATTAGGCATGTTAAGCTTTTTCTACCATATTTTAAGCCTTGAGTTAGGCAGTTTCATCAAAATTGGATGGTGCTGACTAATGTCCCTGGAGGATAGTGGTAAAGGCAAAGGCCGGACAAGGAAGCATGTTAATTTGGTAGTTTGAAAGGTGTCTCGGCTAGTGAAATTGGTGTCATATTAGCTGAGAGCCAGTTATTAGCCCTTGCCTGGAAAATTTAAAATGTACCTAAGTTAAGACTTTACAATAAATTAAACTTTTCAAGTGTATTTGTCCTAAGTTTGAGTTGAGTCATTGACCAATGACAATGTTTATGTCAACTCAAGATTCAAACACAGCCCTTGATCTGTAGGTCTAAGAATAAATCTGGGCCATTGATCATAAGTGTGGGTTATGACTAGGGAGAAAGAGGGTGAGGGCGCATTAGACACCAAGAGAGAAGAGTTTTGAAGAAGCAGGAAAGTGTGGAAACTGTAACAGCAGACATCGAAGCCATTTCTCATCATTCTCAACAGTAAACCAGGTGAAAACCATAGCGAAGGAAGGAGGCCAAGCTCAGCAAATTTGTGTGGGTCGTACAGGCTGCTGGGAGTGTGCTGTACAGGTCGTACGGCCTGCTAATCTCCTCAGCCACAAACTTCAGCAGAAGTGAGGTCTGTTTCTGAGGCCGCACAGACCTGTTTCTCTTTGCCGTAAAGCGTGAGTGTGCCTGGGCAAGTTGCAGAAGGTGCTGGGTCGTTTTTGGTGTGCCCACAATTTTTTCCTGGGTGAAATACACTGCTGTAATGTATTCCTGTAACATTTTCTGAACTGCTGAAACAATAAAACTCTCTCAAAACTTTGCTGGTTTTCCCTATTTGGGATTTCCAGGGTAATACTGCTGCCTTTGTGTGACTGGTTCTTGATTTCCGCTGTGCATTTGGTGTTATCAGACTCAGCTATGTTTTTATTTAAGATTATCAGCATTTAAAAAAAAATTATTAGCTGTGAGTAGTCTTTGAAATAAATTTCCAGTAGCTGAGTCTAAGTAAAATAACAAAGCAAGAATTACAGTCAGAATATTCACTTTTTGGCAGTGTTCTCAGACGTACTTTCTTTCCAAACTCATAGGGTTTAGATACTAGATTAGATCTGTTTTTTACTTATATAGGAGTGGCCCATGCACTCCCACAGTGTTTTGAGACTTTATACCTAGCAGTCCCATCAACCTATTAGGCTATTTGTGGTCATTTGTTGAATATTAATAAAATTATCTTATCTTATCCATCTATTTGATGAAGTACATCAATGAAATCTATATGCGTATGCTACCATCCATAATCTCAGGGTTGGAATGATGTTTTTACAATTTTCCTTATATGAGGGTAATCTCAGTCATACCCCATAAGGAAACCCCAAACTACAGTGAAAAGAAAGGTATGTTGCACCCTTGGTATGCTACACTACTTGGAACCTATATTTTCAAGCATTTCCTGATTTTCTAAAATTATATACTAATATTGCAAAAACTACTATTGAAAGATAAATTTTCAACTTTAACAATGATCAAAATTCTTAATACACAGCTGAAGCACACTTGAGCAAAGAAGAACAAGATGTTGAAACTTACGGATCAAGAAGACTTAAACTTCGTCCACTCCATCCCTTTGTGGGGCTTGCTGCCACTAATGCAACCAATATTGCTACCATTCCAATAGACACAAACCTGCACAGACATCCACAATAAAGAATAATAAGTGCTCTGGAAGTACTCATGTTTATTCAGCATGTCATTGTTACTTCATCTTTAATTAAAGAATACTTCAGCAAATAGAAATCATGAAAATCCCATGCAGGACATGTTTGACACAGGCATTCGAGAGATTACGAATAGATGTACTCAATGTCCCCTGTCGCATCTACTTTCTATCACTTGAGAGAATACCAAGAGAAGTATTCAATATTCCCCATCATACTCCTGTCAATAGTAATATCGCAGCTGATATCATTCTTTAAGCATTTCACTATAAGTATAAGATACACTTCTACAGGGGCCATTCATGTGATTCACAGGAATGAATTTCCTTGACGTATATTGTAAATTTTTCACAAGTTTTCAGCCACCAGTTTTAATTAAAAATTATATCTCTGTTTATGACATTCTCAGAAAAATAAAGTGCTGGAAATAAACAAAAATTTTCAGACTTAAAACACTGTTGTAACTAATCTTTTTCAGTGACAGTAAATAAAATATCAGCACGCCATTGAACACACAGAACACTAGTATTTTTGGCCAATGGCTCTGGAAAAACCCACTAGGGGAAAAACAGTCAGAGAGAGAGAGAGATTTTATTATAGGGAAATTTACAGAAAAACTCAGAAATTTTCAGACCAACTTATCTCAACCCGGAAGAGAAAATTTCTGACTCGTTTTCTACACCAAACAGGAAAAAAATCAAACTCGGATTTTTTTTCTTCTCTGTTTTCTGCCTCAATTTCCGTGCCGCTGTATGGACTGTACCGTACGGATTAGCTGTATGGGCCTCGAAATCCGTGCCCAGGAAAAAAAAAATCTTAAAAATCATGCCCAAAAATCTGCCTCGAAAAACATGCCCGCTGCTTTGAAAATCGTACCATATGGACTGTACGGACCAACAATAAATGCTGCTGTCCTCTCCTCGATTTCCGTGCCCTCTTTGCTACTGTCCTCTCGATTTGCGTGCTGCAAATTTTTCCTTTCTATCTCAGAAAATGAAACTTCTCTTCTCAGCTCTCTTTTCTCACTTCAATCTGCAAAAGTGAGGCAAAATGCCTTTCCCATGCCTTTTTGAGAAAACCCTAGGGTGAGTCTAATTTAACGGAGGAGATTAGATTAGATCAAGGGATGAAATTAAATGCTCATATTTTATTTCTAAAATATTAATTTCACTCACCCACTTAAATTTATCAAAAAGTGACTTTAATGCTCTAAAGTCAAATTAAATGTTTTTACTTAAGTCATTATGTGCTTTGACCGGTCATGAAAGACTGGATTCTCAAACAGTTGGATGCAACTCTGATTGTCACAGTAAATCACCGTAGGCCTAAGCTCCTGACCAAATAAATTCAACAGCAACTTGCGAAGCCACAAGACTGTTGAAAAACTGAGTTTTACTGCTTGCTGGTTTAAATGAACAATTTGTGTTTTTCACTTCAGCCGGTTTTGCATAGGCTTGAAGCTACTTAAAATTTTGCCGAACAATTTTAAACACACAGTAAAATCAAATTACTAACAGGCTGAAACAAATACACATGCACACCATAAATTTGACTCAGAGATTTTTGGCTAATCAGCCCTGGAAAAACCCCCACGGGGAAAACCAGTCAGAGAGAGGAGAGATTTTTATTATTTCTTCAGCAAAGTATAGGACAGAAAATGGTGAAAAATACAACTTATCTCCACCGGCAAACTTTTTCTCAAAGTCTGGAAATGTGCTCAGCAAACCCAGCCGTACACCCTTCTTCTTTTTCTGTGCAAAAATCAAACGCAAATGTCCAGCAGTAACAGGCCGTACATCTCCTAGAAAAGTGTGCCAAAAAGACAGTCCGTACAGCACCAAAACAGGCCGTACTCTTCCTCGAATTTCGTGCCAAAAATATGCAGACCGTACACAGGCCGTACCTCGATTTATGTGCTGAGAATTAATGTTGTCCGTACAGCATTTAATGCAGGCCGTACATACCCACAACTCCTCGATTTCTGTGCTGAGAATTTAATGCAAATTGTACAGCATTTAATGAGCCGTACTATCCCTCGATTTCTGTGCAACTAGTGCAGCCGTACAGCATTTAATGAGGCCGTACTCTTCCTCGAACTCTGTGCATAAAATTCTCTGAAAATCGTGCCCTTCTTCAGCAAACTCGACCCTGCCTGCTCAGCTCTCTCTCTTCTCCTGAAAACACAAAAGTGAATGCCCTTTTGCCTCCCTCAGCCTTTTTGTTTGACCTAAGTGAGTTTCTTAATCCAATGGTGGAAAAAGAATCAATCCAATGGATGAGATTGAATGTGAGTGAAAATCCCTTTTATTTATTTCTCATAAATAAAATCACTCACCCACTTAAATTTATCAAAAAGCGACTTTATTGTTATAAAGTCTCATTAAGTGACTTTCAATGTGAGGGTCACATTTTTCCCTCTTAAAGTGACTTTAGGCAAAAATTAAAGTCACCTAGGGAACATCTGCCTAGGTACAAAAACTAACACTCCCTCTTACCGAGGAAGGTGTTCCGTACCACTCCCAACTTATCTCTGAAGAAGACGAACTTACCCCTCCCCAAAGACTTCGTCAAGATGTCAGCTACCTGCTCATCAGTGGAAATATGCCGAAGCTGAACTGCCCCTCTCTGAACGTAGTCTCGGATGAAATGGTATCTGATCTCTATGTGCTTAGACCTGTCATGGAACACTGGATTCTCAGAGAGGTGAATCCAACTCTGATTGTCGCAGTAGATCACTGTAGGCCTAAGCTCCTGATCAAACAAATCTACCAAAAGCTTGCGAAGCCACAGTGCTTCACAAGTAGCCTGACTGGCTGCCATATACTCAGCCTCAGCCGAACTCAATGCTACGGNGAGCGACTCCCCCCCAACCACAATGAAGTAAAGGTTGGGATCCGCCTCACTCTTCTGAAATCCCATCGATGTCAGATACTCATCTATCCTGGAGTACCAAACTCTAGGAGCTTGCTTTAGCCCGTACAAAGCTTTCTTCAACCTCCACACATGAGAATCCCTCCCATGTATCTCGAATCCCTGTGGCTGCTCTAGATATACTTCCTCCTGCAGAAGACCATTGAGAAATCCTGTCTTCACATCCATCTGGTGGATCCTCCAACCCATCTCTGCTGCTATAGAAATCACTGCCCTGATAGAAGAATATCGTGCAACAGGAGCAAAAGTCTCATCATAGTCGACTCCCTCAACCTGTGAGAATCCCCGCGCCACAAATCGAGCCTTGTACTTCTCTACGCTGCCATCTGCAGCATGCTTTACCTTGTAAAGCCATCTGGAAGTCACAACTGACTTCCCCTCCGGTCTCGGTACTATCTCCCATGCATCATTCTTCATGATGGAATGGTACTCTTCCATCATGGCATCTCTCCAAACCAGATGCTGGGAAGCCTCCTCAAAGGTAGATGGCTCAGAGTCACGAAGGCATGCAACAAGAGCCATATCATCCCGGACCACACCAAGCCTCTCAGGCTCCACTACTGCCCTGATCCTCTCCCGGGGTCTACCAGCTGCCTCTGCATCCTTCAAGGTCTCCTGAAGCCACTTAGGCTTCCTCTTCCTTGAAGTCTGCTCCTCCTCATCTGATGAAGTCCCGGTACCAGAATGTCCAATACCAAGAGGACCAGTAACTGAAAATCCTGTGCCTGCCGATGCTGTCACCTGAGGACTCAAACCTGTACCTGTACCTGAACCTGTCCCAGACACTGTCCCTGAAGAACCAACTGCCTGAATCACTGAACCAGAAGAAACTGTACCTGCACCCTGTGATCCAGACCCTCCAGAAACCTGTGGACCTGTAAGCTGTATCGAAGAAGCCTGTACCTGCTGAGGTGTGGGCGCTGAAGTCTCCCCCTGCTCTAACTCTCTGGACTTCCGGAAGGCTCTCTCCTCATTAAACTTTACTTCCCGGCGGACAACAACTTTCCGCGAGCAAGGTAAGTAAATCTGATAAGCCTTCGAAGTCTCATCATATCCCACAAAAATACCTCTCTCTGCAGTGGGATCAAACTTCGTCCTCTTCTCAGAAGGGACGTGAGAGTAAGTCATCGAGCCAAATATGCGAAAATGGCTCACCTCAGGCTTCTTGCCCGAATACATCTCCTCAGGAGTCTTGCTCCCCACTGCCCTGTGAGGACTCCTGTTCTGCAGATATACTGCAGTACTACATGCCTCAGCCCAAAGAAAGAAAGGTAGTCCCTGATCATGGAGCATCGCCTTGGCTTCTGCCACAATAGACTT
>LPNX010306749.1:1182398-1193528 GCA_001517045.1 Pseudotsuga menziesii | reverse complement strand
TAACAGGCTGAAACAAATACACATGCACACCATAAATTTGACTCAGAGATTTTTGGCTAATCAGCCCTGGAAAAACCCCCACGGGGAAAACCAGTCAGAAAGAGGAGAGATTTTTATTATTTCTTCAGCAAAGTATAGGACAGAAAATGGTGAAAAATACAACTTATCTCCACCGGCGAACTTTTTCTCAAAGTCTGGAAATGTGCTCAGCAAACCCAGCCGTACACCCTTCTTCTTTTTCTGTGCAAAAATCAAATGCAAATGTCCAGCAGTAACAGGCCGTACATCTCCTAGAAAAGTGTGCCAAAAAGACAGTCCGTACAGCAGCAACACAGGCCGTACTCTTCCTCGAATTTCGTGCCAAAAATATGCAGACTGTACACAGGCCGTACCTCGATTTATGTGCTCAGAATTAATGATGTCCGTACAGCATTTAATGCAGGCCGTACAGACCCACAACTCCTCGATTTCTGTGCTGAGAATTTAATGCAAATCGTACAGCATTTAATGAGTCGTACTATCCCTCGATTTCTGTGCAACCAGTGCAGCCGTACAGCATTTAATGAGGCCGTACTCTTCCTCGAACTCTGTGCATAAAATTCTCTAAAAATCGTGCCCTTCTTCAGCAAACTCGACCCTGCCTGCTCAGCTCTCTCTCTTCTCCTGAAAACACAAAAGTGAATGCCCTTTTGCCTCCCTCAGCCTTTTTGTTTGACCTAAGTGAGTTTCTTAATCCAATGGTGGAAAAAGAATCAATCCAATGGATGAGATTGAATGTGAGTGAAAATCCCTTTTATTTATTTCTCATAAATAAAATCACTCACCCACTTAAATTTATCAAAAAGCGACTTTATTGTTATAAAGTCTCATTAAGTGACTTTTAATGTGAGGGTCACCTTTTTCCCTCTTAAAGTGACTTTAGGCAAAAATTAAAGTCACCTAGGGAACATCTGCCTAGGTACAAAAACTAACAAAGACCTCGCAGCTGGCCAAACTGGCTGCCATGTACTCAACCTCTACAGTACTCAATGCAACAAACTTCTGCTTCCAACTGAACCACGACACTGCTGCCGAGCCCAAACTGAATCTGTATAGCCAACCAATCTGATCCCCTCTGACCTCCTGTAGTCCAAACCAAAATCCACTGTCCCTAAAAGATAGCGCAACACATGTTTTGCAGCGACCCAATGCACACTCCTAGGCTCAACTATGAACTGGCTAAGAGTGTTCACTGCAAAACACAAATCTGGCCGAGTGTTGACCAGATACATCAATGACCCAATAAACTGACGATATAAAGTAGGGTCCACCAACTCTCCCTCAGAAGCATGAAGCTTCTTCCAGTTGGTGATCATAGGTGTCGACATAGGCCTGCAATCCTCCATCCTGAATCTCCTCAAAATATCAACCGCATACTTTCCCTGCCCCAAGAAAATATGTCCAGGCTCCTGCCAAACCTCCAATCCCAAAAAATAATGCATCAGCCCAATATCAGTCATCTCGCACTCTGCTGCAAGATCCTTCTTGCAAGCTGCAATGGGTCTCTCTCTCCCTGTGATAAACAAGTCATCAACATATAGCAGAAGAACAAGCGGATCATCTCCAACCATGATGAACTAGAGATTCGGATCTGCTTCACTCTTCTGAAACCCCATACTCAGCAAGTAAGAATCAATCCTAGAGTACCAAGCTCTTGGAGCTTGCTTCAGCCCGTAAAAGGCCTTCTTCAACCTGCATACATGTGTCTCTCTGTCATGTATTTCAAAGCCCTAAGGCTGCTCAAGGTAAATCTCCTCCTATATAATCCCATTGAGAAATGTAGTCTTCACATCCATCTAATGGATCTTCCAACCCATTTCCGCTGCAATGGAGATCAAGCTCCTGATATAAGTTTATCGAGCAACCAGCGCAAAAGTCTCATCATAATCAATGCCCTCAACCTATGAAAACCCCCGCGCTACAAACCTGGCTTTGTACTTCTCCACACTCCCATCTGTCGCATGCTTCAGCTTGTAAAGCCAACGAGAAGTCACCACTGACTTCCCCTCTGGTTTCGAAACAATCTCCCATACATCATTCTTCATGATGGAATGGTACTCATCCATCATGGCATCTCTCCATACCGAATGTTGGGAGGCCTCCTCAAAAGTAGAAGGCTCAGAATCTCGTGTACAAGCCACCAACACCATGCCCAATCTGTCAGGCATCTTGATGGCTCTCACCTTGTCACTGGGTGTCTCAGCCTTTAAGGCATCCTTCAAGGTCTACCGAAGCCACTTAGGCTTCTTCTTCCCTGAACGTTCTTCCCACACTGGCCTGTCCTCATCTGAAGAGCTACCAGAGCTAGAAGTCCCAGTCAACTGTGAACCTGAAGCTGGTGTGTCAACACCAGGTGTACCCTGTAATCTTGATCTCGATCCTGATCCCAATCCCCTGTAAGGTGTACCTGTAATAGTAGACCCATCACCTGTCCCCGAAGACCTTCCTGACCTAACCACTGAACCTGGTGAACCTGTGCCAACACTCTGTGGTCCTGTAACCCCGAAAACCTGTGATCCTGACTGTTGTATAGATGGTACCTGTGCCACAACCTGAGGTGCAGGGACTTGTTGCTCTTTCTGCTCTGACTCTCTTGACCTCTTGAAGGCTCACTCCTCCTCAAACTTCACATCCCTTCTCACCAGCACTTTCCTCTGAGAGGGAAGGTAAATACGGAAGGCCTTCGCAGTCTCATCATAACCCACAAAGATGCCCTTCTCTGCAGTGGGCTCTAACTTTGTCCTAACCTCAAAAACCATGCCTAATAATGTTGTACAGACATTGTGCAGACGCTCTGCGGATTTTGTCAATGCCTCGAAAATCATGTTGTTGCCTAGAACTGCATGTTGTGATTTTTCCTCGGGATTTGTGCACAATAATGCAGTACGGACTGCTATACGATTTCTTGGGATTCGTTCCTGTGCTCCCTCTCTCTCCTGTGTTCTATTTCTCCTTCTCAAGAAATCGACTTTGCTCTTTGCTCTCTCAAATCTCATGAAAGGAATGAAACGTTAAAAGCCTTTCCCTTGTGTTACCTTAAGAAATGGCAGTCCAAGCCATTAGCAAACATATGTGGAGAAAGTGACCACTATCACCTTAGTCACGTCTCCTAACTTCTTCGAAAGTCGAAACCTCCTAGGGGAGAGCCCTAATGACAACTCTACAAAAGACAAACACGAAATATACCTTGCAAATTTGTAAAGTTAATAACCAATGCCTAATGGAGTCAAGAAGCAAGCCTGAAATTCCAGGCGTGATATTTTAGGATGCCCAAGATTTTAGTGCACAGTAATTTAGGGAGGGCCCAAAATTTTAGGGAGGTCGCGGAATTTTACGGAGCCCCCAGAATTTTAGAGCAAGGAATTTTAGGGCGTGAAATTTTAGGGAGCCCCAAAATTTTAGGGCACGGAATTTTAGGGATGCCCGAAATTTTAGGTTGTGGAATTCTAGGACCCGAAATTTTAGGGGGGCAAAAGTGCAAAAAAAATTATATTTTTTATTTTTAGAGTTTCTGACATAAAATTGCAGCCCTAAAATTACCCTACTCTACCATGTAAAATGCAAATATAAACATTTGAAGATGCAATTAAATTGAAGGAAAATTGTATGAAAATATACCCAAGGGTTTTAAGGTTTTACCCTAACCCTAAGGCATCAAGGAAGGTAACCAGCCTGCCTCTTGAGAGGTCTTTCCAAAGTTTGGCAACCTAGGGCCTTCTCCAACAGCCACAAGGGCTCGTTAAAGGAATCCTAGCTAGGGCAAAACTAAAAGACCTAAGGCCCAAGCTTATAAGGACTCCTTCTAGAGGACATCCTTCACAATACTGTGACAAAAGGCTGAAAATGACCTAGTTTAGACAAAATGCAGCACTAATGGCTACTAGTGTCACAGGGTTCGCCGAACCTAAAGGTTTAGGTTCGAAGTTCGCCGAACCTAAAAAGATTTGGGAAATTCGTTCAGGTTCGGCTAGGTTCGGCTAGGTTCGGGCGCTTTCAAGCTAGGTATTCAATTCGTTTTGGCACTCCCTCCGTTTTGTTTGTGATAGTGTAGTGACTAGTCCGCCACTCGAGAGCTACAGTATTCGTGACTCATGACTCGACACGAGATAGAGGCGCTGCGCGGCTGCATGAGGAAAAGGCTGCTCCGGCTGCGCGTCTGCGTGAGGTCATGCAAAAGGTTGCTCTTCCACGACGACTGCTACAGCCCATGACTCTCCATAATCCACGGCGGAAGACGGCATAGGTTGAAGGTTCGAGGGGTTGAAGATTCGAGGAGTTATTTGATCGACCATTGTTTTCTCCATAATCCACGGCGGAAGTTCCATTTCCACGACATAGGTTGAAACTTGAAAGTTCGAGGAGTTGTGATGGACCATTGTTTTAGTTTATTTTTTATGTTTATATTATAATTTTTAGTTATAGTTTAATTTTAAATGTTCTATATAGTATATTATAATTTTTAATTAAATTTTATTTTTAAATGTTTTATATTACATATTTTAAATATAGTTTATTTTTTAATGTTGTATTTTTAAATGTTCTATATAGTATATTATAATTTTTAATTAAATTTTATTTTTAAATGTTTTATATTAAAATTTGTTTTTAAATATAGACGAACCTTATGTCGAACCTCATCCGAATCTCATCCGAAAATTCGAACCCAAATCGAACCTGAAGGTCGGCGAACCCGAAAACAAACCCGAACCTTGTGACATTGGCTACCATTCAAACATAAACAAGCATCATCCATCAACATTTAACAAAGAGAAATCAAGACAGGAGCATAGATACCTCCTTGTGCATGTGTAAAGCTAACAATTGTATCATCACCTTAGCAAAGAGCAAGAACGATATACTTCAAGATATTGCCATTAAACCAGAAAAAGAAGTCTCCTCGAGAGATGCACATCACTCCAAGAGCCCTAAGAACGGTAAAAAAGTAACATAATGTTTTATCCCATGAGTCTTGTTTTTAAAATGTAAGTGAGGAGATCTATTTATATGATCTCACACTCACTTTTTACAAAATATCCAGGCCTACATGCCTTGAAACATGTAAATTTGAAATTATAATAATAATAAAATGGCCTAACATAGGCTCAAGGTAGGCTACCTAGGGTATTTGTACCTCAAGGTGCCAAAATCCGCTCAAATAAGCGAATCACTCTAAACGAAAGGTTGGAGTGAGTTGGAGGGAGGGTGTTAACAGTTATACCCCATCTAACCCCTAGAATGTTGTAAAATCCCTCAACACCCTCCTCAAAGCATCAAAAGGCCTGGCATGGAGGATGGCTTCTTTTGAAGAGATAAGGCCAGGGAGAGTAGGTGCCCACTGACTAAAGGGCCAGGAGGGTGTCTTAAGTGGCTGCAAAGGGAGACGAATGTCTCGTAGCTGAAGCAGAGGCCACCAAAGCTCGTAAACAGGATATGAAACCATGTGACCCACTGGTCAACCCTTAGGAGCCCCTGACATCAACCCCAAGGTTAAAAACCCCAGCAAAGGGCAATCAGTAGTGCCATTAAGCCATAGTACTACTAAATGATGGACCAAAGGGCCTAGCCATGACCACCATTGCTCGGTAATGCCCCTCCTCGTCGGAAAAATGGCCCTCTCTCACTGGGGTACACTTGAAGGTGTGTTGGGTACATGTGCAGCATAACACCTTGCCTTTTTGTTTGCATGCTAAGGTAAGTTGAAGACACATCTAATCCAAGGGCCCACATTGATTTAGATTAATGGATAAGAACATAATAGCATAATTCGGTCGTATTGGACTTTCCTGTATGGAAATTTGGAGGCAGTCCAAAAATCGCCGAATATTCGGCATAATACGAATACGGTAAATTTGCCTACATTTTTTGCACATATTATTAAATAAGAACTATTTAAATTTTATTGTTTTATTTTTAATTTTGTCCATGGTCCGTTCAGAATTAGTTTTAGATTTTAAAAGTTAAAGCTTTAAAATATATAATATATATTTTGTTTTATACTTTAATTATAAATATCAAATATTAGATTTGATTTAATTTAGGTTTATTTTGTAATATAAATTTTAGTAACTAGTTATAAAATTAGATATTAGTTATTAGATTTTAGTTAGGGTAATATTTTTTGAAATATATTATTAGAAATTTGTTTTATTGTTTGATAAGTTATTTTTGTCGTTTTAATTATTTAATATTTTTAGAATTTAAGTTATAAATACATTATTAGATCAATTCTCCTCCCTCTTGGAGACTATATATGTAAGTTTTAATGTTTTATTTTTTATTTTTTGTGACATGAAGTATAAAATATAGATTGTATTTGACAAGAAAAATGGCCCATGACAGTCTTTTGCCCATCAAATTCCAACACTGCATGCAAATATTGAATGGTTTTGTATATTTAAAATAAAAATTAACTTTGAAAAATAAGTTTTTTAAATCTACAAGCAACCTACTCCCGTATTTTTTTGTACTAGATTTTTTCATTACGTATTTTTTTCGTATCGAATCCGTATCCGTACTCAAATTATGCTACTATCAATGAGAATAAAGGCTAATTTAATTCTCTACAAAATTAATTTCGCTCACCTCACTTAAATTTATCAAAAAGTCACTTTAATCTCTAAAGTGGAATTAAATGCTCATCTCAAGTCATTCAATGCAACGATCATGTGCTTTTCCCCTTTTAGTGACTTAGGCTAAAATTAGATTCAAGGTTCCTCCATCCCTACTAGGATTATCACCTATTTCTTCCATCATGTTTATGCCAATGGGAGAAATTAAGTGCCCTGCAAGTAACACTGATACTAACATAGTTAGCAACAGAACAATCAAACGGTGTCCCCTCCCACAAACAACACCAAAGGCAAATGCAATCTTCTAACTCTTTTACTCAACTTCGGGGACCAATTGCTCACTCGCTCCTTTTCCCATTACAAACCTCACAAGCATGAGCGCATTTATTAGAATCTTCTCCTCTTCTAGGTGCCATTCAACCTTTGATGTCATGAGAGACTCAAGTGAGTCATTCATGCTTAGCTTCCAAGGTGACATAAACAAGCCCTCTTAGCCCTAGATAGTCTCTAGATGGCATTGTCAAGCATTGCATCAAAACTTTCACAATGGTAAACAATTCTACTATCTCGCTTTGTTTTGACTCTAACGCAGATTCAGTGCCCAACCTCTCCCCCATTGGACATGAAATCTACTTGTTCATTCATCATGGCTCTCTTGCCCCCAAGGGTTCCTATTCCATGAACAAATGGTTTGATGATGATTGTAAAGCTATGTATAGAAAAAAATCAATTAGCCCTTCATCCGAAGATAGACAGAAGTACAACCACCTATAAGGAGTATTGTAGCCTTCTTAGATGGAAGAAACACAAATTCTTAGTCGTTAAAAGAAGAGAAGAGTTCCAATCCCTCCTCCACAAATGCCTCAGTACCTTTTGGTGCATCCTCCTCCCTTAGAGACAACCATTGGTCAACATTGACCTTCACAACTAGTCAACCCATGCCTCCTCTCTATATGATGTTCCTGGCCATCCACACATTTGTTTTCTCTCGCCCTTCCTCTTATCATTTCTTCACCCTCGATCTTATCTACGGAGATATCCTTAAGCTTACCACCGATAAGTGTGATGACCTAGACACCTTGCAATCTAAATTTCTGAAAAATGGGATGTGACCCTTGCATCAATCCTTGGCTATCCTTTTCAATAAGGTTGTTTGTTCCAATGTTCCCCTCTCTTAGTCCCAGCATATCATTCACCCTATATAAAAGTATAGTCGATGCTTTGGTTCCAATTAATTACAAGTCTAAAATGATTGGCCATACATTTGTTAATCTTTATGTCGCATTATTTTATCTTTACCATTTTGACTAGTTCAAGAGGCATGGGTAGAGCACTACAGATTAGATTGGCTTAGAGGGGAGTTAGCAAACAATGGATTGCATATTCACACTATGTCCTCAGAGGTCGTCATAGGGGTATTATTGCTTCAATGACCTTCCAAAATCCTTTTACACTAGACCCAAGTGTTTACCCATTAAGTGGCTTAGCAAAGGTACTTAATCTTCTTGTTTCTATTGTCGTGCAGCTTTATGACACTATAGTGGGCAGCTTCGACATTTATGGGCAAGAACAATTCATTAAGTATTTTACTCAAAGAGAGAATGGTTATCTACTTCACCAGGCCCTTGTTTCACTCGTTTTATTTCGAAATGATGTTAGTATTGTTGTCTCCAATCCAAAGGGGTTACAAAGGCAACTTGGTGTTTTGAATTGGCAGTGGCTAGTGAATCTTGGGAAAACCAAGATAAAAAAAATTAATACAACCAAATAATCCCTCTCTAAGTATCATATTTCCTTTCAAGAAAAGTGTATGGAGGTTACCACCTCTTATACTTACTTAGGGGGGGCAATTCATGTGTCCCACTTTCATATGAAACCTACCCCCCAAACACAAGTATGTAAAGGATTTGCGTCATTAGCATGCTTGAGAGACGGTGCTTTCATATTTCCTCCCCTTCTGGCAATTGCATCTTAGTTCAGGCTATGTTTCTTCACTAGCCCTCCTTCAATTTCTGGGGTTTTCCTTCCTGGGATAACCTACTTGTATATGTAAATGTTTATGCCATACTTTCCATGTTGCTCTTCTACTAATTTTCCATTTCATTTCATTAGGATTCTTCTTGCACCTCTCTTTTGCTGGGCTATTATTGTTGATTGTAGTCACTAGTCCCTTTGGCCTATTTTGGCGTTTAATGGACATTAATTAAATTTCAATTCTTTCACAATTTCTCCAGCACTGTTTTGAACTCTCTTTTTCAGAACTTCAGAGTTTCTCTCTTCAAGGTCCCTCTTACACTACCTGTTTCCTTTCAGCCTTCTTGTTCTCTGGGCTACCCTTTGAGCTTCCCCTTGTTATGCTCTCTAGTGTACACTGTATACATCGTAGTTTAGATTGGTTTGTTAGGAGTTGCATTAGGCACTCCTTGTATTTCAGTCATTGCTTGTTGTTATTTTGAATTCCATTGATGTATTTTGGTCATTAGTGGACATTGATATAATTTCATTTCATTTCTAGTGGGCAGAAGTTATTCATCGAAAGAACCAAATATATCAAATCAAATACAACATATACAATTTTAGCATTTCTTCTCTACTGAATATTTGCTATGTCCAGGTAGCAAGCTTCTTCGTTATCCAGAGAGTCAAAATGGTCTAGGTAAACATTACCCTAGATGGTACTTTACGTAAAATTAACTTCAAGTCTAAGTTAAGAATTTGCAAAGAATCAATAACATGTGACAAAAGGATAGGAGAACATCTCTTCTGCTGCTAAACAATGAAGCTGAGTCCTCAGTGCTCACCACCCAAAGGAGTTATAAAATGCAAGATCATGTAGTGGTAAGTTCTCTGCGGAATGCACAAAGTAAAGTCTAACACAATTAAATTATTGAAAAATGAAAAGGGAAAAATACATACATTCCAACAGAGATAACAAGAGTTATTGCCACTTTGAACATCTTAGCTGACACGGTACGCTTTATATAATGCCCCAATGCCACAACCTGAACTATGATAAACACCTGTACATAAATACAGAGTAAAAACGCTGTCAAAAAAGTGAAAGAATTAAAATATCTTTACCACCAGCCGTACAACATGTTTTCCTTTCTTGATGAGGGAATATCAAACCTACATAATGGAGGCCAATTGGCAAAAATACCAATTTCACAGGTTTATTTCCTAATGGTAACAGTGATGTTTGATAGACAGTAGGCACATCAATGTTTCAAACTAGTCGCTAGATGAAGCGGTATACAGCCTTTGTTGCATTTTTCCAAGCATATTCAAGAGGGCTAAGTTGTTCCATAATTCAGTCCAAGGTTCAGATGTTATATTTTGGACTCAGGACAAGTGATAACCGCAGTTCTTGCTGCTAGCTGAAACAGACTTTGCCTACGAGATTTGAAAATGATGCATTATAAACTCAATCGCAACACAAAAAAGGATCAATGTTAGTGCAAAGAAAAACTTATTTATTGTTTGAATTCCAAACATCTATGAATTGCATTGCCTAAGAGCTTTGTAAGAACACATTGGCTATAACCTAAAAACCTCAACAATCATGAACATGGATGCACATAAGTCCATTTAAGAACCCATATATAATTGCAAGCAGAAAGGCAAGTGTTTGAAATAGGTGATACAGGAAACATATTGCCCTTAAAAGGAAACAACCAAGAGCATTACTTCTGCTGACTGAAGCAATGGTCAGAAATGTTAAAAAAACAAAGATGCTGAATTTGCAGGTATAGAACTGAAGGAAGAAGCATATATTAAGAATAAACATGTTTCCTTAAGTTTAAACTTTCATCATGTACGCCTGATTTGACCATTTGTAGTCATGGAACCTTTTGTAATTTCAAGCATATTGAGCAATCCCAATCTGTGCCACTACCAAGAAACAAGATTTTCTATTTGACTTGGATTTAACACAGTAGAAGAAAATTTTGTGAAATGTATAACTCAAATTCGGAGAAAACTACCAAGGAGCAATATATTTCTCTATTTAGATTTCTAGCATTTGTATTTACTGTTGAACAAGAACTTGGCTGCTCAGAAATAAAACTAAAGATCTGTCTTCGTCTTTGGCAGAACCTGTTCAGGTAAAGTATTCATGATTGTAAATATTCTAATATTATTGAATGGACATTCGATGGTGATTTTTCATACAGCAGGATACCCAGGAGCAAGATGAAATTGGACTTGTAGACATTTATAATGATGTGTGTAATGGACAGTTCCTGTTAACTCAGTGTCACAGGGTTCACCGAACCTAAAGGTTTAGGTTCGAAGTTCGCCGAACCTAAAAAGATTTGGGAAATTCGTTCAGGTTCGGCTAGGTTCGGCTAGGTTCGGGCGCTTTCAGGCTAGGTTTTCAATTCGTTCTGGCACTCCCTCCATTTTGTTTGTGATAGTGTAGTGACTAGTCCGCCACTCGAGAGCTACAATATCCGTGACTCATGACTCGACACGAGATAGAGGCGCTGCGCGGCTGCATGAGGAAAAGGCTGCTCCGGCTGCA
>LPNX010306749.1:1145232-1182219 GCA_001517045.1 Pseudotsuga menziesii | reverse complement strand
ATTTTAAATATAGTTTATTTTTTAATGTTGTATATTATAGTTTATTTTTTAATGTTTTATATTAAAATTTGTTTTTAAATGTTTTATATTATAATTTTTAATAAAAAATCATTTTTAAATGTTTTATATTATAATTTGTAATACAGTTTATATATATATATATATATATATATATATATATATATATATATTGAAAAAATGTATATATACGAACCTTATGTCGAACCTCATCCGAACCTCACCGAAAATTCGAACCCGAATCGAACCTAAAGGTTGCCAAACCCGAAAACGAACCCGAACCTTGTGACATTGCTGTTAACCATGAAATTCACAGAAGAATTCTGCAATATATATAAGAATATATGGAATAATGAATAATTGATAGAATTGATGATGATTACAATGAGCCTCGTGACAACATCCTTATATGCATTGACTGGTCACGACTCACGAGGTGAAGGGGTATGTACCCTTTGACTTTTCATTAGCCTAGGTTTATTAGTATTAATATTATTATATTTGTGTTTGTTACATTGCCACCCTCTCAAGGAATGCTTTGTCCTCAAAGCATTATAAATAGTATTCCCTATGGCTACAGTTACACATGTTATCTTGGCAGCATCTTCTTTATGTTTGTCTAGTTGAAGAGGCTTGACTTGGTTCTTGCTTTGAGCACTAGCAAGGCTCCTCTGTAGGATGTGCATCATATCTTGAAGTATTTGGACCTATTTGTCGAAGGTGAACCCTTGAGGGTTTTTGGGTACATACTTGCAATCTTGACTTGCTTCTGTTGTATGCTAGCATGTGCTTCATGTGTTTTACATTTTTCCCTTGGTGGTAATTCATCTTTCTTGAGAGTGGATCCATCAGCACCATAGAATTTATAATGTTGACTTGCCAGTTAAACTCCATAAACTGTTCTCAAGGTTGATTGAATACGTGCCCAACTACATCAACCACTCTGAACCTAGTACCATATCCATTTCATCAAGTGGTAGAGCATAGAATCCTATTTGTAGTTCTAGTTCTCGTATATGAATTAAAACCTTATGCCATCTTCCAACTCCTTTAACTTCTTATCCATCGACAACCATAACTGTGGAGTCCTTGGTAGGGTAGACAAAAAAAATTAGTTTTTAGCGACATTAATATCTATACAATTATGAGTACTGCAAGAAGTATTGTTATGCATAACAATACTTGTTATGCCTGTAGTTCTAGTTGCAATCATGATTGAGAAATCACAACCTAAGGCCTTGAAGCTTAAAGGAATCGTAAAGAATATAATCATAACAATACTTGTTATGCTTATATTCTTTACGATTCCTTTAAGCTTTGAGGTCTTAGGTTGTGATTTTTCAATCATGGTTGCAATTGGGACTGTTAATTTTGTACCTAGGGAAGTGTTCCCCTAAGTGACTTTAGCCTTAGTCACTTAGTGAAGGGAAAGAAAGTGAACCTTGCATTAAATGACTTAAGTAACATTTAATTTGACTTTAGAGCATTAAAGTCAGTTTTTGATCAATTTAAGTGGGCGAGTGAAATTAATATTTTAGAAATAAAATATGTGCAATTAATTTCAACCGTCGATCTAATCCATTCTCAGCCTCTTCACCTACCTAGGTTATGGACAAAAAGCAAGGAAAAGGCCATTTGCATCATTCTTGAAAAGAGAAGGAAGAAGAGAGCGAGGGCACGAATTTCGAGACACAGCTGAGAGTGATTTTCAGTGGGCACAAAAACCAAGGACATTAACTGCTGGCACAGAATTCAAGGAAGTGTATGGCCTCATTTATTGCAGGCACAGAAATCGAGGAAGTGTCCGGCCAGCATTTATTGTGTGCACAGAAATCGAGGAAGTGTACGGCCTCATTAGTTGTTGGCACAGTTTTCGAGGAGCAGTACGGTTGCATTTATTGCAGACCATACAGTACGGTTTCAGCACAGTTTTCGAGGGCAGTTTGGGCACGAAATTCAAGGACAGTACAGGCATGAGTTTCGAGGCAGTTTCAGTGTATTTCCAGGCACAAGTTTCGAGGTCTGTACGGCAGCATTTAATGCTGTCCATACTGTATGGATTTCCAGCATTTATTGCACAGAAATCGAGGGCAGAATATTTCCTGTTTTGCACAGAAATCAAGACTGAAGGTTGCTGCTATTTCGGCACATTTTTCGAGGAAAATATTGCACAGAAATCGAGGCAACATTTGCATGGAAAACGAGGCAGCCTGCTGGTTGTAATAAGTTGCATTTTTTACTGTAAATGAATGTCTGATTTTTATCTTGAAGAAATAATAAACTCTCTCTCTCTGACTGGTTTTACCCTTGTGGGTTTTTCCAGGGCCATTGGCCAAAAATTACTATGTTCTGTGTGTTGAATGGTGTGCTGAATATTTATTTTCTGTCAATGAAAAAGAGTAGTTACTGCAGTGTTTTAGGTCTGAAAATTTGATGTTTATTTCCAGCATTTTATTTTTTGAGAAAAAAATAAACAGTGACAATTTTTACTTATAAACCGGTGGCTGAAAACTAGTGAAAAATCTACAGGGCTACAGGCTTGTTTTTCCCTTTTAATGGAACCTGGATCTTATCAACGTTCCTGAGAGGAGGTAGAAGTAGAACATACATTCTAAGTGGTTCTTGTGTTGACTCTTTTGGAGAAATACTTCGTTTCTGAGATACATCATTTTCATTCCCATTCACTAGTGTGCATTAGATTGATACTAATGATATTTTTGGCAATGTTTAATTTTCAATAGTCAGTGTTTCAATCTTATACCTACTGGGTTCACTTGTGCTACTCTGACATCCTTCGTGAACTGTGGTTAAAATGTTCAAACTTCAGACATACTAGCAAATCTTTGTGAGTAACGGGTCTTATTGGTGACTCATCTCCGCATTAAGATTGTCAAACAATCCTTTCTCTATGCTCATTAATGGTTTGTCCTTGTTGAATTTTGGCTCACATAGATGTCCTCAATTCCACCTCCTATCGCATTCGTGAAAAATATCTCCGCTCTTTATTAACTCTAGCCGTCGTCTTTGGGAAACTTCAATAAATTTATTGGTTTTGTTGCCCATATCTTCAATTTATTTGTCAATTCTATACCCTGATTCTTCATAACTAACCATTTTGACATTGGTTGTTTTCTTTGTAGACCACGCTATTAAACTTTATATTTTCTTATATAAAAATATTACTAGGTGACTTAGAACCAGTGTTCCACGGGGATGCATCCGCAAAGTCAGAAATGCATCACACAAGGTCAAGAGACGTTTCACCAAATGTGCGGGAGACGTTTCACAAAATGGGAGGCTTACAAGCACCCCACTCCCAAAAAGCAAGACATGTTTCACAGAATAAGGGCTTGCGGGTGCCCCACCAAAAAGGACTCCTGAGTGTCCCCCCCCCAAAAAAAAAAATTCAAAATACCCTAAAAAGTATAAAAAACATAAAAAAGCTAAGACAACAAAAAACAAAAAACCTAAGTAACAACAATGGTGATTGATGAATCATGCTTTTATCATTTCGTCATTTTGAATTTAGTATTTACATTACACAATGATGAATTTAAGTGGGATTATGTTAAGACTTTTTATATTTTTTTATAATTTTAGAGACAAGACCCCTTATGCTAGTGACCCCGACGCTGCCCCCCCCCCCCCCAAATGAATTTTCTTAAATGTCCTATAATATCCCAAATACTAATATTCTACTGTTTTCTATTCTAGGGCTTGCTTGTAGCCTCAAGATTTACAATAATACTGAATAAAAACTTGCATGCAAGGTGTCGGGCAAATGGCCCTAAATCATAGCTAAACTAGGGCAGAGATTTGCAGAGAGAAGATCAACACTTATCACTGATAATCCGGCTAATGATACTCCAAAGATAATACGCATGCATAAAGAGCTGAATTGATGAAGAACTGGTGCTCCCTTCCCGGTGTTACCACCAAGCAGCATGAACCCCTTCCTCAGCTTAATGTGACGTTTTTGGCGAAGGAGTTATCAGATGAAGATGAGATTTTGCCGAGATGAAGGTCTTCCCGTGCCGGAGAGAATGGCCGAAGCATGCAAAGGTTCTGACCCCTCTAGGCAGGCTAGCGAATTGGTTCACTTGTTTAGCTGCTCACACCCCCAACTACACGAAACTGATGAGAACTGCTCTGGTGAGCAAACTGGAAGCTGATGATCACCCAATACCATAGGATGATCCTACTGATGAAGATGGTGCTAATATTCAGAAGAAAAACTGAGATCTAGAGACCGAGCGAATGCTTTGGGGTTTTCCAGCTAAATCCCCAACTGCACACCTGTCCCTGCAAACAATCCACTGATGGATGCCAAATAGATGTATATGAATGAATAAAGATGAAGAGCTGATGGTGGACCTGAATGGCATACCCTGAAGGAGACTAGGGAAAATATCTCACTGTCAAACCCTCATTAGCTAAAAACGTCGTCTTCAACCCCAACTGTCGGGGTTGCACGTTGTGTTGCTGCTCAAAAGCTCCAAATCAACAACAATAATAATACATATCTTCTTTGGTCCAATAACCCTTCTTAAATAGCTTAGCATGTACTTTTAGTGTTTGCATGTCACTTTTAGAGTTTGCGCTTTACTTTTGCATGCATGCAGTTCTAATTTCTCGTTGACTTTAAGACTGAAGAAATAAAGCTTGCATGCTTTATGATAATGACCCTGATGGCCCTCTTTGGTATACTGATGAATTAATAATACTGAATAATTGTTCTAATATGCTCCCGATATTAAATGTCCTCAGTCAATTCCCCATTTATCAAAACAGAACATTACAATCCTCCCTCGTCAAAGATTGCTTGTCCTCAAGCAATGCCAACGCAAATCCACAATCAATCAACAGAACCAACTGAATCCAGGGATGATCCCAAGGTCCCAAATTATCCTATGAGATATGTAGCACCCTCTGCTTAAAGCATTGCACTGCACGATACCATCACAAAATGTCCCATGTACCATCACTATAAGTAGAGTGACTAACCACGGTGTAAACGAGGCAACATCACAAGAGACCTCCTGAAAGCATCCTCTAGCAATCACTAAACTGCAAGTCACAGTAATCCCAGGGTCCCAAATCAATCTAAGAATTGCAGAGGTCAAAATGCATCCACCGCTACCCTGTGTAGTATCGACACAAGGAGCATCCTGTAGACTCCCAAGTAACGCCATCAGTAAACACTGTATCCATCCGTCATAAGGTATCCCACTTGGATCCCAATGCAAACTTGTGCATCTTTCATCCCAAATATCCCAAAGCTCTTGTGGGACTATACCCTTGGCTAGGAATGTCTTCCCAAGAATCACCCACTCAATAGGACACCAACTCTTATTCTCTCTCCAATCCAACCCCTGAAAAGGAACCTTGTCCATAAGCACCATCACAAGGAATAATCCTACCAACTTGGCATCTTCCCTTCCGATTTCAATTGGAATGCTCATATACTACTGCCCAGTTTCTCGATCCGAGCCAACCTGTAAAAACCATCATCCATTATGCAAATGTGGAGCCAAGCTACTGCAAGCCTTGTCTATGAAATCCTAAAGAGGACTGCTTTCAAATGCAATAGTATGTTTATTCTGCTGCCCCATCAAGGAATCTAACTGCTCTTCAATACTAAAAAGCATGACCGTTGACTCCGTACATACAACTCGAAGAGTTGTAAGCTCAACATCTCGTTGTAGTATGGTGTCCCGGAGTATCTTAGTCCTTTCTTTCACTGCTAGAATGCTTTCTTTAACACGTTCAATCTTCTTTCGGTGACTATCATCTGGGAGCTCTATCTCACGCCTGTATAAACTCTCCCTAACCTGCATGTGCGATTGCCCACTGTCTCGACTGTTGTGCTCATTGCCTTGTACCTCATGTATCTCGCCTGTCATAACTGTCTAGACTCCTATTGTAGGTGATGAAGAGTGTACCAACTGCAACTCATCACAGGGCTTATCTACAATCTGACTATCGGATGTGCTGGTGTCGCTAGACTCACAAGATGGCTCTAATGCTATCTCCTCATGCACATCCTCATCATGTATTGTTAACTCCAAATCAAGCTCACCGTCAACCTATACTTCGGGCTCATCTTTCTCCACTCCTTCAACTATGTTTTTAAGGAAATCATCGAAATCCTTGGGTTGGCTCCCGAACATGAAAGGACAATGTTGCACATACCTCATCACCCAAGGCTAGATATTCCCAATATCGAGGCAAGTGTTGCAGTGTTCCTAACCTCTGCAAATTTCCAGTCAAGATCCTTCTCATTGTCTTCATGTTCTCACAAGCTAGCAAAACAAAACCTTTGTTCTGACATACACTTCACCAACATCACTGACATGCATTTGCATGTACAAGCATGCATCAACATGCACTTTTATTCAATTGTTATGTGCCCACAGCTGGCAAGGATCATGCTCTGATACCACTGTAATATCCCAAATACTGATATTCTATTGTTTTCTATTCTAGGGTTTGCTTGTAGCCTCAAGATTTACAATAATACTGAATATAAGCTTGCATGCAAGGTGTCGGGCAAATGGCCCTAAATAATAGCTAAACGAGGGCAGAGATTTGCAGAGAGAAGATCAACACTTACCACTGATAACCCCGCTGATGTTACTCCAGAGATAATACGCATGCATAAAGAGATGAACTGATGAAGAATTGGGGCTCCCTTCCCAGTGTTACCACCCAGCAGCACAAATCCCTTCCTCAGCTAAATGTGATGTTTTTGGTGAAGGAGTTGTATGAAGAAGATGAGATTTTGTTGGGATGAAGGTCTTCCCGTGCCGAAGAGAATGACCGAAGCATGCAAAGGTTCTGACCCTTATAGGCAAGCTAGCGAATTGGTTCACCTGTTTAGCTGCTCATGCCCCCAGCTACACGAAACTGATGAGAACTGCTCGGGATGAGCAAACTGGAAGCTGATGATCACCCAATACCGTAGGATGATCCTACTGATGAAGATAATGCCAATATTCAGAAGAAAAACAAAGATTTGGAGACCCAACGAATGCTTTGGGATTTTCCAGCTAAATCCCCAGCTGCACACGTGTCCCTGCAAACAGTCTTCTGATGGATGCCAAATAGTTGTATATGAATGAATAAAGATGAAGAGTTGATGGTGGACCTGAATGGCCTACCCTGAAGGAGACTAGGGCCGATATCTCACTGTCGAACCCTCGTTAGTTGAAGACGCCGTCTTCAACCCCAACTGTCGCAGTTGCACGCTGTGTTGCTGCTCAAAAGCTCCAAATCAACAACAATAATAATACATATCTTCTTTGGTCCAATAACCCTTCTTAAATAGCTTAGCATGTACTTTTAGGGTTTGCATGTCACTTTTAGGGTTTGCGATTTACTTTTGCATGCATGCAATTCTAATTTCGCGTTGACTTTAAGATTGAAGAAATAAAGCTTGCATGCTCTACATGATTTTTTATAATAACCCTGATGGCCCTCTTTATTATACTGATGACTTAATAATACTAAATAATCGTTCTAATATGCTCTCGGTATTAAATGTCCTCAGTCAATTCCCTATTTATCAAAAAGGAACATTACATGTCCCCACATGTCCCCCATGTGCATTTCCCCACTCCCGCATCCCGAAAACATGGTGGAACGATACTTAAAACTAAAGGTAATAAATATTATTATTATTCTTAAATAAAGCAACTTATAATCCAAGTCGACCTTGGAGTATAAAATGCCAATTAAAAATAAATAAAACCAAGTCATCTAAAATGCTGTGTGCACACAACAGATGTTTGAAAAGGAACAACTCCTGACACTGTGTACAGATCTAAAATAAATGGTTGTATGCTAGATCGTACTGTGGCATTGAACATACAGAAAAGAACAAAGGTGCAAAGTATGGCAGAAAATAGCGATAGTTGTTACAGTTGATTGGTAGCAGTACACTACAATGAACTTTTATGAATAATTGGCAGCGAGCAATATAGCAATCCATGAGAACATATAATTACATCGTGTACAGATATGGGACAATGTACGACACAGTGCACATCAAATTTGAAATGGATCCATACGATTCTGTATATATATGTTCTGAACTACCACATAGATTCCAAGCGGATGGTACGAAAACCTGTACGCATATGATAATTATGGTTGTATGGAACAGTGACTAAGGGTTTGCAGAGCTGACCCAGTTGCCCAAATCAATGGCTCTAAAACCAATGTAGTGGACAATTCCTATTCACTATGAAATTAACAGAAGTATTTTGCAATGTATATAAGAATTTATGGAATAATGAATAACTGATGGGGACACGAGACACAAAGGACACGGGACACGAAGGACATGGGGATTCGAGTGTCCGACACGGACACGGTGACCCCCAAAATCAGGACACGTTATATATATATATATATATATATATATATATATTAATTTTTAGAAATATAGACATATAGATCCAATTTTTTACAAATATTCAATATAAATCAAAATTAATGCACATTCAACATTAGTAATTAGCAATGAAGGTTGACTTGCCCAAGACTCGCGAGTACTCACGAGTTTGGACGAGTCAACCTTCAAACCGGGTAATCGTTGAAGACTCGTTTGGGACTCGACATACTTGCAGCGACTCGGCAGACTCGCAGGCACTCGAAATAGTCGCACAGACTCGGCATGGACTCGGAAAACACGGAAAATATCCCCGTGGATGTCAACCAATCTGTTATTCGGGTTTATCGTTTTGGGAGGGAAAACGACATGAATGAGGGACCAACGCCCTATGCTCATTCATCAGTCGTGCTAGTGTTGAGTGGCTTCATTCATCAGTCGTGGAGAATGCTCTTGAAGGAGTGCGCTACCATCAGTCGTGGAGAACGCCCTCTGGCTGAGTGAAGCGTGAAGTGTAAAATGCTTCCAAGTTCCCATGCCCTTGGTTGACCGTTGAAGGAGCTGCCATCGCAGTTTCGTGGTGCTAGTGCTCGACTTCGAAGGAGGTCGCAGTTTCCAGCTGCTCAATGTCATCAACGCAATCGCATTTGGTGCTCAAATGCTTTAATTTTCCATTTTTTACATTTAATTTCCTAGTAAATTATAAAATAATATTATTGTTTTCAATTTTAATTTTTACTTGTTTTTTAACTTCAATTTTTTATTGTTTTTTAATTTTAATTTTAAATTGTTTTTTTAATTTTACTTTTAAATTTATGATATAACTATTGTTCCACCAAGTTTCCAGGACACGGGAGCGTGGGAGCAGGGAAACGCACACATTGGGGACGTGTAATGACACACCAGAATTTTTGGGTATTTTGGGGGACGGGGTGGCAAGGGGGCGTCGAAGTCCCTAACATAGGGGAGTCGGTCTCTAAAATTATAAAAAAATACAAAAATAATAAAATTATGAACCCCAACATATAAACATATCAATTCCTCATCCCATCACCATTTGCATAATAACATCCTTATGTTCCCGAAGACTATAGTGTAATGTAAATGTAATCGTTATAGCCAAGCATATCATATCAATGTTTGTATCCTTTTATTTGTTTCTATTTCGTTTTATAACGACCATTTAGTGTAAAAGCCTAAAATTTAAGATGTACCATTTCTTTTTTTAGTAAAAAAAATTTTAAAAATCGAGGGGGTGGAGGCTTGTGGGATACCCCATTTTCAAGAGGGGGCGTGTGGGAGCCCCCCAATCCGAGAAACTCCTAGACTTGTGTTTCCCCAAGTTTCGCAGAAAAGGGGGTGATGGGAAACGTTTCCCATGGAGCCTCCCAGCCCCGAAGGCGTGGGAAGCGCAGGGGGCGAGCCCCTGACCCTGGGGGCGCGTCCCCGTGAAACACTGGATTTAGCTTTTTTTTAATTTTATATTTATGATTTAATTTTTAATTTGAAACTTCCCTGTGGCTAAGTATCTCGGGAAGATAGGGGACTGTAGGCTGAGATACTCATCCACAGGGCCTGAGTAGAGTGTTATCTACCTAGCCCACAGGCCCTGTGGCTGAGTATCTCATCCCATAGGGCCACACACACACACACACACACATATATATAAATATATATATATATATATATTTTTAAAATTCATTAAACAATTAAAAAAAATTGTTGAGTCTTGTCGAGTTTGTCCCAAGTCGTCGAGTCTTTGCCGAGTCCGAGTCATGTAACATTGGTAATTAGTATTACACATTTACAAATCAAATCAGTAATCACAATGAGATTATGAGACACAGATAATTCATGATACAGTATACTCATGATAGTCATAGATCAAGATGTGAATAATCAGGAGTTAAAACCATATTTCTCATTAAGTCATGACAATCAAAATGTAGAATATATTACATACATGTCGGAATGCCACTGGCAAATGCCAAATAGACCAGTAGTAATAGTAAATACCAAAAGGTGTAGATCAAGATGGACGAATGAAGAGTCTCATCTATCAATAGTCCTCGTCCTCCTCCATGCCTGAATCAACAAACTCATCACTACTCTCTTCTTCCTTCTTCTCCTCCTCAACCGTCTGAGGATCAATATCTGTTGGTGAGGACGATGACCAATCCAAAGGATCACTATCATCAAATGTCGCCAACTCTAGCATTGGATCATTAAGATCCAGGTTGGCTAATGCGAACTCAGTACTGTTGTCCAATCCCATATCATCAAGAAAGACATCCCACATCTTTGTCTTTCCCTTCACCCACTCCTCCCTCTTCCTGTAAATAAGACAGGTTGGTGTGCACATACACCATCGTCTCTGCTCTGGACTGCTCAAGCCTGCTCTTCTTCAAACTATACAAGTTTCCATATGTGCTCCAATTCCTCTCACAACTAGAAGATGATGTAACTTCAGAGATGATCCTCAAGGCTAGCTTCTCTAGAAGAGGGCATGTTGCCCCATGAGTTTCCCACCAATTATAGGGATTCTTAACTCCCATATCTCCAACCACATCATAGCCTCCAAATCTCCCAGTAGCAGTGGAAAACTCTACAAAGCCCTCCTCCACCTCATCAAGTAAGTCTCTATCCTGAAATAGCCACCTAAATGCTATCTTCCTCCCCTGTGAAATCTCTCCGTCCATGTGAGGAGGGACTCTATGTGAGGGCCCACCATTGAGCCATTCCTGACTATAGAACTTGGGGTTCAAGGAGTGGGCCAAGTAATGCAAAGGTGTGCAATTCTTATCTCACCTCGAGATAAGAATATCCTGAATGGTGGACCATAAGTTCTTTGTTGATGTCTCATACTCGGGACACTCATTCTCCGTAACAATGGTCCTCATGGACTCAATCATGGAATCCCACCCCTCATAAACATCCACTAGGATGGGCTGGTCCATGTCTGCAAAGCGCAACAAAGAAATGGGTGGCTCCATGATCTTAATGGTAAGATCCACCCTCTCGAAACATCATCTAATACTATGTCCTTCACCTTTTTTGAAGCACTTCGATCCGTCTTTCTCCAAAAAGACCAATACTCTGAAATCACCATGGACCCAAGAGCGGTTTTGACCTCTCTCAACCTCTTGAGCATGATGAATGAGGAAGCAAACTGAGTATCTGCAATCTTTAGCAACGACAGATGTGTGTACTATTTATAGATGGTGAGGGCATTTGTGTGGTTTTGTACAAAGTTACGGATATGGTGTGCATCCTCAATAATGTTGCCAATCCATGTCACATCTGAAGCAATGGATTTAAGTGCTAAGTTCAAGGAATGGACAATGCAAGGTGTCCAAAAAATATGTAAGAGAAAAAAAATAAGTATAAATGACTCTACAACACTAACAACTCAAATCATTAAAATGTCCTTTCCCCTAGATAAATTTTATGATCAATTCAAAGTTCAAACAATGAGCAAATTAGCAATGAAAGGTGTCCAAAATGAAAATACCTATGGATATTTAGTTTCCACAATTATGCCAATGACCTTACAAACAGGTGCATTGTCCGTGATGATTTGTACACTAGAATCAACACCTACTTCTACAATGATTTTGATGAATAACTCACCCATAAAATGTGCATCTTTGTATTACCCAAGAGCATGCACCGCTTTCAAGAACACCAATCCATTTTGGGAAGATACCATGAAATTGATGAATGGATGGCGTGCTGGATCCGTCCATCCATCGGAAACAATACTCACTCCAGATGAGGGTCATGTTGCTCTAATTGGCTCAAGAATTTTGTCCACCTCCTTCCTTGCCTTAACCAACAATGTGGTTCTAAGCCTCTCCGAACCAGGAGGCACATAACTAGATGGAGCTCATTCACTGATACTTCGACACATCTCAAAAAACAATGGTGACCGTGCAACATTGAATGAGATGAATTTGAGGTAGAAAAAGAATGAAATGGTGAGGTCCACCTCTTCTTGTGCCTCTTGTTGGAAAATCTTGTCCATTGGACAACTTGAAGATGGCCTCTTTCTAGCTAGATATGTATCACCTCTGCTAGATGGAAATGGAGGCCAAATGGTAGAGGATTTCCTTAAGAATGGAAGAGGTTCCTCATCCTTTTTCTTGCTTGTTGCTGCTACATTTCCTAAGCCTTCTTGATCCTCCTTTCCCATTTCTCTCCTTTGGGTAACACTCACACCTTTACATGAAGAAAACCCACAAGAAGGAAGGCCCAACAAATGGCCCTTAACTCAGTAGTATGTGCTCTTAAACTCATTCTTGCAAAAATTGCAAGTCCAAGACACATTGCCTCCCCCACCTAACTTTGCTCTTGGCCCTTCTTTCCTAGTCACATACCTCCACAAAGTGTATTTTTCTCTTGGGCTTGTTGTCTTGCTAAAACAGGGTTCAATGGAGCATGAGCTCCACTAGCAGCAGATGGAGCACTAGCAGGAGGAGTAGAAGAGCTTGTGTTTGGAGAAATAGGAGGGGAGACAATAGATGGGGCATTTCTCCCTTTTCTTTTCCCTTTAGCTCCTACCCTAGCTGAATGAGACATTGTTCTTCTTGTTTGATGGTTGAGCTTGCAATCCACCTTCAATGGACTTTAAAACCCTTCCAAAGCCTTCAAATATTCTTCACCTGCAAAAAAAACAACTCTTTGAGCTCTCTCCACTATTGCAAATGACAAAATGAAAGTGAAAAATCGTTTTTAAAGAGGGCCCACGCATCTTTTTAGCGTTTTGCGTGTCCTATTTTCGGGACACGCGTGTCCGAACACAGGACACGTTGCAGAGACGTGTCGAACACGCTCTGTCAGTGTGTCCGTGTTCGACACGCAGACACGGGATACGCGGCCCAAAACCAACGTGTCCGGTTTCTTAGTGAATAACCGATGGAATTTATGACGATTACAATGAGCCTCATAACAGTATACTTATACACATCAACTAATCACAAGGCGAAGGGGTATGTACCCTTTGACTTTTCATTAGCCAAGGTTTATTATTATTATTATTATTATGTTCATACTTGTGTTGGTTACAATGTGTCTAGAACCTAACAAGAAGCAAATCATTCTCAAAGAAGGGTGTTTCCATTTTGGGAGTTGAAGGAATACAAAAAAACAATTTTCAGTCGGTCACATAAGATCCACCCCTAAAACAATGAATAAACCTTGCAAACAACAGATGTTGGGTTATTTCATTGATTCATTTCACACATATCTCAAGGTTTATGGTTTTATAGGAAGTCCATATAAGCTCCCTAGGGTAGTGTCTGGTGTGATTTTATTCACTGAGGTTTCAACTTTGTAGAATATACGAGTATCGATTAGGGTTAGGGTTTTGGTGATTGAGAGGTTATAAAATACAGCCTAAGAAGAGGAGACAAACAGAAGTCACACAAATTGAGTCAGATCTCATTGATTGGTTGGAGAAAAACTTTCATCCAAATGTGCAGGGGCAGGGTCAGAGAAAAGGAACACAGGACAGCAAAGGAATTAGTAACCAGAAAAATAGAAGGATAGATCTTGAGTGGTAATAGGCTATCTTTCTGTCTTTCTATTATTTCCCAGTGAGCCATTATCCCAGGACGGGAGCCCAGGATTTTGCCATTAATAAAACCATTCATTGCTAGTTTTTCCTGCAAGGGTTTTCCAGGGTAAACAAATGTGTCAAATGTGTGATTGATTTCCTGTTTATTCCGCTGCATTATTTGTTAAGAATATCAGTGTATTTTCGTTTATAATTTCAGAAGTAATTTCTGGACATAGAAATTATTCAGAACAAAAATCAGATCTGGTCTTCAGAGATTAACAGTTACAAGGCCAGTTTCGTGGAGGAAGAAGGGGAGCAAAAGTGGCCGTGGAAGATTATCTGGAAACTAAAAGCCCTACTGAACACAAGTATCTTTTATGGTTAGGATTATCCCAAAGGGTACGGACATGGGATAACTGCAAAAAAAGAGCATGGAATGGTCCAGGCAGATGTACTCTTTGTAAAACTGATGAGGTATATGTATCTCATTTCTTAATAGATTGTCATTTCACTAAGGAGGTTTGGCAAGAAGCTATGAATATAACAGGAGACAAAGCTATGTATAGTCTGTTGGGAGCTCTGGTTATCCAAAAATGAAATGCTATTCCAAAGTATGAAAATTCTACCTATTCAGGTATACTCTCACATCAGATTTGCTTATGAAGATGTGTGGATGGCAGAAAAGATAAAAGCTCCATGGGCAACAGGAATCCCGGAAATAGAGATATCTATACCATGTGGGTTCTTGGATGGTGCAAACCAAGTAGAGGCAGGACAGGAGACCTTTTGTTAAAGGAAGGACATTCAGTCAACTTCAAAGCAGCTTTAAGGGAAGGCTCTAATAACTGGGCATAACTTAATGGCAAATGCAATATGGCTGTTGTTAAGAACTGCAACTGAATATGAAGCAAAAAAGATTCAAATCTTGGGAGATTCCAAGGTAGTTTTTATGGATAAAATTCAGGGGATAAAAGGAATTTTTTATGCATATTTACAGAGAGTCATATGTTAAAGCAGATGATCTCTTTAACCAAGCTGTGTCACTCGATTTAGGTTATACCAGACAGGAATATGAGAACGCAGGAATGCTGTTTCCAGCTCTTTCTAGCTCCATGTATGTTTAGCCTCTCAATTGATGAGAGTATATTCAAATGGTGAATGTTTCAGTTCTGAATTGATTTGGGGATAGTTAAATCCTGATAATTGTATATCCTAGAGCCTAGATGGCTTTTCTGCTTAGTAGTAATAGAACAGGATTATTTTCTGTCAGGGTTGGTAGGCATTGAAACATCATTTATGATTTTTTGAATGCTCACAGTGAGCTTCTTTATGAGTGCTTTAGCGCATACATTTGTATATTTTTTATTTCTTCTTGAAATAGCAGATATGCAGAATTTTTTCTTGCAACGAAAAAACAAAAACTGAGGGCATATAATGCATTTATTTGCAAACATATTGTGAAAATTCATGTTAAATACTCTATAGGTCCTTGCATGAAGTGCAGAGTAACAAACATCTATGAAAAAAAACGAATCACCAGAGGTTGTCGTCATTTAACAAACACACAAAAACAAAGAAAATCAGGGATCTGCCCACCATAGCCAAACATTCTTTTCCAGAAGAAAAAACAAAATACAATCCCGGCCTAGGAATGTAACAACATGATTTTTCCATTGAATAAAGCATCTCATACAACTATAGATAAACATATATAAAATTACTTAACACCCATCAATTAAGTGCAATTTATATAAAAAAGGCACATGAAAAGATCAAAGATCGACAAAAGTGATGACATCACCAATAAAGAAGTTGAACTAACCAGAAATGATGCAAAATGCTCAGATGTCATGACTGCATTGAAACCGACAACTGGAACAAGAGCAGCCAACAGAGTGCCCAGAACTACCTGGAAAAATCACATATTTAGAAAACAGAACACCAGCACTTCTATGTGCTAAAGAACAAGAACAAACACTATCAGTTAGTGAAAAATATTTTTTTATTTCTGATTCATTCCTCTAAATATAATTCCTGTCCATATAATATACCAATCAGTGGCTTGGAGGATGGATAATAACAACAATTTAGGCTTGTTGAAATATCAGGCCAAAGATATACTAACTTGACCATACATTAAAATTTAAAACATATCTAAGATTTCTTGCAATAAACTACTATGAAACAATTCCTATATTCTCTATATTCTTATGATCAACTATATTCTCTATATTCTTATGTGATCAACTATATTCTCTATATTCTTATGTGTTTGCCTTAATGCTAACCAGCTAAGTGGAATCACATTCCTTTACCATCTTGATAGTGCCTCCACGTGATAGTGACTCTCAAATTAGAAAAGAGAGTCCTTTCTTTGGATCAATTCTGTATTTAGAAAACTTCGTAAGATTAACAGGTCCAGCTGCCTTTCTTCCATGCATATCATTTCCTAATGTTTTAATCATGAATATCAAATATGCCTATCTAAGTCATTTTTCAATGTTCCCCCAAGTAAGATTAATAGATCCAGCATATATTTGAAAACTCACCTTGGCAACTCCACAGTTTTGATATCAATTGTTAGATTTTCACAAGATTATAGCAGTATATCTTAATTGCAACTAATCAATAGGATCACTAGAAAAAGAACAAAGCACAAAACAATAACACCAGTGTTTTTATCCTGGGAAACCCAATCGAGAAAAAAACACAGCAAACCTTCATATAGATATAATGATCTTCTGAGAACAAAGAGAAGAGAGAGAGAAAATGTCTCCCGCAGATATAACCCCAGCAAACACTCAGACTGCTGGAGCACACCTTTTCTGTTGAGCTGAGTAGCTGCGAATGTGTGAAATAATGAGGGGCGCCTCCTATTTATACTGATTTTCCACTGCCATTTTATACTGATTTTCCACTGCCAAACTGACTGTACAAACTGCCTCAATTTTTGTGCCCACTGCTGTACCATACGGACTGTACAGATTGCCTTGATTTCTGTGCCCATTGTACAGGCATTACAGAATTGTACAGACTGTATAGAATTCCATGCCCATAATATAACAAAAAATCTCAGAAATCGTGCCCAGAAAAACTGCCTCACAAAACGTGCCCAGAATTTTCCTCGGCAAATGTGTTGTACGGAAATGTAATTTATGTTGTTGTGCTCTTCAACTCTCATGAAAAACAGAATGAGACTCTAATGACTTCCCTTGTCTTTTTGTTGTCTAAATGAGCAAACTGAATAGTCATCTAATCCAAGGGCCCAAAATGAATTAGATGGATGGATTAGATTAAATGCACTTTAAATTCTCTCCAAAATTAATTTCACTCACCTCACTTAAATTTATCAAAAAGTCACTTTATTCTGTAAAGTGAAAATTAAAACTAATATCAAGTTATTAATTGCAAGGGGCACTTTAATTTTTCCCTTTTAATGACTTAGGCAAAAGTCACTAGGGGAACACTTTCTTAAGTACAAAAATCAACACTCTCTCTTACCAAGGAAGGTGTTCTGCACCACACCCAACTTGTCTCTAAAATGAATGAACTTGCCTCTTCCAAGAGACTTTGTCAGGATATCTGCAACCTGCTCATCGGTGGAAATCTACTGCAACTCCATAGCTCCTCTCTGAACATAATCACGGATGAAATGGTATCTGATCTCAATATGCTTTGACCTATTGCAAAATACAAGATTCTCAGAGAGCTGCATGCAACTCTGATTGTCACAGTAAATCATTGTAGGCCTCAGCTCCTCCTGATCAAATAAATCCACCAATAACTTGCGAAGCCACAGTGCCTCACAACTAGCCTGATTGACTGCCATGTACTCAACCTCTGCAGAACTCAAAGCAACAGACGTTTGCTTCCAACTGAACCACCACACTGCTGTCGAGCCCAAACTGAAACAACATCTGGAATTACTCTTCCAGTCTGCCACACTACCTGCCCAATCTGAATCCGTGAAGCCAATCAATCTAACCCCATCCGATCTCCTATAATCTATACCATAATCCACTATACCTACAAGGTATCTCAACACATGTTTTGCGGCAACCCAATGCACCCTCCTAGGCTCCACCATGAACTGACTGAGAGTGTTCACCGCAAAACACAGATCTAGCCTAGAGTTGACCAGATACATCAACGAACCTATGAGCTGACGATATAAGGTAGGATCCACCAACTCTCCCTCATAAACATGAAGCTTCTTCCAATTGGTGAACATAGGTGTAGACATCGGCCTGCAATCCTCCATCTGCAAACTCCTCAGAATATCCACTGCATACTTTCCCTGCCCTAAGAATAAATGACCAGGCTCCTGCCAAACCTCCAATCCCAAAAATTAATGCATCAACCCAATGTCAGGCATCTCATACTCTGAAGCAAGATCTCTTTTGCAAACTGCAATAGGTCTCTCCTCACCTGTGATAAACAAATCATCCACATACAACAAAAGAATGAGCGGATCATCTCCAACCATGATGAAATAGAGATTCGGATCAGCCACTCTTTTGCAAACCCATCGACAGTAAATAAGAGTCTATCGAGGAATACCAAGTTCGAGGAGCTTGCTTCAGCCCATACAAGGCTTTCTTCAGCCTGCACACATGAGACTCTGTCCCATGAATCTCAAAGCCCTCTGGCTACTCCACATCAACCTCCTGCATGATTCCATTGAGAAATACAGTCTTCACATCCATCTGATGGATCTTCCAACCCATTTCTGCAGCAATGGAAATCAATGATCTGATAGAAATATAATGAGCAACCGATGCAAAGGTCTCATCATAATCAACTCCCTCTACCTGTGAAAACCCCCGCGCCACAAACTAAGCCTTGTATTTCTCCACATTGCCATCTACAGCATGCTTTACCTTGTAAAGCCAACGAGAAGTCATCACTGACTTCCGCTAAAGTTTCGTAACAATCTCTCAAACATCGTTCTTCATGATGGAATTGTACTCTTCCATCATGGCATCTCTCCAAACATGATGTTGAGAGGCCTCCTCAAAAGTAGATGGCTTTGAATCAAAAAGACTAGCCGTCTCACAACAACCTTCCTCGAAGTAGGAAGATAAATGCGGAAGGCCTTCGAAGTCTCACCATACCCCACAAAGATGCCTCTCTCTGCTGTGGGCTCAAGCTTTGTCCTCTTCTCAGAAGGGACATGTGAAAAAGTCAGGCAACCAAATATACGAAAAATGACTCATCTCAAGCTTCTTGCCTGTGAACATCTCCTCGGTAGTCTTGTTCCCCAAGGCACGATGGGGACTCCTGTTTTGAAGGTAAACAGTTGTACTACATGCCTCTACCCAAAGAAAGAAAGGAAGTCACTGATCATGTAACATGGCTCTCGTTGCTCCAACAATAAATCAGTTCTTCCTTTCTGCCACTCCATTCTACTCAGAAGTATATGGTACAGTCAATTGTCTCTGAATGCCCTCTTGTCTGCAATACTCATCGAACTCCTTGGAGGCATACTCACCCCCGTTATCTGATCTGAGTGCCTAAATCCTCCTCCCAGTCTGGTTCTCCATAAGAGCTTTGAACTCTTGGAACCTCTGCAAGACCTCCTCAGATTTCTCGCTCCTCGAGAAGTAGCTCCAGGTCTTCTTGGAATGGTCAACGATGAATGTCACATAATACTCAAAACCTCTCAAAGAAACAGATGACATAGGACCACACAAGTCAGAATGTATCAAATCAAGTACTCCTGTTGACTTGTTATCACTGCTCGTAAAAACAGTCTTAGTGTACTTTCACAAAGCACACCCCCTGCATACATCGTCGTGCTCAGTGTTGAACTCAAGAAAACTTGTAGCCATATACCTCAACATCCTCAAAGCTGGATGATGCAGATGAGCCATCCTCCTATGCCATAGCTCACAAAGCTTACTGCCGCTGCTATGTGTGAAAGCATGCTCGGGCTGAAACAAGAGCTTGTACAACTTCCCACATCTGACTCCAATGGTGTAAGAGGTAGATGGTCCTACAGGCTTGGGGAATACACGCACATGCCCATCTAGGAAGGACACTCCAAGACCCCTATCCTCTATCATGGAAACCGATATCAAGTTCTTCTTCAGCCAAATACGCCCCTCAAAGTCATGGGACTCATGGACTCTCTCTGAAATATAATTGTCCCATGCCCAACAGCTCTGACAACTGTGTTACCCCCCAACACGACCTCCGCATCTATCCCTAGCTTTGAAAGCTCGAAGAACATCTCTCGAGCACCTGTCATGTGGCTCGAAGCTCCATTGTCAATATACCACGTGTTGGTGGTAGATGCACTGAAAGAATGGCTAGTCAACAAAGAATACTCCCTCTCAGTATCAATGTTTGCACTGGTGATGGATGCTCTCTCTCTATCAACATGCCCAGCACAGAGAGAAAACTCTCTCAAATCTAGTTGTAAACTCCTCAACCTCTGCTAAAGCTATTGTTTGTTGTTGCTTCTTCTTCTATGGGCACTGTCCAGCATAGTGCCCAAGCTTCTAACAAGCAAAGCACTTTACAGTGCTCAAGGTCCTTCTTCTGTCCATCATGCTGCTGTCCATCATGCTGCTTAGCCCCACCCTTCTTGGGGCCCTTCTTGAACTTCTTCTTTCCCTTGGCAGTCAAAGCCACATTCTCCTCATCCTCCCTGTTAGTAGAAGAGTCACTGCCCGGATCCATTTTACTGCTGCCCATGAATGTTGCAGACTGTCCGAAGTCTGCCCGGATCCTGTAGCTGCTGCCCGAGGACTGTACAGCTCTACAAAAATGGATCCTGTAGCTGCTGCCGGATCCTGTAGCTGCTGATCTCGGGCAGCTTGGGCAATAGGGAAGAAAGTTCGAGCAGCAAGAAAAGGCTTCTGGGCATTGGAAAGAAAAATCTGGGCAGTAGCTCTAACTGTAATTTTTGTGAAATTTGTCTTTGTGACAATTTTTGGCCACGTTGTGCTAGGGTTTAAAATTGTTCAAGCCTGCTAGGGTTTGACAAATTTTGAAGAATATTCATCTTAGAATTCTGACATTCTTTTACAAACTCAGTCATCTCATTTAAGGGATGAATTACTAATGCTTTTTGGCTTTTTGTCCTTTAAAGGTTTCCCCGTGAAAAACATCTTGTGTTCATTGTGTTGATGCTTGATTATCTACTGCACTTGTCTTATTGTTATCTATCTTACAGTCTGCAATATTAAAAGAATATATGCAAATGCTAAAATTCAACATAAAGAGAGTGGAGACCTCTGGAAAATCTAAAAGGTTTGCATCGAAAATGCCATTAACTTCTTTATCTTGAATACTCCCTTTGAATGTTAATAATTTGAAGCATGTGGATTCAATACCTTAACAAAAAAATCTTCCCTCTTTCTTTTTGTTAAAATCCATTTTTATCCTTCTTTTCACTTCCTTGAAATTTACTTAGAACTTGATCCTTTATAACACTCTAATACCCTTTTAATATATGTCGCCTTAATAAATTATCCACTATAAAAAAAAATGTATTTGTACTTTATAATATAGTCTCTTGTTTTATATATATTTTCTTACTTGACTTGAGAAATAGGTAGTTCACTTCAAATAGTCCCTTACAAATTTAAAGACTACTTTTATAATCCTTTAAGTAAGGTTATTGTAACTTTTTATTTTAATATTCACTTAGGAAATACCTTTTGTAATCCGGCTCTCCTTATAACAAGGCTTTGTAACTGAACTCTTAACTTTAGTCTTTACTCTTTAGTAAATGGCTTTAGTGTAACACTATAATAATATTATAATGTTTAAAAGAAACTTCAATTGATAAGTCGCTAGCTTGATAAACAATTAATATGTTTAATGCATATGGTGCGTCGTTCATTTTGGGTCGCGGCCTTTTATTTTAATTTTGACTTCGAATATCCACACGCACATACAAACTATGATTAGTCCTTCATGTCCTTCCACGGCAGGAATTACTTGACGAATGGCAGCTGTGGAAATAATTCAGGCAGTAATTAATAGAGCGATTCATAAATGCTCTCGAATGTTGATGCCAGCGATTTTATACAGGTTTATTTGAATGTTATATCAGTGGACTGCAGCACAGGTCGTAACCCTCGATTCTTATCTTAGTGATGCCGCAACATGAACGGAAATCAGAATGGTGGAATTCTGTGGCAGAATGTTGCTCGATTTTAAATGCAGAGAATTGCAACCTGTTCTTCAGTTTAGTGATTCCAATCATGGATTATTATTTCAAACCCTCGATTCTAGCAGCAACAATTTCCATTTCAATTCGTTCCAGCAGACGCCCCTAATCTTGGTCCCGATTTCTTTTGGTTTCCTGGAATCTAATTAGAAATTAAGATGGACAATTTCTTGAGATATAATTCATCGGTGGCCCAGGTTATAATTCCTTCAGATATCTTCTATGATCTACCTTTTCTCTATTTGTTTGGGCTTATGTTTCTCTATCAGTCTGCTGCAAACCATTTTACATCTGCATGAATGCTAAATCTGATCTACAATCCTATCATGAATAAATATATAGGGTCTGTTAGCCAAACAACTTTTTCAGTATACAAAAATTGTAAATAACATCTGACCAGAAAATGAGACCATACATGGATGCCAAGTCGAGCTACTGTAACTATCACCATTTGTGCATGTGCACTTACCAGAGGCGAATAAGCAATGTAAAGGCGAGATGAGTACCGGCCAGTCACAATACATAGAAGAACATGCATTGGAATAAGATTTATTATGAAAGTGTAACCTCCCCAGGAACAGACCTACAAAGAAGAACCTGTATTAAAATTATCTTTATAATATCAATAACAATAATTGCATGATGCATGGATATCATTTGTTATTCCTATGACCTACTTACCATATAAAAGTAAGCCAAGGCATTTAAAGTAGCATAAAAAAGAGATCCAGTGTTCAATGTCTGCAAAAGTTCAAAATAACGATCACGTTAACAAAACAGGAAACTCCAGCATATTAAAATTATTTTTCATGCCATAATAAGATTAGTTTCATTGCAGACTCTAATCAATTTCCTCAGCAGTGGAACTACATATTATAAGACTGCAAATCTTCATGAATGGACATGACTTAGGTACTAAGATTTACAAAATACCAATACCATCATTTTCGGATTTCTGCTATAATTTACACTGAACAAGGTTTGCACATGGATGTACCTTGATATATAGATAGAATGTAATGATCAAAGCAAATATAGCTACAGCCTCATTATCATAACTTCCAGCCACAGATCGCGATATATATGAAGGCACCTGCAACCAAACAATTAATTATAAAATCAGAAACATGTTATCAACTTTAGCAATTGAACAATAGACTAAAATAATAAATACAATGATTAAAGAAAATATGCAAAAAAGAAGAATGCTTTCTCACAAAACGCATTATTTCCTTAGTTGGCTACTTGTACTAGCACTGAAACTAAGTATACATTCAGGGCAGCATTTGCCACCTTATACTATTCATGCAGGCATGCTTCGATTTATTTTGTAGTCAACTGGAAGTCCAATATAATCATTTGGTAACAACAGAATGTACATTCTATGTTTATAAATTAGGATATAATCAGACAGATGAGTACCATCTCCCAAAGCCCAACTGCCATGCATATACTTTATCAAATCCGGATCCCATAATAAATTTAAATAGAACTTATAAGACTGCTATAAAGGATAAATTTACATAGCCTTCAAATTATCCTACAGATTGTTTAATTTCTTTTCTCATACATTTCCAATCAGCATTGCCCTGGGGAAGCATGCCCACCCTTGGAAACAAGTAGCAAAACTCACCAAGATTGACTGGGACTCATGAGTCAAACCTGGCTCACCTCTCAAAACAAATGGTTTCAAAATGCCAGATAGTCAAATTCAATGCCAGCATGTCTGGCTTGCAAGTACTCACGGGAAAACCCACAGCCGTTAGGGCAGAGGACACAGAGTGGAGAGGCTGATGTGCCAACTTCACACCACCTCTACAAATAGTCAGACACCTACAAGTGGTCATCTGTTTCCAGCCACAAGACCTTCTACTAGAGGACAAGCCATTACCTTTCCCCATGAAAGAGGTGGAGGGAACCAATAGCTAGCAGCTAGATTAATCATTGTAGATGACTCCTGATGAAGAGATACATTCATTATATATTTCCTGTAATTTTGTATTCAATTTTCAGTTTTGGCTGGACAGCTATCATGATTCAGAATCAGAAGTTAATGTTTGATATATCGTTTGACATCTTATGTATGAGTATTTATGTTGCAATGTATTAATTTTATGTTGGGTTACCGTTTTTTTAATGAAGAAATGAGTTTATTTTGTAATTTTTAATGCTTACCACCATTTGCTGATGTTTTTGATGTCCCAGGGTCAAGACCTTTGGCAATTTGTCAATGCCGATGTTTGCAACACTGGTATACACTGTCCCTCGATTTGGCCTGAGTCAGTAGCCATACTTTCTGAGGAAAGTTTCAGTCTTTGTGCTGTACGTTTCAAATATTCAGCAACTGTTAATACTGCTGGACATTTCTTCTGTTGTTAGTACTCTATCAAGTGCACTGTCGGACAATGCTAGTATTATTTCTGAACCACTGCTGTTAGTATTAAATTTACAATTGTTACTGCTGATTTTTCCTGTTCTTTACTGCTGTTAGAATCTTATCAGTTTCCAGTAGTATATTAGTTTCCAAGTTCCAGCTTCTGTTGTGAATCTCAGTTCTAAAAATCAGATTTCCAACTATGCTCATAACACTCATTCTTTACAATATCACATATAGCTAATACAAAACTATAGACTGATGACAAAAATAGATATTTAGCATTTTATGAACTTAACCTTAAATAATACTAACTTATCAGAACTAAATTCTCATACTAGTAAAAAGGATGTGAATTTAGAAAGACTAAAATTAAGGTTTTTTTAGTGGTCAAAGGTCATCATTTTCAATACCTTTTCCTAACTATTTACTATTCATTCAAAGTGTGTGTATATCTTATTTAATCAAGATTGCATTACTCAAGTAATTTCCTAAAACTGCTGACATCAGTTTATAACAATTTGGTCATTCGTCCTCATTTTTCTTTGCTTCATCATCCTAAGGTGTAGAAGTAGCAATAAGACATAAGAGATGTAATTGTATGACCTCCTTTTTCCTTTGCCCAAGTTTTCCATACTTTCTTAAAAATAAAAGGTCTAAAAAAGTGCCCCGTGAGCATTTAGCTCTCTTAGACAACTGAAGACTCTTGTATTGACCTGCCCTACCAGACCTCAGTATCAACTACTACCAAGGAACAAGGTGGAGTTGGGTTTTGAACTAGGTTCCTTTTGAACAATTCTGATGGCATTTATTGTACTAGAACGAGATGAAGATAGGCTGTCTTGGGCCTTTTTCCAGCACAATCCACGGTGATTTCATTTATATACTTTGCTGCTTGTGTGTTTCCCAACCCAATTATTTCCAATGTTGAAAAATTTGGACCTGGCAATAACTGAGCTAGAGTTTGAAAACTAATAATCAAGAAAAAAATGATAAAAATATAAAAATGAAGAATCTACCAAAAACCCACCAAGTAGCAAACAGTAGAAAAGGGAAAAAATCAACAAAAAAAGGAAAACCTAAGAAAAAAACAAATCAGGAGAGAATAGTGGCAAATAAATCAGCCCATTTTTTTGGCCAGTTAATCAGCTGCTGAATCACTCGTCAACTCCCCAATTAGTCAATGAGTTCTGCAGCACTGGTTCATTCTATCAGCAATTTTGGTTCTAGACTATTATGGCTTCTGTCAGTCCTGAGGTCTCTCAATGATTCAATTTCACAAATAGGAAGTACTATAAAACATATCTAATTATATTTATCTCATTTACAATTAGGAAGTACTATAAAACTAAATTTTATAATGGAAATGAAATGCATAACTACAATTTCATTCCTTAAGCCTCAAGTGTTAAAGATGAGGGGGATCACTTGCAAAGCCAAGCTATGATAGCCAACACTGAAGATCCTTAACTAAAGTAGCATGCGTGCATGGGTAAATGACTGTCCCAGGTATACTTACTCAGCACCTTATACAAATCCCTGATCACTAGATATGTTGGAATGTAGGGATGGCTAATACTACATAAACAATATATATACATATATAGATACATGAGATACACATATATATCCATATACTAAAGTTTAAACAAAGGAAAATTTCAAATAAAACATCAATATTTAGGAATCAAAATGGTATGAAACAAAGAAAATTCTATGGTAACACCACTTCCTACAAGAACTAGGGGCTTCTTGTAAGTATAAGTAGACAAGAGAAAAAAAGCTACTGACAATTCAGAACAGCTTACCATAACTGCAAAATCAGTTCCCACTTAAGAAAATGCATTGCCAAAACTAAAATAGTTGAAAAACAAGCTGCCCCGTTCAAGAAAGACTCAAATCTTTACTAAAAAACACTTCCCAAAAGTACCCATGGTTCCAGATTTTGGACACAATCAAATGTGAAAAAACAGAGGTAAACAGTCATATCAATCATTTTAAATAGTAAAATGTTGCTTGGGGAGGGCAGGTTAGAGCTTAGAACCCTTTTTATCTTTGTTTTTTTCTTTTTCACTGTTTGGGGGACACTGATTACCATCCCCTATGGGATTTCCTCTCATCCATAAGGGATGTTCCCCGATTGACTAGGGACATCCCAACAGCATCGCTTACCCATTTAAGTGTACCTGTGTGATAGACATCCCTTATTCAGGGTATCCACCACTAGCATACACGTTCCCAGGCTACAGAAAACTGATGGCATGAGAAGACAAGTTTTCATGGCTGAGTACATTTATAATGAAATCCTAACGAAGTATCAATTCCTTAAACACAAGGTATTGACTAAGGAGGATCTACCTAGTAGCTACAATGGTTACCATTGAAGAATCTTGTTGTACAAGTCTATAGTTGCCCAAAATGGATCTAATCAGTTTGTTTTTCATGGATGTCTACCATGTCATAGTAAAGTCATCAAATATTGGATTGTGGATGAACCTTTGTACTAGTTAAGAACGAACCTGTATACAGATCACAACCTAAACCTGTAAAGACACACACAAGCCCAAAACTTGAGTAATATCAGTGTGTACTTGTTTAGGAAGTCTCAGGTGCAGGTCTAAGTTGTGGATTTTTACAATGTATAGGAATTAGAAAGGCAGATTCCACTAGGAAGAGAACAAAAGTATGTTTGTTATTGGATGCCAATCCAAGTAGAAGATGACCCATTCCTAATTTTATTTTGTGATATCATCTTACAGATAAAACTCTTCCTTACAGAAATAGCATTACCTAACCAAAGTTCAAATCATAATATCTCTTTGTTTAGCTAATCTTACATTTTACTCCACAAGTGCATAGATGGAACAAAAAATCAAGCATTATAGTTTTTAGAAACCAAAAATATGTACCATTGCTAGAATGGCTGCTGCAGTGAGGCCTGCGCCAATGCCTTTAACTTCCTGCAACACAAATAAAACATGCCTCATTTTATAAATACAAGTTATTATGAATAGCGGCGAGCAACAAATTTAGTACTAAACAAAAGGAAGCAGAAGATCTCAAAAAACACATAAGTTATTGAAGTACAATCAAACAACCTTCGTCAAAAGATATGTTGCCCAAGCTGCATTTGCTGAGAAGATGGGAGCAGTGAAGACACAAACAGTTTCTACTGAAAGAGGGATGTTTAGCGAATTAAATACCCTGGATCAAATAAGCAAACTATGTATTAACAAATGCAATAAGATCATAAGACCAAATATGTGAAACAGAGTTTTTGAGGATAAATATTCTATCTTATTTATATTTCAACACTGGAAAATATCTTGCAACATAATTAACCAGCCTGCAGGAAACATACTGAGCCTAAATGCCGCCCGTAATTGAAATGGATCTAAGGCTTTTTATCATTTCTGTAAATGATGAGCCCCAACAACATACTTCTGAAGACCTAGGCTTAAGTCAGTAGTAAATATAATTGAAGCAGTTGTACCTACCACCACATTGTCCCTGCTGTCAAAGTGAGACCAGGATACACTGTTCCACCAATGACACGACCCAGTGGGTACCTGGAATGGAAAGTATGCCACACTGTTAATTCTAAAGTTGTTGGCAAACTCTGCCCTTGAAAATGAAGCATTTCATTTTGTTGTTATAACGAACATAAACTTGATATCCATTAAAATCTGAAGCCACTTACCATGTTCGGTCATCAAACCAGTTCCAAAAGTCGTAGACTCCACTTTTTGTAAGATACTGAATAAAGATAGAAAAATGAAAACATTTCCAATTGAAAGTTTAGATATATCAAAAGAAGCTGTTGTTCAAATAGAGTTAAAGAAAATATCTATACTTTCAAATATATATTGGAGCATTTCACTCTAAATGTTTTAGAATTATGTTGAATATGTTACTCATTACTGCATTTCAAGAGAGTTTCTTGAAAATGCAGTAGTGAATTTCCCAAATTATTACAGGATAAGAGAAGCCAATCTTGTCACTAAACAACAAGAAACAACTAAGGCAGTTAATTATTATCGAGGATGCAGTAAAAAATTAAGAATTGAAAAGACGGATATACCTTAGAAAATCATGACAGCTTAGCTACAAAGTACAATTAATCAGAAGAGCAACAAGGACAGCAAACATTGATGGAGTAATACCATAAAGAGAACCAATGCTATGCTCTGAAAATGAGAAAGCAAAGCCCCATGCAAGGATGAGATGAGAGGATCTGCAACATCGTTTTACTGTACTAAAATAGAAATGAAAGAGTGCCCTCTAATGAGATGTACAATACAGGTCTCTTTATGGAAAGTTGTACACTTTATGGAAAGATAGATGGCATCTATCTTGTCAACAAGGGAATGAAGTTGCGATGTGAAATGTTTATCAAATAATGCCAAAGGAAGCGTGATGCAAACAAAGCACTTAGTTCCTACTAGCACATTGCTAAATCAAATCAAATGGTCAAGCATGGAAAGGGTGAATTCTGCTTCTTGGACCAGTCGACAACTAAGGGCACACAATTAGATCCTATCCATGGAAAAGATCTAAAAGCAGATTCTTAGACAACTAATTTTAGGATATAATGCTTTCACATGGTAATAAGGGTTTCTTTATGACTTAGTTATGTTTATATACTTTTTGTGTAAAGCAAATATATCTCACATTTATAAGTGAAAATGATTTGCTCCATGAGTAACCATATATAAGGAGGTAAATTCCTCTATTATAATTGCACTAGTTACTCATACTATCATTTTTTGTTATTGTGTGTATCTCGTTCATGTGTTTATCTAACTTTTGCAATATGATATCAGAGCGGGGGTTAACCTAGGACTAGTAATGTAGGTTAGAGATCTGGGTTTACGTAATGTCCTCTTTTACTTAAGCACCAAAACATCCTCTAACCTATTTAATTCCCATAGGTTCGAGCGGGTACTACCTGAAAAGGGAATTGACTAAGGACATTTGATACGTAGAGCAAAACAAAGCATTCATTCAGTATTAAGTCATCAGTATGGTAAAGAAAGCCTTATTTCTTTAGGCTTAAAGTCAACATGAAAATAGAATTGCATGCATGCAAAAAGTGACGCACCAACCCTAAAAGTGACATGCAAACCCTAAGAGTACATGCTAAGCTATATAAGAAGAATGATTGAACCAAAGGGATCATCCATGATTATTATTGTTGAGTTTGGTTTCTAGAGCAGCAACAACAGCAAGTTGGGGTTGGAGACGAAGGTCTTCAGCTAACAAGGGGTTTTGGCAGTGAAATCTATCTACCCTAATCACTTCAAGATAGATCATCGAGGTCTATCATCAATATTCACCATACTCATTCATCTTCAGTGATCCAACACACAAAGGAAGATTTGTTTGCAGGTTCACATTTTGCAGTTGGGGAATAGCTGGAAATCCTCAGAAGAATTCGTTGGGACCCAAAATCTCAGTCTTTCCTCTGCATGTCATCACCATCTTTCTCAGCAGACTCATCACACCATACTGGGTGATTATCAGTTCATTGTTTGGATATCCAGGGCATCCAATAGCATAGTCGTGGGAGGAAGGGAGACGTCATCCTCCAGAGCAAAACAATTCGCTAGGTGCCTTAGAGGAGGCAAAATCTCTGCATGTGCCTTTCCATCTCTCCGGAAGGTCTAGACCATCACCCCCACAAAGTCTCAGCAGCAACAGACAACTCCTTCATCAAAAACATCAACTTCATCAGGGAAGAGGGCACCCTTGTAGCTGGGCGTCAAATTCAGAAGAGGAGCACTATTATCTTATCTTCCCGGCAAACACTACATGCATCTTATCTATTGGAGGGCTATCAGCGTGATTATCAGTGGTAGGTGTATATCTTCTTACTGAAAGTCTTTGCCCTATTATCTCTCCAGATTAGCTATATTTTAGGGCCATTTGGCATGGCACTTTTGCATGCATATTTTATTCATCCTTCCAGCACTATTTGAGCATCTGAACAACAAATATATTACCAAAGTACAATAGAATATCAGTTGGGATATTACAGTTTATTCTTGAAAAGTTAAGTATGATCTTCTCTTGCATCAAATTATGATCTGGAGAATCAAAAGGCATGATAGAAAGACTATATTCTCAAAAAATGAAATAAAGGAGTTGTGTTATCAAAGGTGACCATGAAGGGAAAGAGATCCATGAGTCCTGAGTGTATATCTGCAGATCAATTTTGGGAATATAACAAAAACATCAGCCCAGCATCTACATAAAAGCTTAAAAGCACCTACATAAAGCAGCACTTAAGGTATTATTGTGCATGGTTCCACCTGTTTCATTTAAATTCGTCCAGTATCTCTCAGAAATCTGTTTTCTTCATTAGAGTTAATGTGTCCTAAACAGAAAAACACATTCAAGCAGAGAAAAATCGCTATTTGTTTTTTAATCATTTTGCTAATCTGAGAAAATTTCAATTTGAGAACACAGTAGGACAGTGTAGTATTGCATAGTCACATAAAGTTAGAGATACATGTTATGGTAAGCTCCAGAAATCATAAGCAGTGCTAGAAAAACAAAAAAAATGCTTTAGAAGTGATATTTCCATAAATGTTTAGAAGTACAGTAGTGTCTTACTGTTAGTTTCCAGAAGCAGTTTACACAGGTCATGTTTCAATGGAAATCCCATTAGAAAAGTACTATGGGTTCAATTTCCACACTTACAAAGTGAAAATACGGATGCAATTAATGAACAAGAACCTATGGGGAATAGTAAAAGGGGCTGAGAAATCGCCTACAGATCAAAATAAATTGTTGGAATGGCAGAGTAGAGATGATATAGCCAAAGTCATTATTCGCCTCGCCTTCTCAAACTCAAAGTTACATCATATAGATCTAGAAAAGTACTATGTCGAACCACATAAGCAAAATCTGAGATCTCTCATTAGACAGCTAACACAAGTCAAAGCTACACTAGAAGAAAAGGATGACAAAGCCCTCTAAATGTAAATTTTCTTTCAAAGCACAATTAGGGCTAAAACAGTATATTTAATTTGATTACTGAAATAACTACCCATGTACTTTTTTACTAGTATGAAGCAGAATATAACTAACTGAGAACTATTCACAACATCAATCACATCAATAGAAACAACAGTCTTTTTGGGTAAAAACCCCCGGACAAAACCTAAGATGGAAAAACCGGTGCAGCAGTGTGAGATGATATTTTTATTAAGAAAATATCGAGCTTTTACAATTCAAAAAATTTTGATTTATGCCCTAGATGGAAAAATCAAATCACCCAAAAATCATTGAGAAAAACCTAGAGGTATGGCACGGATCCCAAGGCAGCTGTACGGCCTACTGTTGTACATCCCGCACTATACGGCTACCTATTGTACGGTCTGTACAGGATCTGTACTTCCTGTTGTACTATCGCCTGTTGTACGACCTCCTTGTTGTACGGATGTATGGCCTCCTTGTTGTACAGCCTCTCTACCAGTGTCTCCAATCTCTCTCCTCTGGTAAATTAGAGTTGCCTTTCTGAGTTAGTGCTCCTCCGTCTTCTTCGCCAAAATTCTCTCTCTCACACTTCTTCCTCCGTCTTTGTCGGAATGCAACTATGTCATCTCCACCAATTGAGCTTTCTTTTGTAACTTTATAAAAAGCAAAAACCATAATTTCACTTTCACTTTATAAAGCCAATTAATAATTAGATCACTTTAATTTATTTTCCAAAGTAAACTTAAGAAAAATAAATTAAATACAATTGGCTTCCTAATTTAAGTCTTTTGCATGCAAGGACACATGCATGTAGGAAGACCTTCCTTGTCACTTTCTAACACTAAATACAACAATGTTATTTTTAATCTTAGTCAAATGTCTTCGCAAACTCTAGAAGACATGATTGTTGTTCTTTTAGCTGAAAAGAGAGAACCATTGCAAGAGATACAGAAGATTATTCTCAACATACAGAAGATGATTCTCAACCTAAGACTAAATTTTACAAAAGATACAATCATAGCAAATCAGCTAAAGACAAAGGGGAGATGGAATGTCGCTATTGCAAGAAAATGGGTAACATAGCTTGAAACTATAGATTTCGAACTAATGATGTTCTCAAGAGAAAGTTCAACGATAAACCACATGTAGCTAATGTAGTCGTTGTTGAAGATCCACCAGATGCAGTTAATGGTGATAACCCTTTCTAAAGAAATGTCATTTTATGTTAGGATATTTAGACACTTAGGAGTTAGTTAAGATCAACTTGTGTAATATATCCATTAGGTAAAAGTGTGTTTCTTTAGTATGCATTAGTATGCATTTGTAAATATTCTAATCCGACGGTCACGATATGTTCTAGACATAGAGTGATCTGACGGTTCAACTTCTCTTAGATCATACCTACCATTGATTCGTGGCTTAACACCCGATTGGTCTATGATCTCTATTTAAAGAGCATAGAGGGTCCTTGGCTACTTGATCGATTATGAAAAGCTCATGTAACTTTCTTTCTTTTGCATAATAAATTGCTCCAAGTAGCTATTTGGCTGGGGCCATGGACTATTTCCCTCTCAAGGGCTTTAACCACGTGACAAACATCGGTGTGTTGATCTGTGATCTATTTGTGTGAAGCGGTTGCTGAAGGTGTTCGGTCTTTTGGGAGTACCCTGTGTACCCGAACATGGTATCAGAGTTGAGGTCTCGGGTTCAATTCCCCCGAGCTACGCCGGAGGTGGGGTGTTGGAGTATCCGCCGCACCTCTGGGAATATAAAACAAGTGGTTTAACCACCACTCCTGGTGATAGGGCCTTGTGGTGGGTTTCAAATGTTCACCAATATCTGCAGGTTTTGGTGTAACGGCAAACCTTACATGGTATCAGAGCTTTTATGAAGAGTCGCTTTCGGTTTTGATCAAGATCTGGAACCAGTGTTGCCGAAACTTTGAAAGGGTTTCTGGTTCTGGATTTTATGTGCATTTTTGGCCTGTGGGAGCTGTTCCATTGCGTCTGGAGCGTCGTTTCCATTGGGAAATAGTTTTCGTTTCATCGAAAACCGTTTCCGTTTGCTCCAGAAACACCCATTTCGGCAAATCTGAAGGTATAATGTTACTGTGACGGATTTGTTTTTCGTAAATCTCTCATATTTTATCAGTTTATTATTAGATCTTTTTTGTTTTAGTCTCAGACTGTTGCCTTCCCTGTCTGCGTATACTCTTTGCCATGCACCTTGCGTGATCGCGGCAAATCAGAAACAGTAAGGAAAAAAAAAATTATTGTCTTCTCGGCTACGTATGCTCTTTGTCGTGCACCTTGTGCGATCACAGCAAATCAAAAACAGCGAGAAAACTTGAAAACGTAGACTTTCCGGGTAAGCTAACCAAGATCTAACCCCATTGTGTGGAAAAGTTTTTTTTGTTTTTGTTTTTTATTTTTTTTTGTGATTTGCAGGAAAAAAAAGCAAGCACAGAAAACGAGAGAGAAGAGTTAAAAAGAAAAAACCCTTCCTCTTTCCATTATTTTACGTACCTTTTAAACTTAGCTCACTTGGTTCAAAATTGTTTTATTACTTAATAGGTTTTGAATTCAAGTCTTATTAAGCTACTTTTTAGTGCATGCAATTTCTATTTTAAAGTTACTTTATTGTAAAAGTGCATCTCACATAAATAAAATAAAATAAAAGTGAGTCACTTAAGTCTTTTAATTTATTGCCGCACTATTTAAAAGTCAAATTATTGTAAAAATGAACATCACTTATTCTACAAAAGTGATTCACTTCAAAGCAACTTTATTGTAAAAGTGATTGTCAAAGGTTGATCTTGGGAAGAAGGGGCTTCTTTTTTTTAGTTGGTCAAGTTAATATCTGCCACGTCACTATTGGGAACATCTTCAACTTTTTCTTTGATCAAGCATAACTTCATCATCCAAAATCAGTTTTAAGTGCCGTTTTTTTTATAACCGCACATTTTTTTGAGCTATTTGCATCCAGACAGTTAGTTTCTGTTCTTTCAGCCATTATTATACAGTATGGCCGCCCCTTGTGATATTATACTTACAAGTTCTAACTATTTCTCATGGAAATCTTGTATGGAGGATGTTTTGCGAAGTAGGGGGCTTTTCAGGATAACCTCGGGGAAAGAAACAGAACCCACTGATGATGATAAAAAAATTAAATGGGCAAATAGATGTGATGAAGCTCGTGGATTGATTGGGATGTCAATCTCTACTGATTTGCGATTCCACATATCTGGAATTGATGAACCTAATCTCGCTTGGGAAAAGTTGGAATCTGTGTTTGGTAAACACAATGAAATTCGGGGTCAACAACTTGAGAATGAGTTGCTTTCCTTGAGTCCAAATGATTTTTCATGCATTCAACACTATTTATCTAAGTATAAAACTCTTAGACTATTATGTGCAGAATGCAAGATTAAGAAAGAAGACAAACAATGTATTTATCATATTCTTTCAAAACTTGGAGCTACATATTCTATTTTTGTATCTACATTCTACTCCATGAAAGAATCATTTACTGTAGCTAGCTATCAAGAGCCTAGCCTTGAAACCTTTTGTGATTCCTTAATTAGAGAGCAAGATAAGCTCATTCATCTTGGAATAATTAATTAACAATGCAGATACATTTGGAAAAGCCTTATTGTCCCAACAGAAAGAAAAGTCCAAGCCTCCCAAGAAACAGAATTTTCGCAATAATAAGCAAAACAACAAGAGTCCCAAACCTTCTCAGTCAGCTCCTTCTTTAAAAAATGACAAAGGATCCAAGCAAAAAGGAAAGAAGACTGAGCGTCATTGCAATTTTTGTGGGAAAGATAATCATGATGAATCTAAGTGTTTTAAGAAGATGGCAGCCTTGGAAGCAGCAATGAAGAAGCACCACATCAGCCTAGATTCGTCTTCAAAATCTACCTCTCATGGACATGCACTTTCTGTTTCTGGTTACTCTTATACTGCATCTTCTTCTTCTACTTCAATTGAATGGCTCATTGATTCTGGAGCATCTTATCATATGGCTAAAGATAAATCCATCTTTTCTACTATGCATGAATGTAACACCAAACAAATATTTGTTAGTGATAATAGATCTCTAAGTGTTGTAGGATCTAGAACAGTTCCAGTAGAAAATGGTCATTTCAGTGATGTACTATGTGTTCCAAAAATTTCCTGCAATTTGTTATCAATCTATCAAATTACTCATTCAAGTGAAGGTAAAACTGTGACGTTTACACCTCACCAAGTTGTAATCAAGGATTTTAAAAATCCTCAAAAAGTCCTTGCTACTGGAACTGTTGATGATATTCCCAGGTTGTACAAATTTAACAACTTCGGGTCATCACCTTTTCCTTCAGTTTTTGTTGCTCATAGTGATAACTTGAGCAAACTTTGGCATGAGCGATTTGGTCACTTAAATTATCGCTCATTGCAACAACTATGTAAAGACAATATGGTGACTGGTCTTCCACTGGTATCTTGCAAGGATGGTGTTTGTTCCGGTTGTGTACTCGGAAAACATCATCGGGACAATTTTGACAAACGTGCCTCTTGGCACGCCTTGGTTCCCTTGGAGCTTGTGCATAGTGACTTGTGTGGCCCTCTTCCATCTTCTTCCTTTTCTGGTTTCAAATATTTCTTAACTTTCATTGATGACTACTCCAGACGCACTTGGGTTTACTTCCTAAAACTTAAGAGCGAAGTATTTAACATGTTCTTGGCCTACAAGGCCCTTGTTGAAAAACAATCTAGTCATCAAATTATTAAGTTAAGATCTGATAATGGAGGAGAATATATTAACAACAAGTTCACTACTTTTTGCAATGAACAAGGAATCCAAAAACAGCACACTGTTCCATATACACCACAACAAAATGGTGTAGTTGAACGGAAGAACCGCACTTCAAAAGAAATGGCTAATTGTATGATCCAATCTAAGGGACTAAGTCTTCAATATTGGGCTAAGGCCATAAATTGTGCAAATTACATAGTTAATCGCACACCCACTAAAGTTTTACAGGGTATAACACCGGAAGAAGCATGGAGTAAAATTAAACCAGATGTAAGTCACTTTCGTGTGTTTGGTTGTGAAGCATGGGCTCACATTCTGGATGAAAAACGGAAAGCATTGCAGCCTAAAAGTGAAAAGTGCATATTTGTTGGATATTCTGAAGATGTAAAAGGTTATAAACTTCTTTAGCCACATTCTCATGATATAATCATTAGAAGAGATGTTAAATTTGATGAAAACCTCTTGGCCTGCGAGCTTAACTTGGCGGGTGTGCCATCTTTGGCCTGCGAGCCTGATTCAGCGATTGTGCCTTCTTCTTCTTCTTCTTCTTCCAGCTTCCTTGACAGGTTTCCAACTCCAGTTTATGATGATGACAGTCAGGATGAAAATCCACCTCCGCCTGCTCATGTTCCTCCAATTGCACCAGCACCAATACTTCCTCGATGGGTCCGTTCAACATGTGAAGCAAT
>LPNX010306749.1:1064102-1144889 GCA_001517045.1 Pseudotsuga menziesii | reverse complement strand
AATGGATGTCAAGTCTGCCTTCTTACATGGTGATTTACATGAGGAAATTTACATGGAACAACCTCCTAGATATGTTCAGAATAACTCTAGCCTTGTTTGTATCCTTAAGAAATCCTTATATGGCCTTAAGCAAGCTCCTAGAGCTTTGGTATGCCAAAATGGATAGCTTTCTCCTTGACACTGGTTTTTCTAGATGCCATTCTGGCCCCAATGTCTATACCAAGAAAGTAGGAAACCATCTCATCATACTTGTTCTTTATGTTGATGATCTTGTCCTTACTGGTAGTGACCCTAAACTTATAACCCATGTGAAATCTAGTCTTAAGCAAAATTTTGAAATGTCAGACTTAGGACATTTGCATTATTTTCTTGGTCTCCAAGTCTTGCAAACCAAAGAAGGAATCTTTCTTTCCCAGTCTAAGTATGCTTGTGACCTTCTTCGTCGCTTCCACATGGAAGATTGTAAACCAGCCCCTTCTCCCTTCCAGTCTGGAGTCAAACTTTCTGCCACTTATACTTCCCCTGAAGTAGATGCCACCTTGTATCGTCAGCTTGTTGGTATTCTTTTATACTTGACTCATTCCCGTCCTGACCTTTCCTTTGCAATTGGTCATGTTGCTCGTTATATGCAAACTCCTCATGAAAGTCACTGGAAAGCAGCAAAAAGAATACTTCGATATATTCGAGGTACAATTCAGTTTGGGATTCATTACAGTACAGGGGGGAAACCTTTGTTGGTTGGTTTCACTGATTCAGATTGGGCTGGCGATCCTGATGATCGAAAGTCTACTGCAGGTTATGTTTTCAGTCTGGGATCTGGACCTGTCACTTGGGCTTGTAAGAAACAACAAGCTCTTGCTCTTCTTCAGCAGAAGCAAAATATCGAGCCGCAGTTAATGCCAGTCAGGAAGCTTTATGGCTTTGACAGATCCTTTCAGAGTTTGGATTCGAGCAGCAGCAGCCTACTCCACTTTGGTGTGACAATCAAAGTGCCATCAAGCTTGCCAAACATCCAATTCTACATCAGCGCAGCAAACACGTTGAGCTACACATGCACTTCATCGCAGCAAACACGTTGAGCTACACATGCACTTCATCAGAAATCTTGTTCATGATCATGTTATTGAAGTGCTCTATTGCCCTACAGATGATCAAGTTGCAGACATCTTCACCAAGTCTCTTACAGAAGCGAAGTTTTCTAAACTTCGGTCTATGTTAGGAGTTCAGGAATGTGTCCTTAAGGGGGGATAGGCTCTAATGCCTCCTTCCTTCTCCTAATAGTGTCACTTTTGTAAATCCTTCATCCTATCCCAAGTTGTTCTTAAGGAGGGATGTTAGGATATTTAGACACTTGGGAGTTAGTTAAGATCAACTTGTGTAATATATCCGTTAGATAAAAATGTGTTTCTTTAGTATGCATTAGTATGCATTTGTAAATATTCTAATCCGACGGTCACGATATGTTCTAGACATAGAGTGATCCGACGGTTCAACTTCTCTTAGATCATACCTACCATTGATCCGTGGCTTAACACCCGATTGGTCTATGATCTCTATTTAAAGAGCATAGAGGGTCCTTGGCTAGTTGATCGATTATGAGAAGCTCATGTAACTTTCTTTCTTTTGCATAATAAATTGCTCCAAGTAGCTATTTGGCTGGGGCCGTGGACTGTTTCCCTCTCGAGGGTTTTAACCACGTGACAAACATCGATGTGTTGATCTGTGATCTATTTGTGTGAAGCGGTTGCTGAAGGTGTTCGGTCTTTTAAGAGTACCCTGTGTACCCGAACATTTTAAACATTTTAAGAAACCTATTCTTTGAAAACAAGAAGGGATCTAATGTAGATGAAGCTCAGCATGGATGGTGGCTCAGATAGTTCCAGAGGTTCTGAATCTTGGAAATTGTACCCTTACGAGGGTCATGCAACAACTTGATGGAGCCCCGTGGATGTAGCTCAACATGGATGGTTGTCCAATTATTAGGGAGATTCATAATTACGGAGTTCGGGGAGGTGAAAAAACTGTTTTCAATGAAAAAGCTTCTGAAGAATGTTTAGTTATGATCACTTCTCATCTTTTGCTTTCAGTCATTGTGTGTGTTTTTTCAGTTAGTTAGCATTTTAGTACTGTAAACCTTAAGGCTTACACATTGTAATAAGAGTCTCTTTATGACTTCGTTATGTTTTTATATTTTTTGTGTAAAGCAAATATATTCCACATTCATAGGTGGAAATGATTTGCTCCATGAGTGACCATATATAAGCCTTAAGGAGGTGAACTCCTATGTAATTATTTCACCAAGTACTCATAATATCACATTTTGTTATTGTGTATCTCCTTCGTGTGTTTATCTAGTTTTTGTAATTTAGGCCATTGTTGCCAAGGAATGGTTTTTAAAAAAACCACAGTAACCAGGCAATCATAGGAGCATTCCATACACATATATTAATAAATAATTCTATGTGTTTTAATCCATATCAAGTATAGAAAAGTGCAAAATAACAGATTAGTTGTAGAAAACCTGAAAACATGAATTTGAGTGCCACTAGTAGACATACTACATTATTAGAAAGCTAGAAATGTGATTCATACTAGATTAACACATCAACCACTAAGCACAAGTCTCAAGACTTTGCAACCAGCATTTAACCATTTAGAAGTTACAAAGTTAGAAATTAGATTCAGATAGAAGGAAGCAGAATAGGAAGTGAAGTTGAACCAGATAACATCAGCCATTTAGCAGCTACACACTTATAAACCATATAGCAGGGAGTAGAATAAAAATTATTAAATGAATTAGGTCGTCATGAACAAAGTGTTATAAGCTATAACATGCATAGAATAATGTTTAGAAAATAGGCCACATGCCTAATTTACAAAATAATATTAAAAAATGAAATCTATAACACTAAAATGAGTCGAAGCTTATGGCAACTAAAGAAATGAAAAAAAGAAACAATTATACTATATATTTTCCACGGAGGCATCTCTCTAGAGAGTTTTTGACTCTGGACCCTTAGCAGCTCTCGTATCCATTTAGTTTTTTTTCCAGCAGCACTTTCATTCCTAGTTCTGGAGTTTAGATCTTGAATTAGATCTGCTTTTGAATTTTATATGAGTGACCCATGAGCTACCACAGTGTATTTATACTTTTGTACTTATCAGTCCCATTGACCTATTTGTGGTCAGTTGTTGGGCTTTAAATTTTAATAAACCTTATCTTGCCATAAACGACTTCTACTCTAATAAAATGTTGAAGGAAGGGCCCTACTGCAGGCTGCATGGCACCCATGTGGTTCCGTGTTGAAATTCTGCTCGGAATTGACAATTCAATGCAATTCAAAAATTTCATCTTCAACCTTGAAGGTTTCTTGGATATTGACCCTAGATATTTCAACCCTAGGATTGCTGTGAAATAAAATACAAAGCAACAGGAAGGGTATAATATTTCACTTCAAAACAGCCCCAAACTTCCCAGTAATTCAAGGAGAAAAGACACCAAACACAAGGATAGGATTCATCCCTTTGAGACAACTTATCAGCCAATAACCAGATCTGAAAATGAACTTTCTAGCGGTTTGACAGCAGTAAAATACTAAAATCAGCCCCTTATATTCTTCCGTTGGATGTCAAATAGCTTAACAATTTGTCATATTACTTATGTGAAATCAGCAAGGAATATATAATTGTAAATAACAACGAATGAAGAACATATATAGCTAAAACTCAAATCTAGAAATTGCACAAGTATAGTATAGCTGGAAATTTCAATAATATGCTCAAAATGAACTACCTGTACAGATCCTCTCAAGGCTAGTACAGATCCTCTCAACTCTCCAAAAACCCTAGCTAGGGAAAATCAATAAGGAGATCCAATATGAAAGAATCACTCCAATGCATCCTCCAAGGCAAGACACCCTATCCTCAATGCCACCCTAGGGTTTTATCACAAACCCTAATCTCCAATATCTGAGGGATAAACTTTAACCCTAGTCCTCCAAGATACTCCAAGAAGACCAAGAAACCTTAGCGCCTCAAGAGAGAGAAAGAGATCAAGTACAAGTGATGATTCAAGAGAGAGAACACCAAGATCATCACCAACATCTCCTCCACGAGCAAAGTCCACATGAAGACGTCTCCTCTAGACATCATAATTCCACCTAAGGTTCATAAGGAAACCCTAGCAACTTCCTCCAAAAAGCTAAATACAAAGAAAAGAGTGTGATGAATGATGGAGAAATTCTTTCCTTCCTCTATTTATATCAAAAGTAAGGGAGGCCAACAATACAATGTCAGCCTTGGCCCTTACAAGCAACCTACAATGAGCACTTGTAAGCCAACACAAGTGAGATCCTACACTCCAAATTACACGTGTCATGGTTGTAGGTGATGTGCATAATAACGGCTCCAAGGTGATGTAGCTACACAAGGTACATGAAATCCGCTCCATCACAAGCCTCCACGAACTCTATCGATCCTCCTAAACATTGTACTTCACTGGATCAACTACCCTCTTAAAAATATTGTCAAAGCCACAAGTGTCCTCAAGCCATCTCCAATCCTCCTCCATGATGCATAACACTCCTCATTCCATGTAGGACATTCTCCTAGCAAGTGGCTCTTCCATGGATCCCCAATGAAGGGAATCCATTAATTGTGAGGAGATCTCCAACACTTAAGGGAATAACACCAATCCAATAATCAACTAAGATCAAGCATCCATTTTAAAAGCAATCTCAATTGTGTAAATCCATCATGGACCATCTCCCATGTGCTAATCCATCTCGGACCATCAAGAGGCTAAACATACACCATGTAACTAAATCTTATGAAGCACCCCAAACATGGTGTAAACACTTTCGAAGTAACCTAAAAAGCTAGCATAGTGGATGGAGGTAGTGAAGCTGAAGCTTTTGGAGTGTTACTAACAATGGCAATAGATGGTGATGGCATCTCAATATAATCATTGTCCTTGGCAATAAGAACAACCTCCAAGTTCTCCAAAACTAGTACTTTGTGAGTCCATCCTTCGAATTGGTCTCCTCCAGATTGCTCTTCCATTTCTTATATGTTTTAGAATTCTTAACATCCTCAAAATAATGAGACAACAACCTCAAGTCATCATGCACATAAACCAAGCTATCTACCCCATCTACATTCAACTTGTTTCTATTCACACTATGGATGATGTTGCAAGTGCTCCAAACCTTCTCTACAAAAAAAGTGTTAACATCCTATGAAAGCACCTCCATATAAGTTCCACAAAATAGAGAGAAGGCAACGTATCTTGACCTTTAATTGTGTGCACTATGCTTGTCCCAAATATCCCTCCCCATTGATGTGGATCCTCATATGTTGTCATATGGCCATAGTTACAATATATCGCGCTACCAAAAGCCACAACGATACATCCACCAAAAATTTACGATATTTTCCAATATTTCAATGTGTCACGATACATTCAATAAAGCGTGACATTTTCAGTATATAGCACGAGTCAATGGAATATGACGACTTGTGGAGAAAAACATGCCAAATTTTGAGTTTAAAGCGTGGATTCAAGGTTTTTAGGTTCATTTTGCATTGTTGAGGAAGGGTCAATATCTCCAATGAGGTGAAATTTTCCTTTAATATTCAAACTAGGGCTAACAGTGCATGCAAAATCTCTACTGATAACCACACATGAATATCTTTTACAGTATACAGCGGAATATAAAAGTGAGAAATAAATCACAACATCACATCACAATATTGACACTACTATTTTGGGTATGAAACCCCCGAAAAAACCCAAGATGGGAAAGCCGGTGCAGCAATCAAATATAGATTTTATTATGAGAAAATATGGAGCGTTCACAATACTGCAAATTCACCCAAACCTGGCGAATGCAATTACACGGCAAAATCACTAGGCAAATCCCAGCCAAGCCTCGACACCCTCCTATGTGAGTGTACGACCCAGCTATACGAAGGTCGATGATCCTGTTGCTCGCTCCTCCGTCTTCCCAACTAAATCCTCTGTCTGACTTTCTCTCCCTGTCTGTATCATCTCTCTATCGGAATACAAGTGTGTGTGTCCTCTCCACCAATTGATCTCTCTTTTATAACTTTTGGTAAAGCGANAAATACAATTGGTTTCCTAATTTAAGTCTTCTGCATGCAAGAACACATGCATGCAGGAAGACCTTCCTTGTTGCTGCTAGTTTAACACTCCCTCTCAACGAGGAAGAGATTCAGTAGCAACCCCAACTTCTCCCTGAACTTCACAAAGCTTTGTCTGCAAAGTGCCTTGGTGAAAATGTCTGCCACCTGCTCATCTGTCTGTATGTACTCCAACCGAATGGTTCCCCTCTAAACACAATCTCTCAAGAAGTGGTACCTGATGTCTATGTGTTTGCTCCGATCATGGAACATTGAATTCTCAGATAGCCTGATGCCACTCTGATTGTCACAGTGAACTACTGTAGTCTTTAGCTCACACTCCAACAACCCTAAAAGTAACTTCCTCAGCCACATACCCTCACAAGCAGCCATGCTGGCTGCCATGTACTCGACCTCTGTTGAGATCAATGCAACTAACTTCTGCTTCCTGCTGAACCAAGAGACAACTCCTGACCCAATGCTGAAACAACAACCTGAAGTACTTTTTCGATCCTCTGCACATCCTACCCAATCAGCATCTGTGAAACCTGCTAACTGTATACACCCCCTGCGCTCATAAACCAATCAGACCAATCCATACTCCACTGTACCTCTGATGTAGCGAAGTATGTGCTTTGTAGCAGTCCAATGCACTCTCTGGGGATCCACCATGAACTGACACACTCGAACAACCCTGAAAGTAACTTCCTCAGCCACATACCCTCACAAGCAGCCATGTTGGCTACCATGTACTCAGCCTCTGCCGAGATCAATGCAACTGACTTCTACTTCCTGGTGAACCAAGAGACAACTCCTGACCCAATGCTAAAACAACAACCTGAAGTACTTTTTTCGGTCCTCTACACATCCTACGCAGTCAGCATCTGTGAAACCTGCTAACTGCATACACCCCCTGCGCTCATAAACCAATCCATACTCCATTGTACCTCTGATGTAGCGAAGTATGTGCTTCGCAGCCGTCCAATGCACTCTCCAAGGGTCCACCATGAACTGACTCAAAGAGATGACATCAAAGCTGATGTCTGGTCGAGTGTTGACCAGAAACATAAGCGATTTGATAAGGTGACGATACAAGGTAGGATCAAATCCATCTGATGTGCATCAATCTTCCTCCAGTTGGAAACTAGAGGTATGGCCATAGGCTTGTAGTCCTCCATCCTGAATCTCTTCAAGATCTTTACTGCATACTTCCCCCGTCCAAAGAAGAAGAATCCATCTCTTTGCCAAACCTCCAAGCCCAGAAAGTAATGCATCAGCCCAAGGTCTTTCATCTCAAACTCCACTGCAAGGTTAGACATGCAGTCTCCAATCAACCTCTCATCTCCTGTTAAAAAGAGATCATCCACATATAAGACCAGTATGAGGGGCACCTCACCTGTCAAGAGGTACATGTTGTGGTCAGCCTCAATTCGTTGAAATCCCATATCCCGTAGATAGTTGTCAATCCTTGAGTGCCATGCTCAAGGTTCCTGCTTGAGCCCGTAAAGAGCTCGATACAGTCTGCATAAATGTGTCTCCCTGTTCTCCACATCAAACCCCTCTGGCTGTTCAATATACAACTCCTCCTTTTTCACTACGTTGAGGAAGGCAGTCTTGACGTCCATCCGATGGACTCACCAACCCATCTCAGCTGCTAGTGAGATAATAGTCTGAATGGAAGAACACCTGGCGAAAGGGGCTAAGGTCTCCTCATAATCAATACCCTCCTTCTATGAAAACCCCTTTGCCACGAAGCGCACCCTGTCCTCAAGGCCCTATCCTCATCGAACTGGGCATCCCTACTCACAATGATCTTCCTGCGAGCAGGAATGTAAACTCTATATGACTTCGAAATCTCATTGTAACAACCAAGTAACCCCTTCTCTCCAGAAGGGTCCAGCTTCTTCCTAGTGTCAGCATGAACATGAATATAGCAGACACTGTCAAATATGCGAATGTGACTCACATCTAGCCTGGTGCCTGTGAAGGCTTCCTCTGGTGTCTTCCTCCCCAAAGCTATGTGGGGACACGTGTTCTGAATATATACTGCAGTCCTATATGCCTTGGCCTAGAGGAATAGTGGTAATCCCTGATCAAATAGCATGGCCTTGCTGCTCCAACCATAGTCCTATTCTTCCGCTCTGCAACTCCATTCTGTTGTGGGATATGGGGCACAGTGTGCTCCTTCTTGATCCCCTCAACCAAACAATACTCCATGAACTCATTGGATGTGTACTCACCCCCGTTGTCTATCCTCAACACTCGAATCTTCTTTCATGTTCGTTCTCCACGAGAGTTTTGAACTCTCAGAACCTCTCAAAGACCTCTAACTTGGCCTTCAGGAAATAGATCCAGGTCTTCTTGGAATAATCATCAATTAAGGTTAGGCAGTAACAGTAACCACTGAACGAATGGACACTCATAGGTCTGCATACATCAGAATGCACTAAGTCCAACGACTCCTTAGACTTGTGCTCACTCTGTGGGAAAGGCTTCCTGATGTTCTTCCCCAAAGCACAACCCTTGCAATGGTTATGCTTTTCCTCTTCTACCCGAGGAACTCCAATGACTGCATGTCTCAAATGCTTCAGTGCTCCATGGTGTAAGTGTGCCATCCTCCTATGCCACAACTCACCCTGACTGTTGTTGCTGCTGAGTAGAGCCTTTGCAGGCTCAAAGTGTAATCTATACACTTTCCTGCTCTTCCTGCCAATCACCCGATCCAAGCTCCTATTTGACCCCTTGGGCCTGATGTATACTCTATGGTCACGAAAATTCCCTTGATATCCCTTGTCCTCCAGAGTGGAGACTAATATAAGGAAGGTTCTTGGTCAATCCTAGAACATACAACACATCAACAAAACTGAGGGATTTGCCAGACTCCCTTTGAAATGAAACAGTGCCAACTCCTTGCGCCTGATACAGCGCGTCATCACCTATCTCAACGTGGATCCATGTTCCACCCTCTTGCAAGTCTCTGAAGAATCTCTTTTGTCCAGTCATGTGACTAGATGCTCCACTATATGTACCATATGATGCTCCCTTTGATGCTTGCCATGCAAGCTATCAAGCAGAACTCCTCATTGAAGTTCCTATTGAACTCATCCACCTCTATAGATCTAGCCATCTGAGTGTTACTCTTCTTCTTCCTGTCTAGGCACTGGGAGGCAAAGTGTCCCTGCTTGTGGCAGATAAAACACTTGACCTTTGATACATCAAGATTCTTCTTACCATCCTTCTTCTTCTTTGCCTTTCCCTTGCTCTTCCCTGTAAGGGCTAGAGCCTCCTCATCCACAATCTGTGGGGTACTACTGGATGAGCCTGATCCTTGACCCATGCGGGTCTCCTCCTGCACAAAGCCATCCCAAAGTCTCTGTTAATCAGGGAGATTCTCCCTAGCCACCACACCCTTGACAAAGGTGTCCCATGACTTAGAGAATCCATTGAGGGCTATCTAAACAAGCTCCTCATCATCAGTCTTAGAGCCAACAGCTCCAAACTCATCCCTAATCTGTGTGACCCTCGTGAGATAAGGCACCACTTCTTCTCCCTTGGCCATCTTGGTGTTGCGCATCCTCTCTTGCGACACCATCTTCCGGTTCTTGTTCTTGCTTTGGTACAGATTCTCCAAAGCCTTCCACATCTCTAATGCGGTCTTCTTACCAGAAAGGTGAGGGACTACATGGTCCTTCACTCCATCCATGATAATCAGCATGGCTCTGGAATCAATCTTCTTCCAAGCTGCTAGATCTGTCAGATCTATGGGTGCAACCTTCATGGAGTCAATGTGCTCCTCTGCATCACTGAGGTCCAAGACCCTTGTGATCCTTTCTTTCCATGTAGGAAAGTTCTGAGCACCCTGGAGTCTATCCTCAACTCTCAACTGCATGGCCATTATGAAGTGTTACCTGTCAAACCCTAGATCTCCAATCTAAGTTTGTGTCTTCAATAGCTCTGCCCCTGATCAATCACTGTTGCTGCAAATCTCTCAGCTTTAGCTCACCAAAGCTCTGATACCATGTAAATTTTCCTTTAATATTCAAACTAGGGCTAACAGTGCATGCAAAATCTCTACTGGTAACCACACTTGAATATCTTTTACAGTATGCAGCGGAATATAAAACTGAGAAATAAATCACAACATCACATCACAATATTAACACTATTATTTTGGGTATGGAAATCCCCGGAAAAACCCAAGATGGGAAAACCGGTGCAGTAGTCAGATATAGATTTTATTATGAGAAAATATGGAGCATTTACAATACTGCAAATTCACCCAAACCTGGCGAATGCAGTTACACGACGGAATCACTGGGCAAATCCCAGCTAAACCTCAACACCCTCCTGTGTGAGTGTACAGCCCAGTTGTACGAAAGTCGATGATCCTGTTGCTCGCTCCTCCGTCTTCCCAGCTAAATCCTCTATCCGACTTTCTCTCCCTGTCTATATCCTGTCTCTATCGGAATACAAGTGTGTGTGTCCTCTCCACCAATTGATCTCTCTTTTATAACTTTAGGTAAAGCGAAAACCCTAATTTCACTTTCACTTTAACTAGTGTTTCACTAAAGTTAATTTAGATCACTTTAATTTATTTTCCAAAGTAAACTTAGGAAAAGTACATTAAATACAATTGGTTTCCTAATTTAAGTCTTCTGCATGCAAGAACACATGCATGCAGGAAGACCTTCCTTGTTGCCGCTAGTTTAACATGATGTTTGTGGCAGTTTCCATCGAGAGAACAAGGGGAAATCCAGGGTTTTCTTTGCCATTAGCGGAGCATTAGTGGAGTGGGGATTCACCAATGACCACAATCCATAATAATGGGTAATATTAAATTCTTAAAAAGTGGCATTCTCCTTATCTTTCATTTTCTATCCTTATACTTCAATTTTTAACATTACCATTAATTGTTTCGGGATGTTTGAGAGTGGTTCCGAGTCTCGACCTCATCAAACTTCATATGCAAAATGTAGAATTTTATATCCCATTTAGAATTCAACGGTCTTAATATTTTTCAGGATTTCAAGATTGCAACATTTCTATTGGATTCTATGATGTATGAGGGTATTTGATTGTCATTTAATCAAGCACATCAACCCCCCTATGTACCTTAATGTTGGTGGTGTTGAATGTTCAACTCTTTTGTCATGACCTTAATAAAAATGTACCATTCACTCGAGCAAAATCACTTATTAAGCATGGGAAGTTTTTCCTACCTTATTTTAATGATTGGATTAGTCCTTGGAGGATCAACTTCGAGATTCAAGGTAGAGGCAAGGGCTAGAGCCTAGAGGAGGGGGGCATAGAGTGTTATTGATGAATAGGATCCCAATATAGGCAATGATTTTTATGATATGCACTTATGGGAGGAGACAACTCACATTGGCTTCCACCTTGGCTCCATTATCTTCCACCATAGTCCGAGTAGTTCGAGCTTCCAATTTGACCCCACGCTCATCGAGAGCACCTATAGGAACACATATTGCTTCCAGAGGACAAGTGGTGCCCCTTTCCCGTATAAGGGGTAGAGGGGACTAATGATTCCTATTATTTATCATTGTATTATGTAGTATCTATATGCCTCATGAGTCATGATGATTCATCTCATGAGATACATTTATTTTGATCATTTGATGTGATTTACTTTCATTCTATCATGAGCATATTTCAATATTTTCAGTTTATTGTCAATATCTGATCATGATCCACCATTTGACATCTTATATATTAGTTGTATTTTCATATTTATGTAGCAACATGTTTATTTGATGTTGTTATTGCTTTAGATGTTAAAAAAATTGAAAAAAAAATGTCATTTTAGTATTTTTTTTAGGTTTCATGACATTTGTCAATATTTTCTGATATTTACTTTGATATTGTCAATAAGTTACATTCCAGACCCTCTACAATATATTAACCAACACAATATATGTAACTTTGTGTATGGCATCACCCTAAAACTCATCGGGAATCATTTTGTTTGATGCAGTCAATATATCCCCCTGAACCTCTATATCCATGTGTGGTCTTTTCTTCACCACACCACTGAAAATTGGTCTCGCGAGCTACTAGAAATAATAAGTAGGGATAAGGACATACACTAAGCAATGAAGTGGAATATTTATCTTATTCCACCATTCAACCCCTTTTATGAACAAAATTATTCAAGGATGCTTTCGTTATGGTTGACCTAAATAAATCTGAAAATTGTACAAATTCTAAATTGGCAAGTGAACCACAAAACATACTTCAACTTTGAACAAAAGTCATCATACAATATGGTGTACTGCACCTCACAAGTTTTCTCTCATTCAAAAAGCCTACAGCCTCAACTACTCGCATGAATCAATCACTCACCACCATATTAGCCAATGTATGTCTTGCCTTCAAAAGGCACCTAAAGGTGAGTTAACAATTAACGAATTTAGTTTTTCTAAGCTTAAGTAGTTGCACCTAGATGAACGTTCAAAATGTATAAGGCAGCATAATGATTGATGATGAATTTAATAGCAACCTTCCCTCTCTTGTATAAGTGAATTTTTCATTAACATATTTCATGCATAACAATCGCATGCATCAAAAGGTTTTAGTTGTGCACCAAGCACCCACACCAACAAATGTGAAATGTACCTACTCAATAGGTTGTCTTGTTACCTTATAATTAGGTGTATTATCAATTATTACTTAGACAACCTTGCACACCACAATATCTAAATGGATTTCAGCATTATTAATATGCACCAGTATAAATTCCTACAAAAAGCATTCAAACAATTCCTATTAGACCCTCCGCTATTCCTCTAGACATGTTAAGAAACCAAGTTCAACAGAGCAATAGTTATTGCTAGGGTGTTATTAGTTGAGGTCGCATGGCCAACAATGGATGTGCAACCCTTGGGGTGGCAACAAGCGCCCCTAACCGTTCGTTAAGACAAGCATTGGTAGGCACAGTGGGCTATCTTACACTAAGTTGCAAGGGAGCGCCCTCCCCCCTAAAGCTTCGCTCCCCAAGCACACTCTCAAAGGGAGCAATCAAGAACCACTCCTAGGAGCGCAATTCATGATCACTCCATTCCATGAGTGATTTCAGGGAGTGCACTCCCAGAGGAAAAAATCACTCCCTGCTTTTCCAAGGAGTGTCGCTCCCATAGCACTCCCTCAGCGCTCCCAAGAGGAGAAAAATCGCTCCCTGGACACTCCCACGAGTTTAGGGCACATTTTTTTCTCTTTTGGTTTTTGGAACCAAGACATGGTTCCCCTTTGCTTTTGGGCATGGCTAGGGTTCATTTAGGGGATTTAAATTTTAAACACTCATTCACTCCATTTGCACTCATTTTAGCTCTCATTTCACTCTTTGATAAGGTTGAGAGTGGGTTTGTTAGTTGTTTGTGAGCAAATTTGTGAGAGCTTGGAAGGGAGACTGAAGGCTTTTATAGACACATTCATTGTTCAACCACAATTGGAGAGCTAAAGAGGTAGGCTCTAAATCCCACTCTTTCTTTGTTTTTAAATTTTTTCCACTACATTAAAATTTTAAATCTTGAATGTTATCTTCTCCAGCTCTTTCCCATTTCTCCTTATCCATCATTCTATTGCAAGCAACAAGTGATTCTGATCTTGAGTCAAGAAGCATGATGGGTATGTGGTTTTTGTTTTTGGTTCCATTTCTTATTATGATGGTGTTCTTGGAAAACAACTATACTAGTGGTAGTGATGAGGAAGAAGTAGGGAGTGGCACATACCATGGAGAAGAGGAAGAAGTGGAGGTGGAATACGATAATGACTTTGAGAGTGATGAGGGGAAAAAACAAAAATATACAACATGTTTGTGGAAGTATGTGGCAAGGCTTAGGGGAAGGGAAGGGGGACCACAAAGTTTATATGCCCCCATTGTACTAAAACTTATACAGGTTCATATACCCATGTGGGAAAGCATCTATGTGGGATTATTCCATGGGATGAAGGTAAGACTATTAGAGTCAAAACATGTGACAAAGTGCCAAGGAAAGAGAGAAACAAATACAAGCAGGAAGAAGAGGTCGCTCAAAACAATTCCAAGAAATCAAGAGTCAAATCTAAATCCTCACACAAAGATGTTTGGTAGTTGATCTTCATCCCCCCATAGTAGAGGATTCTCACCTATGCAAAGAAAATTATCAAATTTCCTTGACCAAGGTTGCAAAGATGATGTCGATTCAAAAATTTACAAGTTTCTCTATACATGTGGTGTACCATTAAATGTTCTTTGCTCACCCTATTGGCATGGAATAGCCATCAATGGTGCCCCTAAAGCATACAACAGCGCTGAGTATGACAAAGCTAGAACCGTGGGACTTGCAAGGAAAGAGAAAAAGTCAATAATGCTCTTGGAAAGTTTACAAAAGATTAGACCAACTATGGGGTATCCATTGTATCTGATGGTTGGACAAATGTTAAAGGCAATCCATTGATAAATATTCTTAGTGTGTCTGCTAGTAGTGCAGTCTTCCTTTCGACCCATGACTACTCAGATTGCTACAAGACTAGCATTAATATTGCACAACCTTTACTTAAAACCATTCAAGAGATTGGGCCATACAATGTCATTCAAGTCATCACTAATAATGCTACTAATTGTAAGGCAGTAGGAGCAATCATTGAGGATGTGTACCTAACATATTTTGGTCAAGGTTTTTGGTTTACACATTGAATATTTTGATGCATGATATTGTTAAGATGAGGGATCCTAATTGTCGATGGAATGGTGCCTTGTACAAGAGAAGGAAGAAAATGAAAAAAAAATTACCAATCATAGAATGGCCCACAACATTTTTTGCAATCACTCTAGGTTGGAGCTATTGAAGTTTGCAAAGACTAGATTTGCTAGCAGCTCCCTCACCTTCACGTGGATTTTGAAGGTAAGAGAGGTATTGGCTAGTATGGTCTCAAGTGATTCATGGCAGGATTTGAAAGACATAGCTACAAGCACATCTAATAGACATGACTTTCGAGAGGTGGGGAACATTGTTCTTGATGGTCAATTTTAGGCATGGGTTAGGTATGCTTAGTAGTTCAACAAGCCTGTTTATATTATGATTATGTTTGCAAATATAAATCAATCGGTGATTGGAGAGTTGTATTAGAGGATAGCATGCTTGGCCAAATAAATCAAAATCAAAGACATTGTTGAGCAGAGAGATGCAACCTTGTATGATCATATTCATAAACAATGTGAACAAAAGGTGGGATAATCTAAATGTTCCACTCCATGCCCTAGCTTATGTCCTTACACCAAAATATTATTCTTCTACTTGGTTAGCCCAACCACCACCTAGGAGGAGATAGCAGAAAACCACAGTTAGCTCTAGAGGTGTGGAATGGGTATATGCTTGCATTAGACAAGTTAATCCGTAATGAGGAGTGTGCTCAAGTACAAAGTGAATTAAGCAAATACATTAGTGAACATGGAGTCTTTGGTAACCTACATGCAACCAAAGATCGAGATAGGTTAAGTCCTATCGAATGGTGGAACATGCATGGCTCCTCTACCACATATCTGCATAAATTGGCGATGAGGGTACCTTCATAGGTTGTTAACACTTCTTTTGTAGAGAGGTGTTCAAGCACCAACAACTTCATCCACAACATACAGAGAAACAACTTGAATGTAGATCAGGCAAAAAACTTCGTTTATGTGCACAAAACTTGAGGTTGTTGTCCCATTATTGTGATGCAGCCAAGAATGTTATAATATATTTGACTTGGGACTACAATCCAAAGAAGACTAATTTGGAGGATGGAGCCATAGCATTAGAGCGCTTGGACGTTGAACTATTAGGCGATCATGATGGTGATCAAATTCATACAACAAAAATGCCATCCCCAACCACCAATAGGTTTTTAGATGTAAGAGCTTTGCCTTTATCTTCACAACATCCAACAATCCATTGCCATGCAGCTACTTCTCAAGTTCCACGAACACTTCTAGTTGCTCTGATTCCTGTACCTAGACCACAAGAAAAGAAAATGAATGTTTCTCCAAGAAAAAGCAAAGCTTAGTGGATTTGTATTTAATGTTTATTATGGCCTACTTTGAAAATATTAGATAAGTTTAAGTTTTAACTTTGAACTTTGAATTTTGAACCTATCTTTGAAGTTTAAATTGTTGATTGCATCTTACAACTCTTTGGTAATGAATATGATGCTCTGTTGCATTTCATGGTTGATGTTATCTGTTTGAGTTCGTTGATGGCAAATATTACATGTTGAAATTTGAAGGTTGTTGTTGTTGATGATTGATCATTTGATGACAATCTTATAAGTTAAAACTTCTAGATGATTGATGTTATGTGTACTAAATGGTTATATCTATGTTTTCGTGTTTTCGACAGCTAATTTGGCATTTTGCATGTTTTTTTAATATATATTTCATCAAAATATATTAAAATATGTATTAGAAAAAAAAACGCTTCCAAATAGGAAGCCTTTGAAAATTTCACTTTTTGCTCCGTTCCCTGCTTCCAACAGCCTTGGTCTTGCACAATGGCAAGGCATGTCTAAGTGTTGAATAAGCTTCTGAGGAGCAATTTGGCAAGCATGGAAATCAGCTCCCAACAGCCTTGGTCTTGCACAATGGCAAGGCATGTCTAAGTGTTGAATAAGCTTGGGAGGAGCGATTTGGCAAGCATGGCAATCAGCTAAGTGCTGCTAAATTTTGAAGCAACTTCTTATAAGTTTAGCAACACTCGGCTTCAAAGTCCCTTAATTGAAAAAGATAAAGGGCAATAATTTGAGTGTTGCTAAACTTTGAATCCTCGAAAGTTCCTATACCATGTAAAAATTTCTGCTATCAAGGGTTTTACTATGAAAGAGAAGTTTCATTTCTTAAGAAAAGTTGCCCAGATCTTAACCCAATGAATTTTGAGCCTTAGGCTGCTCTGAAATATTAAAAAAACAGCAGTGGCAAGAGAAAATATTTCAATCCTCAACAACCCCGAACTTCTAGGAAATCCATGAGAAAAGATACCAAAATGTTTTGATAAGTTTCATCCCTCTAGGGCAATCTTATCATGCATAAACCAGATCTGAAAACTATTATTTACAGTGGTAAAAATTAAAATACAGCAGTAAAATAGCGTTTATCTTCTTCAACTATAATATTAAATCATTTAACATGATTACCCTTTACTTATGTCCTAAGTTGCAATGAAACGGATACGGGAACGGATACAAATACGGGGACGGAAATGGATACGACAAATTTTGAAAAATGTGGGATACGATACGGCTGGAAACTAAGTTATATCAAATTTTGAAAATGCGGGATAAGTTATGTCAAATCAATATAACATATATAGCTGGAAACTAAAAACCATGAAGAACATAGATGGTTGAACATCAAATCTGCAATTTGCACATGTATTGGACAGCCAAAAACTTCATTATTATGCATAAGATGAAGTTCATGTACACGTCAAAGCCTTATCACAAGGCTAGTAGCCTTCCACTAGCTCTGCAAAACCCTAGCTAGGGAAAACCAAAAAAATCCCTAGCTCCAACAAGCATGAATCACTCAAGCAAGTGCTCCGAGGCAAGGTGTCTCCTCTTCTTCTTCACTTCTCCAAATACAACCTAGTCTTTAATCCTAATCCTAATGCAAGGAATGAAACCCTGACCCTAGACTTCAAGATGCTTCAACAAGATCAAGAAATCCTAGTGACTCCAATAGAGAGAGAGAGAGACCAAGTACATAAGAAGATCCAAGAGAAAGAGAGAAGACTAGTGCACTCCACTTGAGAAGACTAGTGCACTCCATTCCACATCTCGACCCACGAGATATCAGCAACATGTCCATACCAAATCTCTCCTTGAGAGACGGACTAGGTCTTCCAGACCTCAACATCATGCAGACTCTTCCCGGCGGCAACTCAATGGACGACCCACATCCTCATCGGGCCAACAGACTTTATTGAACTTCCCTCAGTTTTCTTCATTCAACCTCGGATGTTAGGAGTACTAGACCTTCCTCGATCTGATTTGCTCTAAGATCTTCTCCACCAAAGCATCTCCATCCCATTGCAGGGTTCTTGATTTGTGCCTGCAACCGAAGCTCTCTCATACTTCAGCCCAACTCGCATTGTTCACTATTACCTTCTGCATTGTATTTCTTTTTAAAAAGGAGACCATTTGATCCTCCCGCACTGTACGGACATCATTGTAACCAACAGTCTCGTTGACCTACTTTGTGGTCATTAGTTGGACATAAATAAAATTATCTTATCTTATCTTATCTAACATAAGTATAATAACTGACAAGTATAAATGAGTTATGTCCTCTCTGGACTTCCTCACTGCTACTAGGGTTTCCTCATGAACCCTAGAAACTTCCTCCAAGAAGACAAGTACAAGGAAAGAGTACAATAATGATGATGATGAAAGGACTCTCCTTTCCCTCTATGTATATAAGAGGTAAAGGAGGCCAAAAATACATATGGGCCAAGGAATGAGCTAAACTCTAGACGATTTGCACCTTTGCCAGCGAAATTTGTCGAAATTCGGCAAGAGATTTTTATGCTGAAATTGCAATTTTGATTGCAAAAATGGATTCAATGCCCTCAATCACTCCTAGGGCACCCCGATTATGCAATTTCAGCAATTCTTGCCAGATTTTGGTCAAAAATTTTGCCGAAAAATCAATGCAAATCGTCTAGATTTTAGCTCACTCCATGGGCCAATGCCTTTACAAGCAACCTAATAAACAAATGTAGGCTCACACAAGTGGAGCACTAAACTCCAAGGTACACATGTCAAGATCTAAGTTGATGCCATACACAATAAGGGCTCCAAGATGATGTACCTATAAAAGATGTCTCTGCACCGCTTCGTCACAAGCCCATACAAACTTCATTACTACTCCTAAGCCATGTACTCCACTAAGTCCACTCCCCCTACATGAACAATGTCACAACCCAAGCATCCCTGAGCCAACTCCAAGCCTCCGTATAGGAATCCAAGTTACACCATGTTCTCTAGGGCCTGATGTTGTCTTCTAAGATGCTCAACGCTCCTCCCAAGTAGGGAATTATCCAGTGTTCCATGGGGACGCATCCCGCAGGGTCGGGGACGCGTTCCTGCGTCCTAAGGACTTTGGGACTCCTGGGCGAAACTTTCCCTCCCCAACCATGCCCCTGTGAATTTTTTTTTAATGTTTTCCCATTATTTTCACAGTTTACAATTCCNCCCCCCCCCGAATATCCCTAAATTTGGGGGTGGTCTCCACACGTCCCGAATGTGCGTTTCCCCACTCCCGCGTCCCCCCGTCCCGGAAACTTGGGGGAACATTGGAATTATCCAAGCAAGCAATCATATATATATATATATATATATCAAAGTGTCTAAGGCATGGCAGCTAAAGAACAAAATTTGCAAGAGGTAGACCCACTGGTGCATATTTATTACCTAATACTCAGCCAAACATTAAAAAAAAAAAAATTACAATACTTGCCTTTGGACCCATCCTTGGTTGTTTAGTGCCATATAATCTGAACATCTTACACTTCATATGCCATAAAAATATTAACCATCATAGATCCATATTAAACTTGGATCTATCAAGCACCAAGAGGGATCCAATTTTTCTTGAGGTGTAACTTCTTTTTATCTTAAATTTTTTACACAATAAGAAAAAAATTTACATATTTGATCCCTCTCGATATATCTATGTTTAAAATAAAATCAATATAATTTATTTATTTTTGTTTAAGGCGACATCAATTGCATTTTTTATTTTTTTAATGGGAATGGCATGTTACATAATGTTACATGTTACAACAACTCCCCCATACTAGGTTGTAGAGCACCTCGCTACTCTCAGTGTAATCATGATTGCTACAAATGTGGGCATTAATCCTTCACTTTATAGGATGAAATAATAACAATCATGCTTGTTGGGGGCATCAAAAGCAACACCTTATTTATGATTCAAGACAAGTCAATGTTCCAACAAATTTTGAGGATGTAGGGAGAGTCATGTGGAGAGTCACACCAAATTTCAAGGGAAATTAGGGTCACCAACAAACAAGATCTCTCCCCAATTAATAAAATTTAAATATATAAAATATTTCTAATTAATTAATAGAAATTGTGTATGTAGAATTTGTTACCCCTAGACCAGCTGGGGTGACATGATCAGATTTATTTGTGCTTCCATCACAAACTACTTGTCATAACTTTACCTTCAAGAAGTGTGTCGATGGATTTGCCATGGATCGTTGGTCAGATGTGTTGCGATATCTCTCACCCTCGTTGACTATGGGATATTTTCTTTTATGTTGATTTGATCATGGGATGTTACTTTTACGTTTGGATAGTGGCTCATAACAGTTGAAATTGTTATCCATTACTTAGATGTACCATGGTGTTATCATAACTTTACCTTAAAGAAGTGTGTCATTCCAAAAGGCGTACCCTTAGTGAACTAATTAGGTGCTACATCCATTTCAAAACATGTTGTTTGGTCATTTTTCATTTCATTAGCCCTTTCACCTGTTTCCATTGATTTCCCCTTTGTAAGTGATCTATCATTAGTAATTGTTCAAGGTCTCAATACTATTCCCATGTATGAATGCCTAAATCAAAGTTAAAAGAGTCTAGTACTCTAGGGTTGATGTTGCTAATTTAAATGTAATGAACATGAGCAATGCCCCTTGTTAAAAGTCGAGTTCCCTATGTCCCAGGTTATCAAAGTTAAATCTAAAGCAAATGGACTAAGCCAAAAATGGTTAAAAGAAAAGAAAAGAAAATAAAGGGATTGCAAAAAAGAGGCACAAGGAAAGGGTAACTCGTGATAATAATAATAAAAACATTATGTTCCATAAGGCACACATGTGGAAGAAGCATCTATAACCCCTAGCTCTTGAAAGTTAAGGGGTAGGGCTATTACATTCAGTTGTTATGATGGGCTATTACCCCTTTCTTCCCTAAGTACCACATTCATTCCATCACCTTTACCTAACTTAGGAATCTAGGTAATTCACCTTGACTTAGAGGTCTTCACATGTAATAAGGTTTAATGTCGGTAACACCATAGTTAGCCTAATGTTTTAATGGGTAAGAATTAAATAAGTCATTAAGTTATTAGAAGGGTGTAATGGTTAATTATTCCATGTATTTTCTTCATATTTGGATATGTTTCTAAAGTTAAATGTGGGTTGAACCCTCGACACATGAACATTCTAGCATTTTTCATGGTATAACACTTGTACATTATCATGGTATAACACATATTGATGATGTTTAGGTACATTATCATGAGCACCCCCCTTTCTTATACGCATATGGAGGGACACGTAGCACCTAGAGTGATGGAGGATGATTTCTTCTTGTTATGTAGGACGAGTTGGCACTTATTTTGGCCATTCATTGCACCATTGAACCAAGAATGTATGGAGGTTGTTGCACATTGGACCACCTTTTTAATTAAGTGTTACCTGTTTCATGGGAGTTGGTTGTATTTCTTGAGGACTGTTCTAGGGTTTGACCCTTCTTGGACCTTGGAGGGCCTAACCTCCCACATGTGTTACCTTTTGGAGCACACTTGATCTTCGAGTTTGGACCACATTTATGGAGGTTGTTGCATGTTGGAGGTATCTGACATGCTTGGGCACTATGTTTGAGGAGGTGGTTGAGATCTAAGGGTCAAAACCCTAGATCTAACCTCCTACATTTATTTCTTTGACCATATCTATGAGAGTGCTCTCCCTTGTTGAGCATATTTTTGTGCCGAGAGGCGCTTTCTACTGCTCAAATGGGCAAGATGTGTCCGTCTATAACGGTGACGTGGCACATATTGACTCAATAACAAATAATAATTAAATAAATAAATAAATAATAATAGAAATTTTAATTGACATGTTGGCTATTTAAAAATTACAAAACTTATATAAATAATATAAGTTTTTAAATAATTGTTGATTGTTTTTTTTATAAATAATTGCTATTTAAAAATATGGATTAAGTCATCATAATTAATAATTATAAATTATCAAAATTTTCTTATGAATTTTTCATAAGAGTTTATTCATTATTATTAATAACACCATTTTTTTAAAAACTTTAAATAAAAGTCATGTTTCACCTCATTAATGAAATGAAATGAAAGTTACCTGCACCGTCACTTTCCCTTGGAAGTTGACAAATATGGAAACTGAAACAAAAACATGTGATATCGTATTTGCCACAATATACCTAAGATCCATAGAATAAAACTTTGATTCTTGCATTTCATAGATTACATAGCAATGCAAATAATGAATAGCATTCCGTGTAAAATATTCTTTGAGCAGTGGGCCAAATGACAACATTACTTCCTGGAAAATTGGGTTGAAAGTCACAAGAAAATGGGGACAGAGAGGCCCACTGTTATAAATTCATTTCATCCTTGAACGGTGAGTTTGTTTATTGTTGGTATGTATTATATAAAAAGCACTCCCAAAACAGAAGCTTTTGAAAATTTTGCTTTTCGCTCCAGCTCCCCGTTCCCAACAGCGTAGTTCCTGCGTTTCAAAAAATTGTGCAACGTAGCTTTTTTGCCTATAAAACACTGTTCATAAAGTTCCAACTTCACCTCTTTAATGTACTCAAACTATTGTGTCGCAGGTAAGAAATGAAAAAAGTTAGGGTATGGAAGGGTTATAAATATCGAACCTAATCAATTCTGCTCAAAACTAGCAGTTCTACACAACTTTATCAGAGCAATTCCAGCTTTAGTTAGTAGTTGCATCCAAAGTTGGTTCGGGTGCTTTGCATGTGTAAAGTTTCCAATAATAGATGGGGCACAGATCCCTAGAAAAGAGAGATGCATGCACACATATTTGCACACTCCTCTAGTGGTGCACCTTCTTAGGAACAGTTCTTCGTGCAGGTTGAAGGCACTGTGACCCCTCTTATTGTATGAGGGTAACCTGCCCTAATCCCAAGGCCATGAATAGATTTAGGATTTAAATTTATTTCAGTGAAGGCATTGTTGTGCATGTGTCCACATTCATTATACCTGCTAGTTTATAAAAGAAAAGATAGGGGTATAGGTATTATTCATTCATTTTTGCAGAGCAAAATACTAAAAAGCAGCGGGTTAAGGGTAGAGTTTGAAGCTTTCTGTATATTTCCTGTTTTCAATAGTACAAACAGTGATGTGATTTGAGTTTCAAATCTGTATAGTTGCTGCTACTTTCTTCAGTTTGATCTGTTTCAATTCCTAGTTAAAATTAGATTGCAGTTTTGACAGAGATTTCGGTTTCTGTTTTCCTGAGTAGGTAGGTTAGAATTCAGCTTAGGACCGTTGCTTCAATCCAAACATTCCTGCATCTCGGAAATTCGTGCAACATAGCTTTTTTGCCTCTGAAAACTTGTTGACAAAAGTCCAACTTCTCCTCCTTAATGGTACTCAAACTACTGTGTCATGGGTAAGAAAGGAAAAAAGTTAGGGTATGGGGGCTTACCAATAAAACACTGCCATGATTGTTCTACCCAACCCCAACAGTTCTACCTGGACCCAGTAGTTCTACCCAACCTAGCACTGATACCAGGTTGGTTCAACACTGACCCACCCAACCCTGTCTTTGCCCTATGAAATTCAGATTGCTGGTTTGACTCAGTTGATTTGGCCATGAACAGTTAGACCGGCCAAATACCCATTAGACCCAACCAAGAACCAGTTGACCCACCAAGACTTGGTTGTCTTGGGTGACTTGATTTTGGCTTGTTTCACTGCAAAAGGGGTTTATAAATTCATTTTCTGTTCAATTGGAGCTCATTTTTCACCATTTCTCCTTGGCAGCTCTGAGAACGCTTTCCACTAGCATCCAGAGTTCTTAAAGAACACTAAGATGGAGACCTACAGCACAATTTTCAGAGCTAGGGCACACATTTTCAGCTGGAATTCACTCCAAAGGTAAGTGGTTTAGGGCTTATTCTAAGGTTCATTTCAGCTTTATATAATATTGTTTTAGTTTCTCTGCTGTTTATGCATGGTTGGGGCTTTATTTACACCACTGTTTCCGTCACAGCAGAGGGACCTCTTCTAGAAATTGATTTCAGACTTGAAACAGTCTTCTTTCAGACATGCAACAATTGCATTTCACTGCCATTCAGCCCCAAAACAGTCATTCACAGGCCTGTGATGACTCCTCAAACAGACATTTTCAGAACCTAAAGGCTAAAACAGTGATTTTTGTCCTCTGGGCCTCGACAAAAAATGAAAACCGTGGTTCATGTTTTGATGAAACTGAACTGGAAACTTGAGGCAGCATGACAAGAAGTCTACATCCATAAGATCTGCTACTGGTGATCAGGGCCCAACCCATCCTAAACCCATTCACACTCCCAACACCGATGGAGGCAATGTGTGTGCTTTCTTTGCATCCCATGCCAAACCAGGCTCCCAACCTACCTTAGATGGCATGGGTTGGAAGAAAAATGTTCATAATGAAGCTGGGAAGGCAATAGCAATTTTTTGGTACTATTCTTGGTTGTCCATTAGCAAGGCTTTCCAGCTCTGAGAAGGCTTTCCACAAGCATCCAGTGTTTTTGAAGAACACTAAGACGAGGACCTACAGCACAATTTTCAGAGCTAGCGCACACATTTTCAGCTGGTTTTCAGTTCCCATGGTAAGTGGTTTTGACCTTATTCTAAAGTTCATTTCATCTTTATATGACATTTTTTTAGTTTTTCTGTTGTTTATCCATAGTGAGGGCTTTATTGACACCACTGTCTTTGTCACAGCTGAGGGACCTATTCTAGAAATTGATTTCAGACTTGAAACAGTCTTCTTTCAAACCTGAAACAACTACATTTTACTGCCATTCAGCCCTGAGACAGTCGTCCACAGGCATGTGACAGTGAGTTTGACTCTAACAGCCATTTTCAGAACCTAAAGGCAAAAACAGTGATTTTTGTCCTCTGGGCCTTGGCAGGAAATGAAAATCGTAGCTCATATTCTGATGAAATTAAAGAGGAAGATTCAGAGTCAAAAGAAGTTGAAGAACAGCTTGAGGCAGCATTACAAATAGAGCTAGATCCATAAGATGGGCTACTGGTGATCAGGGCCCAACCCACCCTAAACCCATTCACACTCCCAACGTCGATGGAGGCAATGTGTGTGCTTTCTTTGCATCCTGTGCAAAACCGGGCTCCCAACCTACCTTAGATGGCACGGGTTGGAAGAAAAATGTTCATAATCAAGCTAGGAAGGAAATAGTGATTTTTTGGTACTATTCAGCAATTACCTTCTATGTGGTGAGGAGACCCTACTGGCAAGCCATGATAGATGATATTGCTATTGCTTGCCCAAACTTCAAATCCCCTTCAGTGAGACCTTAAGAACCGAAATGTTGCTCAAATAAGTTCAAGACATGCAAGCGATCCTACAAGTATTCAGCATTCATGGAGAAAAAAACAGTTACACTCTCATGTCAAATGGGTGGACCAAATTCATGGAGAAAAACCAGTTACACTCTCATTGTAAACTTTCCTTTAATATTCAAACTAGGGCTAAATAGTGCATGCAAATCTCTATTGATAACCACACATGAATATCTTTTACAGTATGCAGCGGAATATAAAAGTGAGAAATAAATCACAACATCACATCACAATATTGACACTATTATTTTGGTTATGGAAACCCCCGGAAAAACCCAAGATGGGAAAACCGGTGCAGCAGTCTGATACAGATTTTATAATGAGAAAATATGGAGCGTTTACAATACTGCAAATTCACCCAAACCTGGCGAATGCAGTTACACGGCGGAATCACTGGGCAAAACCCCATCTAAACCTCAACACCCTCCTACGTGAGTGTACGGCCCAGCTGTACACAACTCGGTGATCATGTTGCTCGCTCCTCCGTCTTCCCAGCTAAATCCTCTGTCTGACTTTCTCTCTCTGTTTGTATCCAGTCTTTGTCAGAATACAAGTGTGTGTGTCCTCTCCACCAATTGATCTCTCTTTTATAACTTTAGGTAAACCAAAAACCCTAATTTCACTTTCACTTTAACTAGTGTTTCACTAAAGTTAATTTAGATCACTTTAATTTATTTTCCAAAGTAAACTTAGTAAAAGTAAATTACATACAACTAGTTTCCTAATTTAAGTCTTCTGCATGCAAGAACACATGCATGCAGGATGACCTTCCTTGTTGCTGCTAGTTTAACATTCCCTCTCAACGAAGAAGGGATTCGGTAGCAACCCCAACTTATCCCTGAACTTCACAAAACTTTGTTTGCAAAGTGCCTTGGTGAAAATGTCCGCCACCTGCTCATATGTTTGTATGTACTCCAACCGAATGGTTCCCCTCTGAACAAAATCTCTCAAGAAGTGGTACCAGATGTCTATGTGTTTGCTCCGATCATGGAACAATGGATTCTCATATAGCCTGATGCCACTCTGATTATCACAGTGAACTATTGTAGCCTCTAGCTCACACTCGAACAACCATGTAAGTAACTTCCTCAGCCACATACCCTCACAAGCAGCCATGCTAGCTGTCATGTACTCAACCTCTACTGAGCTCAATGCAACTGACATTTGCATCCTGCTGAACCAAGACACAACCCCTGATCCAATGCTGAAATAGCAACCTGAAGTACTCTTCTTGTCCTCTACACATTCTGCACAGTCAACATCCATGAACCCTGCTAACTATACACTCCCCTTGCGCTCATAAAAAATTCATACTCCACTATACCTCTGATGTAGCGAAGTATGTGCTTCGCAGCCATCCAATGCACTCTTCGAGGGTCCACCATGAACTGAATCAAAGAGTTGACTGCAAAGCTGATGTCTAGTCGAGTGTTGACCAAATACATAAGCGATCTGATAAGCCGACGATACAAGGTAGGATCAAATCCGTCTGATCCTAATGCATCAATCTTCCTCCAGTTGGAAACTAGAGGCATGGCCATAGGCTTGCTTTCCTCCATCCTGAATCTCTTCAAGATCTCAACTGCATACTTCCCCTATCCAATGAAGAAGCATCCATCTCTCTGCCAAACCTCCAAGCCCAGAAAGTAATGCATCAACCCAACATCCTTCATCTCAAACTCCACTGCAAGGTTGGACTTGCAGTCTCCAATCAGCCTCTCATCTCCTGTCAAAAAGAGATCATCCACACACAGGACTAGTATAAGAGGCACCTCACCTGTCAAGAAGTGCAGGTTGTGATTAGTCTCACTCCGTTGAAATCCCATCTCCCGTAAACAGCTGTCAATCCTCAAGTACCATGCTCAAGGAGCCTGCTTGAGTCCGTAAAGAGCTCGATGCAATCTGCAAACATGCGTCTCCCTGTTCTCCACATCAAACCCCTCTAGCTACTCAATATACACCTCCTCCTCTATCACTCTGTTGAGGAAGGCAGTCTTGACATCCATCTAATGGACATGCCAACCCATCTCAGCTGCTAGTGATAATGGTCCGAATGGAAGAATGCATGGCAACAGGGGCGAAGGTCTCCTCATAGTCAATACCTTCCTTCTGTGAAAACCCCTTTGCCACGAAGCAAACCTTGTACTTCTCCACGCTTCCGTCTATTGCATGCTTCACCTTGTAGATCCATCTAGATCCCACCCCCTTTTTCCCTTGTGGACTCCACACAACCTCCCATACCTGATTTTTCATAATGGAGTCATACTCCTCAACCATAGCTTCCTGTCACACATCATGTTGTGCAGCCTCCCCAAAGCTGGAAGGTTCAAAGTTAATCAACTCTATCATCAGTGCCATGTAACTAAGCCTCTCTGGTGGTACACTTCGTCTAAAAGATCCCTGTGGAGGATCAGCCTGCCTGGAATCCTGTACTATGGACCTAAACCACTTAGGCCTTGGCCTAGTGTCAACTTGTTGCGGCTGCTGGAGTCATGCTGCAGCTCATCCTCCAAATAAATGACTGTAGGATCCCGTCCACCTGACTCCCTCTGACCACCAAAACCTGCGCTCTGTGTCTATACCTGTACCTGTACATCTGGCTCCTCCAACTTGACTCTCAACTCATGTGCTGGTTGTTGCTCTACTGGTAAGTCCAGAGATCTCCACAAGGCCTTGTCCTCATCGAACTGGACATCCCTACTCACAATGATCCTACTGCGAGCAGGAATGTAAACTCTATATGCCTTTGAAATCTCGTTGTAACCAACAAGTAGCCCCTTCTCTCCAGAAGGGTCCAGCTTCTTCCTATTGTCAGCATGAACATGACAATAGCAGACATTGCCGAATATGCGAATGTGACTCACATCTAGCCTGGTGACTATGAAGACCTCCTCGGGTGTCTTCCTCCCCAAAGCTGTGTGGGGACACCTATTATGAATGTATACCTACAGTCATGTATGCCTCGACCCAGAGGAATAGTGGTAATCCCTGATCAAATAGCATGGCCTTAGCCGCTTCAACCATAGTCATGTTCTTCCACTCTGCAACTCCATTATGATGTGGGGTATGGCGCACAATGTGCTCCTTCTTGATCCCCTCAGCCGAACAATACTCCATGTACTCATTGGAGGTGTACTCACACCCGTTGTATGTCCTCAACACCCGAATCTTCTTTCTTGTTTGGTTCTCCACAAGAGTTTAGAACTCTCGGAACCTCTCAAAGACCTTTGACTTGGCCTTTAGGAAATAGATCGAGGTCTTCCTGGAATAGTCATCAATGAAGGTTACGCAGTAACTGTAACCACTGAACGAATGGACACTCATAGGTCCGCATACATCAAAATGCACCAAGTCCAAGGGCTCCTTAGACTTGTGCTCACTCTGTGGGAAAGGCTTCTTGATGTTCTTCCCCAAAGCACAACCCTTGCCATGGTTATGCTTTTCCTCCTGTACCTGAGGAACTCCAATGACTTCCTGTCTCTAATGCTTCAGTGCTCCATGGTGTAAGTGTGCCATCCTCCTATGCCACAACTCACCCTGACTGTTGTTGTTGTTGCTGACTAGAGCCTTTGCAGGCTCAAAGTGTAGTCTATACAGTTTCCCGCTCCTCTTGCCAATCACTCGATCGAAGCTCCTATCTGACCCCTTGGGCCTGATATATACTCAATGGTCACGGAACTTCACCTGATATCCCTTGTCCTCCAGAGTGGAGACTGATATAAGGTTCTTAGTCAGTTCTAGAACATACAACACATCAACAAAACTGAGGGGTTTTCCAAACTCCCTCTAAAATGAAACAATGCCAACTCCCTGCGCCTGATACCGCCCATCATCACCCAGCTCAACGTGGATCCCTGTTCCACCCTCCTGCAAGTCTCTGAAGGATCTCTTATGTCCAATCATGTGACTAGATGCTCCACTCTCGATGTACCATATGCTGCTCCCTGTGGTGCTTGTCATGCAAATTATCAAGCAAAACTCCTCATCCAAGTTCCTGCTAAACTCATCCACCTCTGCAGATCCAGCCATCTGAGTGTTACTCTTCTTCTTCATGTCTGGGCACTGGGAGGCAAAGTGTCCCTGCTTGTGGCAGATAAAATACTTGACCTTTGACACATGAAGGTTCTTCTTACCATCCTTCTTCCTCTTTGCCTTACCCTTGCTCTTCCCTGTAAGGGCCAGAGCCTCCTCATCCACAATCTATGGGGCACTGCTCGATGAGCCTGATCCTTGACCCATGCGAGTCTCGTCCTGCACAAAGTCATCCCACAGTCTCTGCCAATCAAGGAGCTTCTCCCTAGCCACAACACCTTTGACAAAGGTGTCCCATGGCTTAGAGAAGCCATTGAGGGCTATCTGAACTAGCTCCTTATCATCAGACTTAGAGCCAACAGCTCCAAGCTCATCCCTAATCTGTGTGAGCCTCGTGAGATAAGGCACCACTCCTTCTCCCTTGGCCATCTTGGTGTTGCGCATCCTCTCTTGCAACACCATCTTTCGATTCTCGTTCTTGCTTTGGTACAGACTCTCCAAAGCCTTCCACATCTCTAATGTTGTCTTCTTCCCAAAAAGGTGAGGGACTATATGGTCCTTCACTCCATCCATGATAATCAGCATGGCTCTGGAATCAATCTTCTTCCAAGCTGCTAGATCTATGGGTGCAACCTTCGTGGAGTCAATGTGCTCCTCTGCATCACCAACGTCCAGGATCCTTGTGATCCTTTCTTTCCATGTAGGAAAGTTCTGAGAACCCTGGAGTCTATCATCAACTCTCAACTACATGGCCATTGTGAAGTGTTACTTGTCAAACCCTAGATCTCCAATCTAAGTTTGTGTTTTCAATAGATCTGCCCCTGATATATCACTGTTGCTGCAAATCTCTCAGCTTTAGCTCACCAGAGCTCTGATACCATGTAAATTTTCCTTTAATATTCAAACTAGGGCTAAACAGTGCATGCAAATCTCTATTGAATACCACACATGAATATCTTTTACAGTATGCAGCAGAATATAAAATTGAGAAATAAATCACAACATCACATCACAATATTGACACTATTATTTTGGGTATGGAAACCCCCGGAAAAACCCAAGATGGGAAAACCGGTGCAACAATCAGATATAGATTTTATTATGAGAAAATATGGAGCGTTTCCAATACTGCAAATTCACCCAAACCTGGTGAATGCAGTTACATGGCAGAATCACTGGGAAAAACCCCAGCTAAACCTCAGCGCCCTCCTGCGTGGGTGTACAGCCCAGCTGTACGAAGCTCGGTGATCCTGCTAATCGCTCCTCCGTCTTCCCAGCTAAATCTTTTGTCTGGCTTTCTCTCCTTGTCTGTATCCTGTCTCTGTCGGAATACAAGTGTGTGTGTCCTCTCCACCAATTGATCTCTCTTTTATAACTTTAGGTAAAGCGAAAACCCTAATTTCACTTTCACTTTAACTAGTGTTTCACTAAAGTTAATTTAGATCACTTTAATTTATTTTCCAAAGTAAACTTAGAAAAAGTAAATTAAATACAACTGGTTTTCTAATTTAAGTCATTTGAATGCAAGAAGACATGCATGCAGGACGAGCTTCCTTGTTGCTTCTAGTTTAACACTCATGTCAGATGGGTGGACCAACAGGAAAAAATTGACCTTGCCTAACTCATCAAGTTTATTAATGCATTGGAACAGATAAAAAATATTGAGCTCCTTGTGGATTTGATTGATTCAGTTATTTGAGAGGTGTAGGCTGGGAAAGTTTCACACGTTGTCACTGACAACACAACCAATTATGTGGATTTTGGACTATTGTTAATAGAGTTACACCAGAACACTTTTTAGACCCCATGTGCCGCCCATTGCACAGACCTCATTTTAGAGGATATATGCAAACTTTTATAGGTCCAAGAGAACGTAGAGAAGGCTAAGTCTATTGCAAAATATATTTATAGTCATACCCAGGTACTTAGCATGATGAAGATTAAGAGAGAAGGCAATGAGGTCGTTTTCCCTACCATCACTAGATGTGCCACAAAACTCATAGCCTTGCAGTGCATTGTTAAACAAAAGTTGGCTTTGAAGAGGATGTCCATGGCCTATGACTAGATGGAGTCCAAGCATTCAAAGACCAAAAAGGGTATGCCAATTGCAATGCTTTGTTAGAGGCATTTTGGAGGGATGTTAAGGAAGTGGCCAAATTTTCAATACCACTTGTGAGAGTACTCCAAAAGGTGGATAGTAAGAAATCCACAATGGGTTATCTTTATGAGGCCATGGATAAGTCCATGGCCATTAGAGCCACCTATGGAAGATATAAGAACAATCATATGCCACTAATGGGAAATCATTGCAACAGGTAGAACAACCAACTCCGTGGACCTTTACATGATGATGTGTACTTTCGAACCCAGCATTACAATATGAGCCAAACTTCCATGTAGATGGAGAGGTGAAAAGGGGTGTCTACATTTGTATTGAGCAACATTTTGGGCTACAGTCATGAGCTACAACTATTTGTTAATCAATTATCGAGCCAAACTTGCTTTTTGTCTGGTTGTGAGAAAAACTAGAGTATCATCGAGCATATACACTCCAAAAGACACAATTGATTGACACATAAATGCGTTAATGGTTTGGGAGAATTAAAATATCAAACTCCAAATGATGTAGTTGAAAGGTACAAAGCTAAAAGCTTAGTCAATGTTTTTGGGTTCAAATTAAAGTTTCAAAGTATTTCAGAATCAATTTAGATTGTATTCTAAAATATTTCATAACTCATTTCACGTATCAAGTGGCACAAATTTTACTGCAATTAAAATGGATGTTGTTGATGCAACCTCTGAGTGGATTGCTGGGCAAGGCCAAGAGGCCCAAGAGCCATTATTTTCAAAGGATGAAATAGTATGGTTGGAACAAACTGCCAGGGCTGGAGAAGGGGCAAGAGGGCCTTCTGTTTGCACTCATTTATAGGCTATTTTATTTATTATGTATTATGATTTATCATATTTTGTAATATGATTTCTGATTTTACTCTTGACATTGGATGGATCAAACTTTGTCCATTTTGGTACATAACTTAATGCCATGCTCCATGGCAATTTTTATGTATGTTGACATGATCATATGATAATGATATACTTGGATATGGTATTTTTGCATTATATTCAGCGTTATGATGTTATCATCCATGTCTAGCCTAATTCAGTGCAGCATATTTATATTCTATATTTTTTGTGCTTTTACATATGTTGACTCAAGTAGCGAATCTTTGCTTATCCCCGGGTCAAGTTTGGCTAGTGGGCCAAAATGCGTTCCAAGTCGAGTTGACTATGGTGACTTTGATTAATGCATGACCAGATTAACAGTGGTAGGATTGTGGATGTATTGCTCAAGTATATTTTTTATTAATAACTTATTTGGCACAGTAACATTAGCAACCAGCCGGGCTTAGCATATCCTAAATCCTCATCTTTGGAGCTTATGCAAATGTAAAATGCATGCATTCTGCTAAGTTCATGTTAGTATATTAGCTGAAAAGGAAATACTGTGCATTGACAATAATTTCTATTTTTTTTGTTTGAAACGACGATAACGCAGGGCTTGGACATAACTAATGTTTATTAGGCAACCACGTTCTCACTGTGTCTTGGGATGTCCACACTGACTGTTGACTTCCTGTGACACTGAATATGTTGGTCTGGAAAACTGCATTATTCAAGAAGCCAATATTCCACTCTGTGATGTTGACGTCATGCTCGCAGATGAGGCTTTCAAAATATGGGCACTCATTCTGGTTTTTGGGTAATTTAGTTTAAAAGTTAAAAAAATTATGCTTAGCAGCCATAGCAAATGATAAGTACCTTTGTAACTCTGTAATTGAAGTAAGGATCGAATTCATGAATGACGCTTTCATACTTAATAACCTGACACAAGGTTCAAAAGATATGCGTTATAATGATATTTACCCAAAAGATTTGTTATTGTCCAACAGGAAATACTCAATGACAGATCTGATACTAACATGAATTTACGTCTAAAATTATGATCCGCGATCTATGAATATGTTTAATTGGAAATCTTCAGACTTATCTGCTTAAAAACTATAAAAAAGAACCGGAATTGAATATAGCGAATGAGAAATTTAACTTCAAGCCGGATCAGCAATGCAAACTGCAGTGTGACGCCTGCAACAGAAATTTGAGAAAGAAAAAGAAAATTTTAAAGTCAGAAGGACTTACCGAGAAAAGCCGGATGGAAAACGCGAGAATGGCCACCAAAATGAGGATAGCCGTCGATAACACGGAGCCGAATGCATCTCTAATTCCAACTCTCGATTTATCAGAGGCGGCCATGGGCTCAGAGAAACTGATTTTCCAGAAGAAAAAATTTGACACTCTGCTCTGTCTATTCCCTGCTTCTCAAGAACCCCTCCATAATCAACGTTGAAAAGTCAAGAGAAGGGTTTACAGCGTGAGAAATAACTCAGAAGGTTTTAGTTTATATTAGTCTTTGTGTTTTGCGAAGTCTTCCTATGGTCTCCCTGCACGGGATTGGTTTGCTTTTTGCACACTATTGATATTTCTAAAAAATTTAGGGCAAGTGAAATGAGAGGATAGGGAGGGAAGTATGGTGTTCTCCAACTTAGTATGGGTTTAATATAGTATGGGGAGATCTTGTAAGTCTATGACTAACCCGGATTTATCAAGCATCAAAAGGGATCCAATTTTTTGAGGTGTACATTTTTTTACCATTTAGATCCCTCTCGGTACTTGATAGACGTAGGTTTAAAATGGATATATGCTAGTTTAATTTTTTATTATGTAATTTATATTTTTCATTTTTTATTTCTTAATATTTTTTGTTCATGTTGGCTACCATAATGTGACAGGATCTGCCCCATAGTGGGTTGGAGAGCACCAGGCTTCTCTCGGTGCAATAAAATATAAATAAATAAATAAATTAGATCCATTTTAAACCAGATCTATCGAGTACCGAGAGAGATCCAAATGGTAAAAAAATGTACACCTCAAGAAATTGGATCCCTCTCGGTGCTTGATAGATCTTAGTTTAAAATGGATCTATGATAGTTAAATAATAAAGTTCGGATGTTTTTCACATTTATAATGATATATTCGATCATGTTTATGTAATCGATGAGTTTTTTTATTAGTATAGTCAACAAAAATTCTATAATGTTTTCAAAGTGTTTGATTTAATTTAGGGCATGGGGTGGCACCCCTTGGTTTAATTAGACAAGTGTCTATTAATGATATCATGGCCTTTATTCCTGGGTTGGCAGGTGCGGGTGGGATTATTTTCGATCCCGAAGGTAATAAAGTGGCTTCCTTTGCTTGGGGTCTTGGGCATAAAACCAATAATGAGGCAGAATGGTTGGCACTTTTCTTCGGAGTGAATCTAGCAAAGCAATTAAATATTCCTGAATTCATCGTTTTAGGAGATTCTAAGCATGTAATTCATCAAATGAATAATGGTTCCTGCAAAAATGTCGTCAAAACCAAAAGAATATATGACCGTATTCGTCAGGCCACGGCTCAAGCTCATGTTTCCTATTTTCATATCCTCCGAGAAAACAACTCTAAGGCGGACAAGATGGCAAACCTTGGAGTAAAACCTAAATGGGGAATAAGTAAGGTGTTTGGCATTGCACAGTGTTGTTATGTTCCTTAAGCCCACACCCATCTCTGTGAAGCTATGGAGGGTCTTCCCTAGCATGAATTCCACCCACACTAACACCAAGCATAACGAGGGAATCCCGCTCTACCACTTTCGGAGCGTGGCAATTGCATTAAACTCTCCCGCTAGCAGGCAGGACACTTGGAAGTTGGTCCACGATGATCAAGGTAGAAGCCATGTGATGGCCTTTAAGTCTATGCTAGGATAGAGCAGTTGGACAGGAGGTCTCGCATGAGCTGCCTCAATGAATTTCTTTATGGTTCATCCCGACGCCAAAGCAAGTCGCATTCTTGCATCTGCTAGAGACGGTAATAGCCTTGCCAATTCTAGGATTCTTCACGATAATCGTCCGGAAGATGAAAGAGATTTCTCAGTGAAATGTCCGGGCGCAAAAGAAGTTTGGAACCATAGTAGAGAAGGAGGAAGTGAAAGATTGCCCTGCGCCTCGTCCATGAATTCTCAAAATCTTGTTGCGAACTCATCCAGGTCATAATTGGGTATAGTCTCCTCCTCGTTGGGTTTGAGTACAAATTCAGGTTCAGACTCCTTTTCTTTGGAAGGGCTTCGAATCACTGGCTTTTCCTGCGAGCAATCTGTAGAAGTCACTGTCATTTTAGCATCGTCTCCCCGCAGTCAAGAAATGGCGGACAACGAAGCCGTTATCAAGGTGATACAGAATTTGCTCAAGGACATTAAGCAACATCTCAGGTGGCTATACGACATTGTCAACGAAAGCATGACTAAAAGCAGCCGAACAGTGGATTGGATGGCCAAGTAGATAGAAAAACACGACACCAATATTGAAGACAACCATCGTGACTTATACGAAATCATGGGCACAATGGACTACATGAAGGAAGACCTGCGAAAAAATAGTGAACATGAATCAAAGCAGCCAAATGCACAAGTACCCTGCCAGAGACCAATCGATGGAGGAAGTTTCAGTGGCCCAACCTATCAAAGAACCAAAAGGGAAGCAGCAGATGTAACCCTGCTAAAATGAGTACTCTATGTTTTTTTGCCATCTTATCTTAGGTGTTTTTGTTCATATATATACCACTAAAAGCATTAAAAGTTTCGATAGTTATAGCAGTAGATTAAGAAATTTAGCAATTTGCCCAACTGTCTTTGTTATTTTGGGCTCTTTAGCCATTTTAGCTAGGTTTAGACTTCTCCATTTTTGTATGCATGTAGCTTCAGCCTTTTATTTAATACAATACTTTCATGGCTTCTGTTAAAAAAAACATATCATGGCCATTATTGGATATGGCGTTAATGTAAATAAGAGGTGAGGCCTAAAATCCAAATACCAAATTAGAAAATATTTGTTTTCATAAAATATTTAATTTTTTGGCAATTGTTTTCATAAAACATGGAATATGAAAGGATTAAAACATTTAATATAAATGTAAACATAAAATTAGTGTCTATTCATTTCTCTTTTGTAGGTGGGTTACAAGTTTTACATAACCAGTGCCTTGTTTTTCGATGTTTTCATCACGGTGACCATCTCAAATGTTTTGACAATGACCCTTCAATGTTTTAGTTCTCTCTTTCATGAGAGCTTTGACAGGGTTAGTGTCCTTTTGGTTGGTTGATGTGTATTAATTGACATATAACTATGTCTGCACACCAGCGGTATCAATGTGTTTCCCATTGCATTGTCTAGTTTATGATAAGTATAATTGCATTTTGATATATAAGACACTTCAATTTGCTCTGTAAGATTGGGAAACTGATTTAGATAGTCATTTCTTAATGATTGTTTGGACTATTTAAATCATTGTTAAGATTGTTTGGGTTGTTTATGTATTATGAATTAATTAAAATACTATCCTCATGTAATGTCCTTTTTTGGAAATTTTGGAGAAATGCACAAATTGGGCAAAATTCGAGCTTAACTAGTCATGACTCTAGAGGGTTCCAGCTTTCACCAAATGGTCCCGAATTTGAAAGGAAATGGTATGGAGAGTCTTAAAACATCCGAAGGTGGTTTATGGATACTTTGTATCAAAATTTAGACCTCTACAACCTTGTTTGGGGCTGATGACAAAAAGGCCAAAAATTACTAGGAAATTGTGATGAAATCCCCCCTAGGGTGTAGGCCAACTGGGATTCCCAACTCATGTACTAACATCCCAAATTTGTAAGAAGAGTATAGGGACTGATATAAGACCTCGTGGACTCTCATTACACATGGTTATTAGTTCTGCAAACTGGTTATATAGTTCCACATTTGTTTGATAACTTTCAGTGAAATTGCTTATGGGGAAATTACATAGCTAGCTCAATTTTGACATATGAAAGCTAGAGTTAAGGGCTCAGATCAGGATGTGACATATAGAGATTATATACAGAATAACAATTGCTTTCCCAACATTATTAAACACCATATAAATCCCCTCATACAAGTATTGTATACAACTCGTTCAGTATGGGGGTCAAATACATGAAAACTAGTGAATTAGGAGAAGGAATTGCAAGAGTTTCACATATGGATTTCTTGGATTTCTACCCACAGGGAATAGGGATATGAAATTAAAGAGTAACACATCATATATGGTTGTTAAAACATCATCAAAATCAGAGAACATCACTCATACAAATCTGATACAAGACTCCTTCAAGATTGAAGAAAAAGTCATGGAAACTAGTGACTCAATCGCATGGGAATGCAAGCTTTTCAAACATGAGTTCATGATATTTCGAATTATAGAGAATGTGGAAATAATATTACAGAGCCATGCATCATATATTTCTTCCCCCCATCATCATAAAACTCATATAAGTGTCCTCATACAAATCTGATGTAAAGCTACTTCAATATTGAAGACAAATCCATGAAAACTAGTTATTCAAGAGCATGGGGAATGCGAGCCTTTCATACATGTATTTTAGATATTTTGACTTACAGAGAATATGGAGATGATATTACATAGCCATACATCATAAATCAAATATTGGGCATCAACCATCCTTGGCAAGGCCCAGGAATCACTCCAACAAGTGCGCCATCAAACGAGAGTGTGGGGGAATGGAGAAGAAGGAATGAGAGAATGGGGAGATAAATGAGAATTTGACTTTATGGACCTTCAACCTGCAAATAAAAATCCTTCATTAAGCTCCCATGAGAGGTCTGAATGGCCTCTTCGTCAACCAACTCGGAAATAAATCCAACTCCCTCGAAATTGGTTCACAAGCAGGGAGAGTGAACACTCACAATGCAATGGACAAGCAAAAGCTCTCCAAAATGCCAAAGGCCAATTAAAAAATGATAAAAATATTTTATCCTTCCTCATGGCATCCTTTTATTAACTTCATGAGGCCTCCTAAGGTCGAATTTCCCTCCATGAGATTCTTCCAACTCATCTCATTGGTTTAGTAACTATCATGACACTTGTCTTCCTCTTCATGCTCTAATTCTTTCCCCAATTCCAATGGATGCCTCTAACTCCCAACTCCGACCTCTTGGTGGCTATTTTTAGCCCTGAAATGTCAGCAATCAGGTCTGAATTTGTCATACTTGTCATAGAATCTTCCATCATTTGTTGTCATGGAGTGCATAAAATCTCCTTCCAAGTGGCACACCTTGTCTTCTATTCTCTTCCTCGTCCATGGAGTTACCCTACTTTACCAATTCAAATTCCTTGTCTCATTATATGATATTTGATACCACATAACCATCCAATAATGTTATATTACCCATTTGTTCGAATTTGGATGAATATCATGCCAAGTGTGCGTGGAATCTAGTCACCCAAAGGCTCCACAAGCTTCCAAGTGTCTTCATGAACTCATGCCACCTTATTTTCTTAGAATTTATGATATATGTGACCCAATTAAATGTGAATATGGTAAACTAAATTCATTTTGGGTCCCATAGCCCCTTATTACAAAATTTATGTCTCCGTCTCAACCTAGGGAACTATTAGGTTCGTGAAACATTATTTGCAAATAGTATTATTTGGAAATTATTTAATGTTGAGATTACAGCATCAAGAATCATTCTCCAGTCTTGTAATATCAAGACAATAGGCTTGTGTAGTCCTATGAATATCCTCATATGATTGAGGTGGTGATGTTGTAAAGTCATGTGAGTAATATCAAGATAGTAGGCTTGTGTAGTCCTACAAATATCCTCATATGATTGAGGTGGATAGTAGGCTTTTGTAGTCCTACGAATATCCTCATATGATTGAGGTGGAAAGTAGGCTTTTGTAGTCCTATGAATATCCTCATATGATTGAGGTGGACAGTAGGCTTGTGTAGTCCTACAAATACCCTCATATGATTGAGGTGGACAGTAGGCTTGTGTAGTCCTACGAATATTCTCATGTTTTGAGGTGGTGTACGTTACTATGTAAAGTAGATATACTATGTGATGTATGGCTAGTCATGGTCAACAGTCTCATTTAGGGATTATCTACCCCTAGAGTGATTTACTTTAGCATATGACTATATGACCTGGGGCAATACATATGATCATGGGTTTGGAAACGATCTTATGAGTATGATATAATTAATTAATGAAAACACACATGGACCATGTAGAGATATTTAATATAAGCATGGAGATGGAGAGAGAATTTGAATTGCAATTATGGTAAACAAGTTCAGTTAATTAAGGGTTCAACTCCTTAATTTATGCAAATGGTTATTGGAAATAAACACTGATGGAGATGCACTAGTTCTGTTCAGTTACATTAAGTTCTATTCAGTTACATTCAGTTCAACTCAGTTACATTCAGTTCAACTCAGTTAACTACTCAATTATAGTTAGTTAATTAATGGAAGGCGCATATCTTCATGTGGAAGATAATTATGGAGTGTAAGCTTGACACCAGATCAGTATGGGGTGCATGATTAAAGATGGATCAGTGTTCTAAGTGTTAGCAAGTTGTTGCTACATGCAACCATTCTATTTTTGTTGTAAAACCCAATTTGACTTGTTATTAAAGTGCTATGCGCTTGGAAAGTTGGATACAATGTTTCATTCGATCTCCTCTCTCATGTGCTCTCGGTGAAAACAATCTGCTATTGTGTTTATTTATCTTGTCTATTGATCTAGGAACAAAGCATCAATCTCATCAAAGATTAATCAACAAATAACTCATGAAATGGTGTAATCGGTCTACAGGAATAGTAGTCACTCTATATTCACATGAAGAATGAATGATTACAATTACAATGTCATGCTACAAGCATGAATGAATGAGCAATTCAAATCCTCAAGGAGCTCATTCGAATTGAATGAGTGAGTCTAACTTAACTGACTATAAGTCATGGTTCACACTCAATTAACCACTGATCAAAACCCTAATTGACTCATCTAAACCCTAATTGAAGTCGGAGTGCAATAAATGACCGAGTCTCAACTGAAAGAGATCAGACACATGTCATAGCAAGCCAACCATCAAGTACTAGCGCTTCAATGACTTCAATGAACTCCGATGAGGTTAACTGAAGCTGAACTGAACATCAGAAGTTGGTGGAGGCGCCCTTGTTGACTCCAGTTCATTAAATAATCATTAAATAGTCATTAAATAATATATTTAATGAGAGGAGGCGCCTTAACTGACCTGTTTCACTGATTGTAACCACCAGTTAGCAATTAGGTGCATTAATATCACTCAGATCACCCTCGAAGTGCTCCAGTTAGCCTCCCCGAATGTAGGAGAAGGCTAAGTTAGCCTCCTTGACTGAAGGTAGGCATGGGTGAGACTGGATGATGACATTTAATGCTCCACTGATGTCAATTAATGTCAATAATACTTAGGATAGTGGTTTAACTAGGCCAATTTGACCAAAAAGAGTGTGTATGGTGGTAAATGTCTCCAACACCCCCCCTTAAGCTATACTCAGGAGGAGTTAGAAAACAAAATGCATAAAAATGCTAGGGCCACGACAACTAATGCCATAGGTCACCCTATACAATGTTGAAACTGAAACAATGCTCAAAACAAACTTAGTGAGGAAAAGAGGGAAAACCCAGTGGGAAACCCCCCCCCCCCTTAAGCTGAACACTGAAAGTAGTTTGAATCACCCTGATGAACTCACCCCCAACGGTGAACGGAGGTAAGTGAACTTCTTTTTTCTGAAAAGTTCTTGGTGAAGGTGTCTGCAATCTACTCATCAGTCGGGCAATATTGCAGAATGATGGTCCTATCATGCACTATCTCCCTGATATAGTGCATGTGGATCTCTACATGCTTGGTCCTCTGCCTGGTAACTAGATCCATGGATATCTTAATAGCACTTTGATTGTCACAAAAGAGGACAGTGGACAAAGTACTACCAAGATCAAACTCTGAAAGAATGCCTTGCAACCAAACTGCTTGGATGCAAGCATTCACCGCTCCTCGATACTCAGCCTCTGCTGAAGATAGTGCTATGGCAGCCTGCTTTTTGCTTGACCAGCAAATGGGGCCACCACCAAACATGAATACATATCCAGAAGTAGACTTATGATCAATAGAATCACCCTCCCAATTGGAATCTGTGTATCCAACCAGCTCTAGCTCGGAGTCTGCAGCATAGTGAATGTCGTAGGTCCTGGTTCCCTGAATATACTGGAGGATCCTCTTGGCTGCCTTCCAATGAAGATCATGAGGTTGCTGCATGTATCTTGATACATAATTCATGGCATAACAAATATCAGGCCGAGAATGTGTCATTTACAACAAGCTACCAATTATCTGTCGATAGATAGTGTAGTCCATGGGAGGTGTGCTTTTTCCTTCTTCAAGGCTGATCCCTGAAAGGAAAGGGAATGGTGTAGGCCTACAATCAGCCATGTTAAACTTGACTAACAGGTATGAAATGTATTTGGACTAAGTGACCATAATCTCATCATAATTTTGCTCAATTTCGAGCCCCAAAAATTGTTTTAGAAGCCCCAAATCACTCATTTCAAAGGCATTGTGGAGAGCAGTTTTGATGGCTGAAATGGAGGCAAATGTGCTACATGTGATCAGTAAGTCATCAACATATAAAACAATGATAATTAGATGACCATCATACTGCTATAAATATACATTTGGATCTGATCTACATCTCTGAAAGTTTTGCGAGAGAAGGAAGGCATCCATCTTGGAATACCACTCTCTTGGGGCCTGTTTTAACCCATATAGTGACTTCTTTAGCTTGCAAACCAAAGATGGATCAGTGATATAGCCCTCAGGTTGCTTCATGTATATCTCCTCATGAATATCTCCATGCAGAAAGTCTGACTTAACATCCATGTGATGCACTTCCCAGTGCTTGGATGCTGAAATTGCCAAAACAAGGCGGATGGAGTCCATTTTTGCAACCGGTGCAAAGGTCTCATGGTAGTCCACTCCTTGGACCTGAGAGAAACCTTTTGCTACTAGCCTTGCCTTATATCTGTAGGTGCTTCCATCAGCAGCAACCATGGTCGAAACACCCACTTGCATTGAACCAATTTCCTTCCCGGAGGAAGAGAAACTAGCTCCCAAGTAGTGTTTTTTTGAAGAGAATTCATCTCTTCATCCATGGCAACTTGCCATCCTGGATCCTTCCGAGCATGATACTAGGATTTTGGATCTGAACTAATCATCAAATAACAAGTTTCAGACAGCAAATTATCATAACAAGAGAGCGCAATACCTGCTCTTTGGAAATCAGACCGGGTTCTCCTTGGATCATCCAGATTTCCAATGTTTTCTCCTGCGGAGGAGAGTGTCTGTCGGGCCCATGTAGGAAGATGATTTTGCACTTTAGGTTTTGATTCAGCATCTGATGATTGTTGCACACTGATATCAAAAATCAAAGGATCCAAATCAGGGTCATCATCCCCAATTTCATCATCCAAATATTCAGTAGAATAGGAAGGAAATTCAACAGTTTTCTCCTTCACTAGTTCCACCTCCTGAAGAGGCTCATCGAACTTGACACTTCTCTTGATGATGATATGTTTGTTCTTGATATCTAGCAGCTTGAACCCTTTAGATTCATCAAGATACCCAATAAACAGACATTCTATGCTTTGTGGTTGCAAATCCCTTCTTTTATCAAGCGGAATCCGGGCCCATGCGGTGGACCCAAACACCCGTAGGTTCAACACATCCGGCTTGTGTCTGAAGTATGCTTTGAAAGGGGTCTTCCCTTTCATAGATGAGTGTGGCACCCTGTTCTAAATGTATGATGTAGCATGCATGGCCTTAGCCCACAAATTTGCAGCAAGCTTCTTGGATTCCAACATACAGGTGGTCATCTCTTTGAGAGACCGATTCTTCATTTCCGCTACTCCGTTCTGCTGTGGAGTGTAGGGAATTGAATTTTGGACCTGAATACCACTTTGGGAGAATATGTATAGAAACTCATTACTGACATACTCCCCTCCATTATCAGATCTCAAGATCTTGATCTTAAGCCCAGAGGCATTTTCGATCAAGGCCTTCAATTCAGAATTTTTTTCACATACTTCTGATTTCTTTTTGAGAAAGAAAACCCATGTATACCTTGAAAAATCATCAATAAAAGTAAGGAGATACCTTGATCCATTCATGGATGTGACAGGCATCGGACTGTTGATATCAGAATGTATCAGCCCCAATATGCATGTAGCTCGGTTTACCTTCCCCCGATTGAACTTGTGCTCAGGGTGTTTTCCAATCACACAGCCTTTGCAAATTCCCGTGGTTGCCTTGATGACCGGGAGGCCTTCAACCATGGAGTTTTTCTATAATTGCTGCAAATATTTGAAATTAAGATGGCCAAACCTCTCATGCCACAACCTACTAACCTCATTTCCATGAGTTAGCAGAGCGGTGGGCTTTGCATCTGCAACAAAGTGAGAGAACTCATAGGCTTTTGCATGATGGTTTGCAAGGCCTTTAGCAATGAGTTTCTCGGATGCAATTTCTGTTATCTCAACATAATTTGGGCTGAAAGAGACTCTCTTAGGCACTCCTGTATGTGTTATCTGATAGACACTAAGGAGATTTGATGCCAGAGACGGTACATACAAAACATTAGAGAAAAAACCATTTTCAAGATCTACAGTACCTTGTCCTTCTGAAATGATGGTGGAGTCATCTCCCATGTGGATGGGGATGGATTTGCTGGTCTCCAAGGATGAAAAGGATTCTTTCTCGGCCATCATGTGGTTCAAAGCTCTAGATTCAATCAACAATGCTTGCCATGAGGGCATGACCTTTTTCATGCTGTAGTTCCCGATCTTCCTGATCTCTCCTCCAAAAGCTTTCTGGAAGATTGATGTGATTTCTCTCAAGGAAAGAGGTAGCTTCATCAAGCTTCTTCTTCATGCAGGCATGTTCAGGGTGGAATCCCTTCCCGCAATAAGAACAATTGACTTTTTCCTTGCCATGGTGCCCTTTTCCTTTGTTCTTCCTTGAGCCGTAAGACTCATCATGCTGCTGATTTTCAACTCTAGGTTTAGGAGCATCAAATTTAGTTTTTGGGTTCTTCTGCTGCTTTCCTTTACCCTTCAGATCTTTGGGCCCCAAGACATGAAGGGCTTGATCATGGGAAGATCTGATGATCCCCATCTGGACAAGCTTGTCATGTTCACATGTTAGGGACTCAATGAAGGCATTGAGTGTAGGCATCTTCCATCCAGGGGTTGTGAGCTTCCCCACACGGAATGTGGAAACAAAAACTGAATAATCAGCCCCAAGTTTGGAGAGTATGGCGAGGATGAGTTGATCATCCTCCTTCTCCACTTTGCATTGCTTCAAGAGTAAAACAGTATGCTTGAACTTTGTGAATAAATCATTCAGAGTCTCGAAGTTGGAGGGTTGGAGAGACATGAGTTCATTTTCGAGCTGGTAAACCCTCAAGTCATCATGCTTTCCATATAGAGTCTCCAATTTGTCCCATATTTCTTTCGGAGTCTTCAATCCCACAAGATGGAAGAGAAGGTCTTGGGAAATAGAGAGGCACAAGAAACTGAAGGCTTCATCCTTCTTGTTCAAGAATCTTGATTTTTCTATGGCAGATCCAGGTCATCTTCAGTGTCCATGGTGACTCTAAAAAGTCCTCTGGAGCGCAGCTGAATCTCCATATCACCTTTCCATGAGTGGAAATTGTATGGAGTCAAGAGATCTACTGAGGAGGCCATCTGGATGTGCTAGAGCAAATGCTTCACTTGTAGAAACCTGAAAATAAAAAAAGAAAGGGCAACGTAAGGTCGAACAACCTGCACATTCTAGGCTTTCATCACACCCAACATAGTCAATCAAGCAAGCTTGATCAACAAGTTCTTTACTTGGGGCATTAAGTGGTAAGCCTTGGCTTCTGGTGCAGTGCTAGATTTTTGAGCTATTGCTCAAATTTCATGCATAAATCTGTCAAAAAGCTTGTTTTTGAGAGATAGAGCTTCGTCCCACCGTAAGCTCTGATACCATATTAATCTTGTCTATTGATCTAGGAACAAAGCATCAATCTCATCAAAGATTAATCAACAAATAACTCATGAAATGGCGTAATCAGTCTACAGGAATAGTAGCCGCTCTGTATTCACATAAAGAATGAATGATTACAATTACAATGTCATGCTACAAGCATGAATGAATGAGCAATTTTAATCCTCAAGGAGGTCATTCGAATTGAATGAGTGAGTCTAGCTTAACTGACTGTAAGCCATGGTTCACACTCAGTTAACCACTGATCAAAACCCTAATTGACTCACCTAAACCCTAACTAAAGTCGGAGTGCAATAAATGACTGAGTCTCAACTAAAAGAGATCAGACACATGTCATATCAAGCCAACCATCAAGTGCTAGCGCTTCAATGACTTCAATGAACCCCGATGAGGTTAATTGAAGCTGAACTGAACATCAGAAGTTGGTGGAGGCGCCCCTGTTGACTCCAATTCATTAAATAATCATTAAATAACATATTTAATGAGAGGAGGCACCTTAACTGACCTGTTTCACTAATTGTAACCACCAGTTAGCAATTAGGTGCATTAATATTACTCAAATCACCCCCGGAGTGCTCCAGTTAGCCTCCCCGAATGTAGGAGAAGGCTAAGTTAGCCTCCTTGACTGAAGGTAGGTGTGGGTGAGACTGGATGATGACATTTAATGCTCCACTGATGTCAATTAATATCAATAATACTTAGGATAGTGGTTTAACTAGGCCAATTTGACCAAAAAGAGTTTGTATGGTGGTAAATGTCTCCAATAGTGTTGTAATCATTCTCTGCTACTAATCTATCATACTCGAAGATCGTTTGTTGGGTTTTTCATCCTTCGAATCAGTGGAGGGTTTTCCCAGGGTATATCCTGTGTTCTATGGTTTGATTTATATCTTTGAATTATTGATGTGGTTTATATGCACTATTATTATGGATTAAAATTTTAAAGTTAAAGTTTCTTCATGTTTTTCTCAATCACTAACATGGTATCAGAGCAAGGGCATGAATAAGCTTAGTTTTATGCAAACACTCTAAGCCTCTGCAGATCTTGAAGCATTGAGCAAGAGCGTGAAGCAATGGCTTCTATATTCGTCTGACCAGAAGATAGACTCGAAGGAACATCCAACTTCAATACATGGAAGGCGAGGGTGTTCAATATTCTAAAAGAACATGATCTAGACTCTTTTGTGACCTCTGTGATCGAAGATCCCACTACAAATGTAGGAAGGACAAATTACAAAAAGAATCAAGCAAAGTCAAAGTAGATTATATATGAATCCGTGAAGGACAATCTCATGTCGGTGATCTCTCCATTGAAGACAACAAAGGATGTTTTGACACACTCACGAATCTCTATGAGAAGAAGGCTCCTACTCAAAAGAGGGCTTTGAAGAACAAGTTGCGCAACATGAAGATGGAGAAGGATAAGACCATGGCATTTTTCTTCACAAAGATTTCACAAGTTAAGGATCAATTAGCAAGTATCGGTGTGGAGACAGATGAGGATGATCTTCTTCAAATTGCCATTGATGAGCTCCCTACCTCATGGGATACCTTTCTTGCTGCAGTAAATGGAAAAGAAGAGCAGCTCAATTTCTAAAGACTCTGGCATGACTGCATTCAAGAAGAAGGGCGCATCCAGAACAAAACAGTGCACCCTAAAGAAGAGAATCTAGCTCTCATGGCTAGGACTAAGAAAGGGAGGAAGCCTTTCGCTCCCAATAAATACTTTCATTCAAAGAAGAAAGAGATTACAAAGAACTTTGAAAAATCAAAGTTTAAATGCTACTACTATGGAAAGAAAGGTCACTTTGCAAGAGAGTGCAATAAAAAGAAGAAGGATGAAGGAAAGTTTCATGCCTCCACTATTGTAGAATAAACTCCGCATAATATTACACCCGAAGAGAAAGAGGCTAGAAGAGACTATTATCTTGTCTCTGCTTTGTCCGAATCCGTCATCACAGGAGAAGATACATGGTTGATCGACAATGGTGCTTCCAAGCACATGTCAAGGTACAAGGGTGCACTCTCCAATCTAAAGGAGAAACAATTCTCATGCATGGTATAATTGGGAGACAATTCTACATATCCAATCCTAGGAATTGGATGCACGTCATTCCAGTTAAATTTAGGAGACATGCTACATATGGATGACATTTTGTATGTTCCTGGATTGAAGAAAAATCTACTCTTTGTTTGTGTCCTTGAAGATAAAGGCTTCTGTGTGATCTTCATGGAAAATCAAGTATACTTATGGCCGAAGAACCAGAACCTTGATATTGCTGTTATTTTCGGAGTTCGAGAAGGAGGACTCTACAAGGTCCTAGGAAATATTATTTCAGCCATGGTACATCATACTATCATCCCATGCGAGCTTTGGCATAGGAGACTCGTACATCTCCATTTCATAGCACTTCCTGGTTTACAACGAATGGTGAAAAGTATGCCTAGTTTCGATTATGTTCATGATTCTATCTATCAAGGTTGTGCTTTAGGAAAGAATGTTAAAAAGAAATTTCCTAGCAGCCATACTAAATCCAAAGGCATCCTTGAATTAGTACATTCAAATTTGTGTGGACCCATGTCTACCCCTTCCCTAAGTGGATACCTTTACTATGTTTTATTCATTGATGATTTCTCTCGTAAGGCCTGGATTTACTTCATGAAAGCCAAAAGTGAAACCTTCTGTAAATTCCAAGAATTTAAAGCCTTAGTAGAAAACCAGACAAGTAGGCATATCCGTGCCCTAAGGTCTGATAATGGAGGAGAGTTTGAATCAAATGCCTTTAATGAGCTTTATAGTGATGCAGGGATATGTAGACAATTAACAGTTCCTTACAACTCACAACAGAATGGGGTTGCAGAGAGAAAGAATAGATCTGTTTGTGAGGTTGCAAAAGCCATGTTACATGATCAGGATATTTCTATTTATTTATGGGTAGAAGCTACCAGTACAACAACGTACATTCAGAACAGAAGTCTGCATGCAGTTCTTGATGAGAAAACACCTAAAGAGGTGTTCGCTGGTGAAAAACCAGAAATATCACATCTTCGGATTTTTGGATGTCATGTGTATATTCACATTCCAAAAGAAAAGAGAACCAAGATGGAACCTTCTGTAAAGAAGGGAAATTTTGTCAACTACAGTGAGACCTCCAAAAATTTTAGAATTTATGTACCTAGTGAGAGACATGTTGAGGTAAGTCGAGATGTGACTTTCCATGGAGAGGCAGCATTCAAGTGGTCAAAAAGAGCTTGAATGTGATCCAGAGATAAATGAGACTGAGATTCCTACTTCGAAAAATCATGAGAATGAATTTTCCCCTTCTGCGATTCAGAGGGAGAATCCAGCAGAGCCTACAGAGTTACCTGTCATTGATGGACTAGTTGAACTGGTTAATGAACCTCCTATAAAGAGGAGGGTAGCATGGTGGCGTGATATATTGAGAGATTGTGAGAAGCATGGAGCACCAGTGGGGACTTCTAGAAAGCGTATGCATCTTGATAGATATTCAAGATATGTTGCATTGATGACCAACATTAGTGACTCTGAGCCTTCATCATATGAAGATGCTGTAGAGCAACAAGTATGGAAATATTCTATGACAGAGGAGTATAATTCTATCCCGAATAATGATATTTGGGATATTTTTCCCAGACTCGAGATGAAGTTAGTTGTTACTTCTAGATGGCTTTAAAAGATTTTGTTGCATATGGCAGCATGGACAAATTCAAAGCCAGATTTGTTGCGTGAGGATTCTCTCAGAAAGAGGGCATTGACTATGAGGATAATTTCGCTCCAGTGGCCATGTATACTACTATCAAATCTAGTATTTCACTTGCATCAATATTAGGCTGGAAGCTTCACCAGATGGATGTGAAGACTACCTTCCTCAATGGCGAGATTGCGAAAGAAATTTACATTGAGCAGCCTGATGGTTTTGTGATACATGGGAAGGAATCCCATGTCTGCAAGTTGAAGAAAGACATGTATGGATTAAAACAAGCCCCTCAAGCTTGGTACGCCAGAATAGACAGTTACCTTCAGAAACTGGGTTTCTTGAAAAGTGATGCAGATTCCAACTTGTACTTCAAAGTAGTAGAGAACCTGCCTCTGATACTGGTTCTATATGTTGATGATATTTTCCTCACTGGAGAAGAAAAATTGATTGTTGAGTGTAAGAGGGAGCTTACCTCAGAGTTTGAGATGAAAGACTTAGGTCTTATGCACTACTTCCTAGGTCTTGAGATTTGGCAGAGGAATGATGAGATATTTCTATCTCAAGGGAAGTACACAGTGGACATCTTGCGAAGATTTGGCACGGTGGATTGTAAATCCATAAACACTCCGATGGATTCCAATTTGAGGAAACTCCATGAGACTGAGATTGGATCGGATCCAGTGAACCCCACATTATACAGACATTTGATTGGCTCGTTGATGTACTTGGTACACTCAAGGCCAAACATTTTCTATGTAGTTACCATCTTGAGTTAGTTCATGACTGATCCTAGACACAGACATTGGGTTGTAGGTAAGCACATCTTGAGGTACCTCCACAGTACAATTGCTTATGGACTCAGGTATGCCTCCAATGGAGGAGTTTTATTGCTTGGATATACTGATTCTGATTGGGGTGGCAACATTGTCGATCGAAAGAGCACTTTCGGATACTGTTTCAGCTTGGGTTCTGCTATGATTTCTTGGTCCAACAGAAAGCAAGGCTCAGTTTCCCAAAGCACAGTAGAGGCTGAGTACATTGCTTATAGTACTACTTGTAAAGAAGCAATGTGGATAAGAAATCTACTTGGAGGATTACTCAGTGTAAAGATAGAACCTACAGTGATCAGGTGTGACAACGAAAGTTGTATGAAGCTTTTCGATAATCTTGTGTTTCATGACAAGTCGAAACACATAGAAATGAAGTATCACTTCATTCGAGGCATGGTCCAAAAAGGTATGGTAAAACTTCAATATGTATCTACTAAGGAGCAGCTTGCATAAGTGACGACAAAGCCTCTATCTATGACAAAGTTTAGACACTTCCGAGATAAGCTTGGTATGACACAGAATGTCTCCCTCTCTGAGAGGGAGTGTTGAGATTACAGCATCGAGAGTCATTCTCCAGTCTTGTAATATCAAGACAGTAGGCTTGTGTAGTCCTACGAATGTCCTCATATGATTGAGGTGGTGATGTTGTAAATTCTTGTGAGTAATATCAAGACAGTAGGCTTGTGTAGTCCTACGAATATCCTCATATGATTGAGGTGGACAATAGGCTTGTGTAGTCCTACGAATATCCTCATATGATTGAGGTGGATAGTAGGCTTGTGTAGTCCTATGAATATCCTCATATGATTGAGGTGGACAATAGGCTTGTGTAGTCCTACGAATATCCTCATATGATTGAGGTGGACAGTAGGGTTGTGTTGTCCTACGAATATCCTCATGTGATTGAGGTGGACAGTAGGTTTGTGTAGTCCTATGAATATCCTCATGTTGTGAGGTGGTGTACTTTACTATGTAAAGTATATATACTATGTGATGTATGGCTAGTCATTGTCAACGGGTGCTACAAGTCTCCTTTAGGGATTAGCTACCCCTAGAGTGATTTACTTTAGCATATGACTATATGACATGGGGCAATACATATGATCATAGGTTTGGAAACGATCTTATGAGTATGCTATGATTAATTAATGAAAACACACATGGACCATGCAGAGATGTTTAATATAAGCATAGAGATAGAGAGAGAATTTGAATTGCAGTTACGGTAGACAAGTTCAGTTAATTAAGGGTTCAACTCCTTAATTTATGCAAATGGTTATTGGAAATAAACACTGATGGAGATGCACTAGTTATGTTCAGATACATTTAGTTATGTTCAGTTATATTCAATTTTGTTCAGTTACATTCAGCTCTGTTCAGTTACATTCAATTATGTTCAGTTACATTTAGTTATGTTCAGTTACATTCAGTTCAACTCAGTTACATTCAGTTCAACTCAGTTAACTACTCAGTTAGAGTTAGTTAATTAATGGAAGGCGCATATCTTCATGTGGAAGATAATTATGGAGTGTCAGCTTCACACCAGATCAGTATGGGGTGCATGATTCAAGATGGATCAGTGTTCTAAGTGTTAACAAGTTGTTGCTACATGCAACCATTCTATTTTTGTTGTTAAACCTAAGTTGACTTGTTATTAAAGTGCTATGCACTTGGCAAGTTAGATACAGTGTTTCATTCGATCTCCTCTCTCTGGTGCTTTCAGTGAAAGCAATATGCTATTGTGTTGTAATCATTCTCTGCTACTAATGTATCATACTCGAAGATCGTTTTCTAGGTTTTTCATCCTCCAGATCAGTGGAGGGTTTTCCCAGGGTATATCATGTGTTCTACGGTTTGATTTATATCTTTGAATTATTGATGTGATTTATATGCACTGTTATTATGGATTAAAGTTTTAAAGTTCAAGTTTCTTCATATTTTGCTCAATCACTAACATTTAATTGGGGACATCACAAATCCTCTCCACTCAAGATTGCTTGTCCTCAAGATATTCCAAGTTTGTATGCTGCAATATTTTTTCATATTCCCAAGTTTGTATGCTGCAATATTTTTTCATATTCCCAAGTTTGTATGCTGCAATTTTAGTAGTGGCACTCATGTACTGCAATTTTGTGTTCCCAAAAGTAAAGAGATGTGGATTGTGCATATTGATATATCCTTTAACATCGCCACTAAAACCAAAAGGATTAATCAAATCCATAAAAACAAAATTTGTGCAAATAATCTTTACCTCCATATTTTGGAAACCTTTTCTTGAATTTTCACCCCTTTTTCCTTTTGTATAATTCTTTGAAGTTGGTACTGAGTTACCAAACTTTGAGTTTCTTAAAATTCCAAGAAAATATCAGAGAGGAACCACCATGCTTGCTGCTGCACTACTATGATTACAATCATCTTCTCAAGTGGTCACTAAATCTCCAATGTTGCTTGCTGACCCCAAAATTGAAACCAATGAGACCAAAAATGATCCCAGTGTCCCATATGATCCTGAGACATGCATCATGTGAAATGTCTATGATTAAATGCCATGAACACCAAGCATGTGAAAATTGAATCCATCTCTCAAAATGTCTACCACATAGGAAACCGGAACACTGCTCTGCAAAGATGAACTCGAACAACTGAAGGTTGGTTTGCTTTCTCAAACCAACAATCGAACTGCTACTCCAAGTGAGATGGAACCAAGCAATGCCAGGATCCCATTGCTTGTATTGCACCCTTACAAACATCATGAGTACCAAATATAGATTATGAAAGTACATAATGACATCATACAAATGTACATCAAGAAGGTACCTCATCAAAGCATCATGAAATTGCTTGTACATCCAAGTAAGTAGATCATCATATGGCCCATACACACAAGCATCAAGTATTATATTAGATCTTCTCCAATGACATAGGTGAGGATCCCATGTCCTATAATGCTGATCCAAAATAATGTAAGATGCATCAAAATAATAATCATCCATATGTTCTATTGGGCACCCAATATGCAAGTGAATTACAGCTAACATAAGAGTGTGCAATATTTAATGTCAACCCAGGGAAGTCTTGTATTTCAAGGATAACATGCACAATATATGCTTAAACACTTAATTGCTGCAAATGAACAATCCTATTCTCTGTTCAGCTATGCTCATCCCAAGAATCCACTTAATCTAGTTTACCTTCTAAAAGATACAATCACAATTACCTCCTGTTGTTCTTGATCTAGAAATTCAAAGCTTCATGAAATCACATCTAGATTACTTTTGCAGAAAAGGAGATCCTGTTCCAATTATGTAATGATTAACCCAACTATCTTAATATGATTATTCTAGAAATCCAAAGACATGAATTGAATATTAATCTAGGGATTCAAAGTACAGAAATTGAGTTTAGCTATCCTATGAATTCAACGTACAGGAATGAAATTCTGAAATCATAAAAGTAAGGAACAAACTGCAGGGATTTATGGAAACAACAACTAAAGGATCTAAGGATGAACAGAGCTGTTACAGCTACCATGCAAATGGCATAAAGAATAATCCTACTCAGTCGACTGTCACACCATGCCACTACAGATTTCCAAGAAATGTAATTAATAACACACTGTAAATCCACAACTGTTACAGCTTCCTGTAAAGAAATAAAATTAACATAACATCACACAACATAATAAGTAAAATGCTTAAATTAACTCAACAATCCCTGTGGGAAGGTGGGCCCAGCCTTCACACAGAGATGCTGGATGAACACACGTTAAAACCCTTAGATCTAAAGTAACTCCTTGTATTAAAAAGGCAGATCGATTACACAACTCTTAGTCACATCTAATACAATGAATTGGTTACGGGTTCAACCCCTGGCTCAGAACAGTTCTCCATATTTATACAACGTCAATTATAACATCCTATCCCTATTATTGGGCATCCATGAAGATCTCTGATCTTCAGGCGCCCTAAATTACAACAGCTGTTACAAACGTGCCATGATGAAAGATAAGAAATATAGGGAAACTGTTAACCGACCCAGGAGTAATGATATCTTCAGATCACAGCTATACACGATCAACAACGCACTGTTGACCTCCAAATCTGACGCATTCTGTTGCAGCTATCTTTGTACAGCTTTGCCTGGGATAATACACTGGGACCGCATTCCTTGGGCAATGGTAGGATGGATGATGATCAACTTGAGTGATGAATGCCCATCCTTTTCGTAGCATGTTCAGCTCGATCTTCCCGCAGTCTATATATCTCAAAATACCTTTATAAACCATCATATGTTAACATATTGAGAGATATAAAGCTTTAATTACCACAATAATAAGTATTAATAAAATAAGACAATAACCATTCATACCTTGGTGGATTGAAGAGTAGAGTGAGGGTAAAACATTTATTTGGCATGCTCAATGGGGTAGGATACGACAAAAATGAGTGAATAAGGATGGTCAAAAATGGCCATTTCTGGGCCCAACATCTCCCTCCAACTATCATGTTGCATGTCCTCATGCAACAACCTCCATTATTCCGAATCTGAATCTTGCACTGTGTTCTGTTCATGGAGAGAAGAGAATTTGTAGGGGAACTCCAATGTTCCTTCTTTTTCTATGAACCCTCTATGGGCAACCCAATATCTCCAACATTGCTGCTCCTTTGCCTTGGTCAGTGAGAAATCCATCCTATATGGTTTTGCTAGCCACCAGATGAGGGGAAATTTAAATTTCAGGCCCAGCCAATCAGCCCCACACTCCCTGATACATCCAATATAACCCTCAACCCTGGAAAGTGCCTGTTCAAAATTTATAAAATAATAGGGGCCTCTACTACTGAGAGTAGGAGAGGCAACCTGCCATCTGTGCTTAATTCCTTCCAACGCTGCTTGTTGGCATATAGAAATATGGTTGGTATAGGTAGAAATAACTTCCTCCTGCAGTTCCATTATGTGCCGAGTCTATATGGGGCATAAGAGCAAACTCTTGTGTCGAGCAAGAAAAATACCAGGATTTTGAGGCTCACTTCGAACCCACAGATTAGAGTGAGCTTCATTGTGAGAAAAGGTTTGTAAAGACCTTTCCCACTGAGCATGATTGCTCATAAAAGAAGCAAAGGCCCTCAACTGAACATCTCCTGAAAAAGGAACAGGATTTGAATGGCGGTCCAGAGGACAAGCCATCTCACGCAAATATAATTCACACAACAAATTTTGATCTTCAAAACTGCTTCTTAAAAATGTTTCCAAGAATTTTGCTGAGGTTTCTATCTCAAATGACCTCCCTTCTTTCACAGCTCTCAACTTAAATCAAACAAATTGCTCAAATAGAAAGACAGGGTAAGAAGAAGAAGGTACCCTAGTGCCCAGGAGTCATTGAGAAAGAGCATACATTTGCTCTTTTTCCTTTTCCATAGATTGGAACTTTTTCATCTCCCTTAATTTGCCCTGTAGCTCTTCTTCTCGAAGTCTCTGGGTCATACGTTCTTCTACCCATTTCTCCTCCAGTCTCCTAATAATCTTTTTATGCTCAGTAAGCGAAACTATCCCTTCTTGGTATTCCTCCACCTAGCTCTTCCATTTGCTTACCTCCATTCTCAGAATTGAAATTTCTGTTGTAGGGTTCAGGGCTTCTTCTTCATGATGCTCCTCCTTATCAGAATCCAGGTCGATGAAGTTTTGGAAGGGTTCAGTCCATCCTTTGTCACCTGATGTGCCACATTGGACATCCTGTACATCTGAAGCTATTTCTGGTGGTGCTGGTTCTTATGTGACAGCAACCTCTTCTGGACTTTCTTCAGCAACAACGTTCACCACTCCTGGAGATGCTGGTTCTTGTGTAACAACATCTTCTTTCTGTAGTTCTTCCTTGGCAATTTCAGAAGCTGACTGTGAGGACGTTGGTTCTCATGTGACAACGCCTTGTTCTTCTTTTTCCTCATGCTACTGAGATTGGATGTCTTCTTTGGTCTGTAGCTGTTCCTCAAGGATTTCAATATCACCTAAGGGTTGTGATTGAACTTGTTCATTTTCACCCCAATCCATATCAGGAATGACATCCACTTGTTGCATTTCTACTTCAATTTTCAGGGATGTTGGTTCTTGTGTAACAACATCCTGATTTACTTCTTCGTCTCCCTATTGTTGTGATTCCAATTCTAGGATCTCTGTGTCCTGAGACAAATTTGGAGTTGTAGTACAAAATTCTTCATTAAACTCTAGAGTGCCTTCAATTCCTAGTTCTCCTCCCCTCATTTGGGCAGCCATGTGAGCAAGAACATTCAAAGATGTTGGTTCTTGTGTTACAGTATCTTGTTTAACCTCATCATTGCCTTGCTGTTGTGGTTCCACTTCTATGATTTCTGTGTCATGGGAGGATTCCGAGTTCACAGTGCAATCTTCATCCATAAAATTGAGAATAACTTCATCCCTTGGTTCCTTTATCCCAAAGATAGTGGCAATTTCGGCAAGAATATTTAAAGATGTTGGTTCTTGTGTGACATCATATTTTTTCGTTGAACAACATATTTTTTCTCTGAAGCTTCCTCCTACTGAAGTTTTCCTTGGGGATTTTCGCCCTCTCCCAAATCGATAGTATTCAAGGATGCTGGTTCTTGTGTAGCAGCATCTTGTTCATCTGCAACTTCCTTCTCCTGAAGTTTCTCTTTGGGAGTCCCATCATCTCTCAACTCAGGTTGTCCCTGTCCTTCCTTAGTTGTAGGTGCAGATTGTTGTGTTGTAAAGGCATGAATTACAATCTTGTAGTCTGATTCCTTAAAGGTTTCTCCACAGGTGGGACAGACCACTCTTTCTTCCTCATTACCAGGCTCGGTAGGATCTGATCCTTCCACTTGATATGTAGCTTCAACCAATGTGGGCAGCTTCCTTTCACCCTGTTTTCTGCACGCTTCTTTCCAGTTTTCCAATTCCTTTCTGAGTGTTTGGACTTCCTCTTTTAATAGCCTATTTTCAAATAGAAGTCCTTCGATTTGGGGTTCTTCTTCAACCGGCCCCTGTGGGGCATCAATTGGTCTAGGTTTAAGAATGGGGAACTCAATTTGTGCTTCTAAGGTTGCCCATCTTTCCCTTGTTGCTTATGCTGCTGCGACCGACCTGGTTCTTTTCCTTCTTATTGGTGGAGATAACTTAATTTCATCCTTTTTTTCATCCTTTGATCTCCTTCTTTTTCTTTGTGGTGCTGGAGTTTCTGGATTCACAGCTGAAGTAGAAGGAATATTCCCAGTTCCAGCATTTTCTTGTTCCTCGGGATGTTCTTCCTCAATCAAGGTTCCTCCCCATTCAGGCGAGGATTCAATGGTCACCAACTCAGTATTTTATTTTGTTGCCATGGCTCTATCATCTACGGGTCCAATTGTCGCAGCATCTAATGCTGCTCCAGTTTCACCCTCTGTTGTCAGAGCTACCCTGCTATTCAGTTCTTCCACAGGGTTTTCATGTACATCTTCTCTCAATTGTTCTACTTGTACCCCTGGTTTATCCTCTGATCCAATCTCATCTCCCCCCAAACTACATTGGAGGGGCTCCGAGCCTTCTGTTGTTCTTCATTTCCCCCCAAATGTGGATGGACCTGCTCTTCTTCTATTGGAATACCGGGCAAAGGAACGGGTTCCTGAACTTGGGATGTAAATTGCTCCCAGGTTATATTGTGTTGTGCAAGTGTCGTTAAGATTATTAATTTAATGAGGCCATGGTGGGTCAGTGAGGAGAGTGGATGTTTGGCAACTTGAACAAACCCCGCCATGTGATGTAAATCATTAAGCAAATCATATGGAATATTTAACAGAACCCTATGACGGAGATGAGAGAGCAAAGGGAATTCAGAATGATAGACTGTTTGGTACCTACCTTCGCAGGTGATGTATTTCTTGAGAAAAACAACGACTTGATTCCATGGCTATGGCAATGATTGTAGCACTATCCCTCTTCGCGTCGTTTGAACCTGCTCCCCTTCCATTAGAAAATCCTATACTGTTAGAGTAGCGGGAGTTTGACGTCCGAACCAAGTTCTTCCTACCCGAGGAAGACCAGTGACTTCAGCCATTATGGCTTCAGAAACTTCAATACGCAATCCCCAAACCTCTGAATGGGTTTTTGTAAGATTCAAATTGAACTGTAAAGTTGCTTCTCGGTGAAATCCATTCAGGCGTTCAAAAAAATCCGTCCAACTGGCGGTTTGAAAGATAGTGAAGACTGCAGCATTTCTTTTGAGTTCTTGTGTGTTTGAAGGTTCATAACAAGCTGGAATACCCATGTTTCTGTCTTCAGAATTATATTACAGATTCCGACAATGGAGGTTATAGCACAAAGTATGCATGGACAGCTGAGAGGAGAGTTATGCAAATTCGGAAAGTTTCAGGGCACTGGATTATTTGAAATTTTATCCCAAATTGGGAAAGGTGGCGGTTATTAGGTAGCATAATTGGTCATTACATCGCACGAGCAGAGAGTTAATCGATGCAATAATGGGCATAAAAAGGGAGGTACGACTGATATTGTCAAATAATATTGATACTTAATCAAGTAGTTAATCAAAGCCATACCTTCGAAAATGCACGATGGATGTCCTTTGGAGGATGATAGAGCATGTGATTGCAGTCGTTGCGAAAGCTGAACTCGTGCGTTGTGCAGTCATTAATTGTAATCATTATTACAAGGATGCTGTAATAACCTCTTCCACCGCCGAACCAAAAACCACCATGTTAAAATGGTCGAAAATACGATGAATATTACATTATGAGTCAAATTTCTAGCATCAGGAATCAGAGCCATATCTAGATGAGTTGCAAAAAGATCTACTAATAACATAGCAGTCACAGCCGCAGGCCATAAAGAAATCAAAGAAGAGGCGCGGCGTTCAATGATAGAAAAACCATCTAAATGCAGCAGAGTTGCAGCTGTCGGAAAAGAAAAAAGGGTGTCGCAGCTGCCGCAAAACAGATAAAAGAATGTTAACGGGCAGAAAGTGACTATGCTGCAACTGCGCGAAACGAAATGTGTGGGCAAAAGTAAAATAGGGTCGCGGCTGTGGAAACGGAAAAAGGCGGAGTTGCATGGTGCTGCAGTTTCCAGACACAGTGTTGCAGCTGCCGAGAATGGTGTTGCAGCTGCCAGAAAAAGGTGTTGCAGCTGTCAAAAAAAAAAGTGTTGCAGTTGCCGAAAAAAGTGTTGCAGCTGCCGGAAAATGGGTGTTGCAGCTGCCGGAAAATGGGTGTCGCAGTTGCGACAAATTTATTTAAGGGGAATTTTTTTTGGGTGTAGGAAGTCACAGAAAAATGACTTTGGTCGACATGCCCGATATGACCACCACTCTTGGGCGCTTTCCTGCACATTTTAGAAAGAAAAAAAAAACCAGAAAAAACAGATCAAGTGCAAAAGAAAAGATAACATAACAAAAAAAAACAACATTTATTTATGTACAATGATTCATATGCGATTTACGGTGATCAATTAAGGATTGACAGAGGCAGAGAAAAATTCCTGCCCTTGTGCTAGCTGGTAATCTGGATCAACGACAATTTGCAAGATAAATGCATCCTTTGAAATAGGTTTACGGTACAGTCGCAGCATGTGACCATTGGCAAATAATGGTGTGCGGTTTTCATCGATAGTTACCAGGCGGACTGTGCCGTTATCAAATACCCTGTCTACTAGGTATGGGCCCAACCATCTTGTGTGTAATTTTCCTTGAAATCTCTTTTGAATCTAGAATCGTATAATAGTGCCTAGTCTCCCTCATAGAAGACCTTCTTTTTTATGAATCAGTCGTGCCAATTGGATCTCTGTTGCTGAATTAACACTGTATAGTCCACTGCAGCTAACCGATTCTCGTCCAGTTCATTCAATTGGTTCAATCTTCTTTTCTGGGCTTCAGTTACATCTAGGTTTACCTTTGTGGCTGTCTTCAAGGTCTTGATTTCGAATTCAATTGGGAAGATGACACTTTTCCCATACACTAAGTCGTAAGGAGAGAAACCTGTGGTGTTACGCCAAGTGGTGCGATATGCCCATAACGCTTCCGAAAGTCTGTCAACCCAATCTCTACGATGGCTCTTGACCGTCTTGGTGAGGATAGCTTCAATGACTTTGTTAGTGCTTTCCACCTGGCCATTGGCTTGGGGATGGTAAGGTGAAGCTACCCGATGCTGAACATGATACTTCCGTAGCAGAGCTTCAAATTGATGCGACCTAAACTGTGGTCCTCCATCAGTAACTACTTCCTTAGGTACCCCAAAATGGGTAAATATTTCACTGTACATGAAGTCAATCACAGCCTGGTCATTAGCCTTCGCTAGAGCTACATCTTCTACCCATTTTGTCATATAATCGGTACAAACCAAGATGTAGGCTTTTTGTTTGGAATGAGGGCTGATAGGACCAACAAAATCTAGAGCCTGTCTATCAAAGGGTTCAATTATTGATTGCGGTTGTAGAGGTATTTTATCTAATCTATTTGGGTGACCCATCCTTTGGCAGCTATCACAAGACTGGATATATCTTTTTACATCCCTGAAAAGAGTAGGCCAATAATAGCCCATCCTCAGCGCTTTGTGTCCTGTTCTTCTGTCTGCAAAATGTCCCCCACAAGGTTCATCATGGCAGGCCTTCAGTACATGAAAGATTTCATCTTCCCTTACACATCTTTTGATTTCAAGATCAGGACCTGTATAAAAGAGGTGACCGTTTACCCAACAATACCTGGCACTTTGCTGGATTATTTTTCTCTTTTCTCTTTTGGACATATGTGCCGGAAGCTTTCCTGCAACCAAGTAATTAGCAACATCTGCATACCAAGGAGGATGAGCTGAAACTGCAAATAAATGTTCATCTAGAAAAGAGTCCTCAACAGGCAAATTATCATCACTGTTAGTGAAACGAGATAAAAAATCAGCGACAATATTTTCTTTTCCAGGTTTATCTATGATGGTAATATCAAATTCCTGTAATAATAAGAGCCAACTACTCACTCTGGCATTAGTGACAGGTTTATTCATTAGATATTTAATGGCAGAGTGGTCAGTGTGCACAAATGTAGGATATCCAGTAATGTAGTGTCGAAATTTGTTAATGGAGTAGACAATAGCTAAGAACTCCTTCTCAGTGACAGTATAATTAAGTTCAGTAGGGGCTAAGTTTTTACTAATATAATAAATTGCATAAGGTACTTGACCATCCTCCTATCCTAAAACTGCTCCAATAGCGGCATCAAAAGCATCTGAAGAAATGTGGAAAGGTAGGGTCCAGTTGGGTCCTCTTAAGATAGGAGTTGTGGACAACTTCTCCTTAAGCTTAACAAACGATGCCTGGCATGCTTCATTCCAAACAAACTGCACATCCTTCATTAACAGTGAAAACAAAGGAGAAGCAAGTTTGGAAAATTTTTCTATAAATCTTTGGTAGTATCCAGCATGTCCTAGGAAACTTCGCACCTCTTTTTGAGTTGCAGGAGTAGGTATATTTTTTATTACCTTGATTTTTGAGGGATCCACCTGAATGCCATCAACAGAGATGAAATGCCCCAATACTACTGCTTCACTCATCATCATATGGCACTTTTCAGTGCTTAAAGAGAGCTGGGTCTGTTCACAGCGAGTTAAAACCTTTTTTCAAATTTTCCAGTGCTTCTTCAAAATCTTTGCCATAAGGACTGAAATCATCCATAAAAATTTCCATACTGTCATTAACTAATTCTGAAAATATGCCGATTACAGCTCTTTGAAATGTTGCTAGTGCATTACATAAACCAAAGGGAAGCACTTTGTAAGCAAATGTTCCCCAGGGACAGGTGAAGGTAGTTGTATCTTGGTCTTCAGGAGCAATTTGAATATGATTGTACCCGCTAAACCCATTCAGGAAGGAGAAGAACTTCTTCCCTAATAAGGTGTCTAGTACTTGATCGATAAAGGGCAAGGGAAAATGGTCTTTTCTGTGGCTTTGTTCAACTCCCTATAGTCGACATAGACTCTCCATTTACCATTTTTCTTGGGTAATATTACGAGCGGGGAGACCCACTCACTGTCTAAAATAGGATATATAAATCCTTCTTCCAAGAGTTTCTAAATTTCCTCCTTCACTATGTTCCTAATATTGGGGTTCATTCATCGTTGAGGTTGGCACACATGCCGGGAGTCACTTTTAATATAAATATGATGGGTGCACAGGTTAGAGGGAATACCCCTCATGTCTGTATACTCCCAGGCAAATTCCCCCTTGTGTTCTTTTAGGAGGTTGATCAGGCGCTTCTGTTCATCTAGAGAGAGACTGGGATTAATATTCAGGGTTTTTCCAAACTCTATTTCGACATGAATGCTTTTCGAATTTTTCAATACTGGGATTATATGTGTGTCTCTAACTAATGCTTCTTCTGTGAGATTTCCTTGTTCTTCCTCACCTAAAGTAATGCTCAGGATTTGATAAATTTCTTTATTGACCGAAGTGGGTTCACTGATGAAATTATTTATGGCATCATCTTTAGTTTCTCCCTTAAAGGTTAAGGCCTTCCCTATAGTTAATAACGGTTGAACGCCCTCTTCTTCCTCTGGCTCCATCCATAAAGAAGTTTCAGCTTCTAGGCTCGGCCGAGCTGGAAGGTAGAGAGTGAGGTTCTTTGTCTCAGTGCCATCTGATATGGTCATAGACCCAGATCGACAGCTGATGCAAGCATCAGTTGTGGCTAACTAAGGCCTTCCCAGGATCAGTGGGTGTGCTCCTAGCTACGACTTAGGTTGTAAAACCAAGAAGTTATTAGGTACTCCCAAGAATCAACTGAGATGACAAGATAATCCAAAATTCCTTCAGGTTTAATGGTGGATCTATCTGTGAGTTCTAAAATGGTGGGAGTTGGCCTAAGATTAGTGAGCCCAAGTTTTCTTACAGTTTCAATTGTCATGACATTAATCGTCGCTCCTAAATCTACCAGTACGTTGGGTATCTGTGTATGCCCAATCTGTACAGTAACAGTGGGATTCCCAGGATCGTCATATTTAGCCAAAGGGTTTTTCCTATTATCAATGCAGATAATTTCCCTATGACATGAACAGTGGAAGGATCTCTGGGTTTCCTTCCTGGTTTCTTTGTGCATAGATACCGAACAGTTCTAGCATAGATAGGCACATCTTGAAGAGCTTGAAGGAGGGGAATTTTAACATAAAGTTTCTTTAACTCTCCTAAGAGGTTAAACTGAGGTTGTCCCCCTACCCTTGGTAGCATTAATCTCTCGAGATACAGTGTTTGCCTAATCAGATGGGTAGGCTGTGTATCGCTAGATATATCATGTTGTATTTTAGCCGACCCATTAGTGGGATGCTCAACATCTTCAATGATGGGGGTTGTATTAGATAGATGTTGTGGATTCACCCCTTCTTCATGTACAGGGGATGGAACATTTTCAATGATTACAGGCTCTACTATTTTTCCTGATCGTAAGTGAATATCGTTACAAGGCACAGGAGAAAGGGAGTAGAAAGGCATGTTGATGGTCTCAAATTGATGGACTGTTTTATTGTTTGGGTTAGGATTAGGTTGAGTAGGCAGCTGAGGTTGTATCGGTATATTAGGGGCAACATTGTTTTGCAACTGCAGCTGCGACTGCTGATGGGGATATTGAGGAGGGTGTGGTTGCTGTTGATGTGGAGGTTGTGCAGGAAACTAGTTCCCTGGATGGAAATTCCTCCATCCAGGAGATCAAGAAGTTGGTTGGTGTGGTGGCTGAACCCAGGGATTGCAAAAGTTATAATTTTGCATGGAAGGTTGAGAGGGGTTCCATTGAGAATAAGATGAAGGGAATTGTGTATTCATGTTATGCATATTATTCCAATTATTCATGTTATTCAAAAATGGAAACGAGTCTGGATTCATACCTTGATTTCGAGGCTGCCAAGGCTTCTTTGGTGTAATGAAGTAGGCCGATTCCACCTCTGGAGTTGATGCCTACAGAACAGCCTTCAATTGGGTAAGTGACGGGCATTCTTTTGTGTCGTGGTTCAGCTCACACAGCTAACACACTTCTACCTTGTCGAGTGGGCACTCGTTCAGAGGGTTGTTCTTTCTAAATCAAGGGCAGAAGACACCTAGTGTGAGATCCTCTACTGCCTGTTTTTGCTTTTCCCTCAAGACGTCGATTTTCGAGGAGATAGAGCTCATCATTTTTGTTTTGAAATTTTCAAGGAGGTTTCCTATCTCTGCACGGGTGGATCCTCCATTGGATGACTTCTGAGTTCTGTCGAAGACATCACATTCTAGCTTATCCCGTTTGTCCTACCTGTTATTCCTGGAAGATCCCCTGGAGTATCTTTTACATAATTCCATAATCTTCTCGAAAGACTCCTTGGAGATATCCCCCTTTCCTAATAGGTTTAACATATCTAGGCAGTCATCCCTAATCCCGTGAAGCAGGATTATCTTGAGCACATCTAACCCCATGTTCGTCTGTCCAGCTCTTTGCACATTATATAAAAGCCTCTCTACAAAATCTTCTAGACTTTCGTCCTCCTTCTGCACCATTTTAAACAATTCTTCTATCTTGTCCTTGGTGTTGCAATATTCCTGATATTTCTCCAGGAACACCTGTTTCATCCTGTCCTAGTTAGTAACGGTTCCACCTCCTAGGCTCATGAACCTACGTAATGCATTGTCGTTCAGAGTGGCAAGGAAGAGCTTCAGCTTTTGCACAACGGTGATGTAGTCATTGTTGCGACAGAGGATATGAAACTCGAAAAGAAATTCATCTGGATCCTCTGCCGCTTTTCCATGAAAGCGAGGCAACACCGATGGCGATATATTTTTCATAGGGGCTGTCCCTTCCGACTGTTGAATTGGGAACTGAAGTGTAGCCACCGTTTCTTCAAGCAGGGAATGATCTTCATGATGATGGTTTTCTCCCATCACCCCTTCCTCGTCAGATTCGTGTCTGTTACTCATTCCTTCTTCTGTTTTCTCTTCTTCGCTCTTCTCTTCATTCTTCCAGTGATCAACAATTTTCTGATGGAACTGTGTCGACTCCTCTTCAGTTACAACCTTTCCGTAAATGTGATAGATTGGACTTCGATCAACAAATCCTGCTGTACCAACCTTGTCCTCCTCTGCAGGGGTATTTGAGGATGTTGCGGCTGCTCATGTGTTCTCCACTATGGATCTTGACGCCGGCGCCCCAGGATCGACAAGGCTTCTTTTGATAGGTGTTTCCTAATAGCAAGCCCTGGTAGAAGAATCAGTTCTGTCAACAAGATTGTCAATGAATGTTCTTCTGCCCAATTGTGGACCTCGACCACGACCTCGACCACATGCACTATTAGTATTTTGTGGGGTTTTGGGAGTTGGAAGATGATCACACTTTACCCTTCTTGTATTCATACAACCCAATCATCCCAACGAAAAGTTAAAAGAGATTGTATAGAAACAATTACAGGATGCAACTAATGATAGTGTTTAATTTTTATCCTTCCTTGGCAACGACACCAAAATGTTGGACACCCAATATGCAAGTGAATTACAGCTAACATACAGAGTGTGCAATATTTATTGACAACCCAGGGAAGTCTTGTATTTCAAGGATAACATGCACAGTATATGCTTAAACACTTAATTGCTGTAAATGAACAATCCTATCCTCTGTTCGGCTATGATCATCCCAAGAATCCTTTTAATCTAGTTACCTTCTAAAGAATACAGTCACAATTACCTTTTGCTATTCTTAATCTAGAAATTGAAAGATGAAATCACATCTAGATTAGTTTTGCAGAAAAGGAGATCCTGTTCCAATCACATAATGATTAACCCAACTATCTTAATCTGATTATTCTAGAAATCCAAAAACATGAATTGAATATTAATCTAGGGATTCAAAGTACATAAATTGAGTTCAGCTATCCTATGAATTCAACGTATAGGAATGAAATTCTGCAATCGTAAAAGTAAGGAACAAACTGCAAGGATTCATGGAAACAACAACTAAAGGATCTAAGGATGAAAAGAGCTGTTACAGCTACCACGCAAATTGCATAAAGAATAATCCTACTCATTTGACTGTCACACCATGCCACTACAGATTTCCAAGAAATGAAATTAATAACACACTGTAAATCCACAACTGTTATAGCTTCCTGTAAAGAAATAAAATTAACATAACATCACACAATAGAATAAATAAAATGCCTAAATTAACTCAACAATCCCTGTGGGAAGGCGGGCCCATCCTTCACACAGAGATGCTGGATGAACACATGTTAAAACCCTTAGATATGAAGTAACTCCTTGTATTAAAAGGGCAGATCGATTACACAACTCTTAGTCACAGCTAATACAATGAATTGGTTACAGGTTCAACCCCTGGCTCAGAACAGTTCTCCATATTTATACAATGTAAATCATAACATATTATCCCTATTATTGGGCAGCCATGAAGATCTCTGATCTTCAAGCGCCCTAAATTACAACAGTTGTTACAAACGTGGCAGGATGAAAGATAAGAAATATAGGGAAAATGTTAATCGACCCAGAAGTAATGATATCTTCAGATCATAGCTATACACATACACGATTAGCAATGCATTGTTGACCTCCAAATCTAACGCATTCTGTTGTAGCTATCTTTGTACAGCTTTGCCTGGGATAATACACTAGGACCGCATTCCTTGGGCAATGGTAGGATGGATGGCGATAAGCTCGAGTGATGAATGCCCATCCTTTTTGTAGCATGTTCAGCCCGATCTTCCTGCAGACTATATATCTCAAAATACCTTTATAAACCATCATATGTTAGCATATTGAGAGATATAAAGCTTTAATTACCACAATCATAAGTATTAATAAAATAAGACAATAACCATTCATACCTTGGTGGATTGAAGAGTAGAGTGAGGGTAAAACATTTATTTGGCATGCTCAATGGGGTAGGATAGGGCAAAAATGAGTGAATAAGGATGGTAAAAAAGGGCCATTTCTGGGTCCAACATCTCCCCCCAACTGTCCTATTGCATGTCCTCATGCAACAACCTCCATTTTCGAATATGAATCTTGCACTGTGCTCTGTTCATGGAGAGAAGAGAAGTTGTAGGGGAACTCCGATGTTCCTTCATTTTCTATGAACCCTTTATGGGCAACCCAATATCTCCAATATTGCTGCTTCTCTGCCTTGGTCAGTGAGAAATCCATCCTATATGGTTTTGCTGGCCACCAGATGAGGGGAAATTTAAATTTCAGGCCTAGCCAATCAGCCCCACACTCCCTGATACATCCAACATAACCCTCAACCCTGGAAAGTGCCTGTTCAAAATTTCTAAAATAATAGGGGTCTCTGCTCCTGAGAGTAGGAGAGGCAACCTGCCATCTGTGCTTACTTCCTTCCAACGCTGCTTGTTGGTATATAGAAATATGGTTGGTACAGGTAGAAATAACTTCCTCCTGCAGTTCCATTATGTGCCGAGTCTGGATGGGGCATAAGAGCAAAGTCCTGTGTCGAGCAAGAAAAATACCAGGATTTTGAGGCTCACTTTGAACCCATAGATTAGAGTGAGCTTCATTGTGAGAAAATGTTTGAAAAGACCTTTCCCACTGAGCATGATTGCTCACAAAAGAAGCAAAGGCCCTCAACTGAACATCTCCTGAAAAAGGAACAGGATTTGAATGGTGGTCCAAAGGACAAGCCATCTCATGCAAATATAATTCACACAACAAATTCTGATCTTCAACACTGCTTCTTAAAAACGTTTCCAAGAATATTCAGATCATAGCTATACATGAGGAGCAGCACACTGTTGACCTCCAAATCCATCGCATTCTGTTGCAGCTATCTTTGTACAGCTTTGCCGGGAATAATACACTGGGACCGCATTCCTTGGGAAATGGTAGGATGGATGGCGATTAGCTTGAGCGATGAATGCCCATCCTTTTCATAGCATGTTCAGCCTGATCTTCCTGCAGTCTATATATCTCAAAATACCTTTATAAACCATCATATGTTAGCATATTGAGAGATATAAAGCTTTAATTACCACAATCATAAGTATTGATAAAATAAGACAATAACCATTCATACCTTGGTGGATTGAAGAGTAGAGTGAGGGTAAAACATTTATTTGGCATGCTCAATGGGGTAGGATAAGGCAAAAAGGGGTGAATAAGGATGGTCAAAAAGGGCCATTTATGGGCCCAACATGTTCTTTCATCCAAGAAGTGAATGAAGAACCTCCACCAAAATATGAACCAAACAAGGAGCAAAGGGAACATGAAGACTTCAAGTTGCTCAAAGAAGTCTCATCAATACACCCATGAATATGTATATCGTCATGAAATAATAGAGGATGTTGCTGCCAATAGTAATGTTCTTGAATCATATATCTCTTCACCCAAGTGTGGGATGAAGTTCCTCCAACATCAAATGGATTAGGCAAGGAGCAAGGAAAATCATGAGTCTCCGAGTGACTTAAGTGAACATCATATGTACACCCATGTAGATGTGTATCATCATAATGCAACAAAGGATGCTGCTGCAAATGTAATTAAGTTGGTTCTCTAATAATTTCATTGTCAAAAGGAGATATAGAAGTTTCATACTTGTCATGTGGCACCGTTAAAAAGAAACCTATCACCCATACTTCATTAGGATGAATGCTGCAAAATATGGAAGTGTAGGATGTAGGAGAAAGAACCAACTCACCCAAAGGATTAGAAAGTGCAAAATGTTCATCATGCAAAAGATCCATAAGGGTAGGAACATGCAACTCCCTAAAAAATGTAAAACTTTCCCCATAGGTTGGTTCCAAGGTAGTGGAATCATGCACTTCTTCAAAAAGTGTGCACCCATCTTCAAGAGGCAACTTGATCTCCTCTTCCACCACAACTAGTGATTGGCTCTCATCAATATCATCTTCAAACACATCAAGAACCTGCAAGTTTTCATGTTTCTCATGATCCATCATGTCATGAGAATCCTCCAAGCAATCTACCATATGACAATCCGAAACATAGGAAGAAGAACAAGTATATTGCAACCTCATAAGTTGCTCATTTTGAATTTTGAGCTTATGAATATCCTCATTATTATTCAAGTATGCTTCATGTAACCATTCATTAAGCTCAACCAAATTGTTTCTATAAAAAAGAAAAGACATGAAATTACCTTCGGTGTTGCACATTGCTCTTTGAATCTTCTCCATGTCTTCAAGGAAGGATGGCTCCTCCAATGAAGAATTTTTCCAACTAGAATTTGAAACTAATGCGTTAGTGTCATGGAGTATGCTAAGGGCCTCATGGATATCCATTTCAATCATATTCAAAGATGCTTAAATGAAGGATGGTTCATGGGAGTGAACCTCCTCTTCTTCTTTCTTCTTGATTTGATCAACTTCTTAAAGATCAAGTGGTGATGGGGAAGTTGATCTTGGTTCTTCATTATTTGTAACAAGGTCTTCATATTCATGCTTATGAGAAATTTTTCTTGCAACAACATTTTCAAATCTGATCTCTATGTCACCAACATAGAGTTGTGAGCACCCATCAGTAGGTACTCTTTCATAGTTCAATGATCCATCAGTATATTCTCTTTGATTTGCACAACCCCCATAAGTAAGGATTGTGTGCTTGTATTCACTTTCCTCTTTATGTTATTCTCTGCAATCACCTTGAGGTAATTGATGCTCCACTTCATGATTCTCTATTTCTTCCTTCAATGGTGTATCTAGGCTCTTTTCATAAGTAGGCTGATTTTTTCTCATTTCATGCTCCTCCAAACTTGTGGATTGTTCATTGTCCCTCAGTGAGTTCAATTTTGAATTCTTGTGCATAAATCCATTACAAAATAATAAAACTATTAAAAATGAATGGTCTTATGTGTCTCTTCGTGATGGAAACTTCTACTACCCCCTGATGCCAGCTTACCCCTAACTAGTTGGCTAGCCATCAATTCAAATCCTTGCATGAGTTGCTTGGTCATATTATCAACATATGACTTGAAGAATATTTTAAATTCATCCTTATCATACATAACTTCAATAAGTTCCAAGACCATGATCTGACACAATTGTAATGTCCTTTTTTGGAAATTTTGGAGAAATGTACAAATTGGGCAAAATTCGAGCTTAACTAGTCATGACTCTAGAGGGTTCCAACTTTCACCAAATGGTCCCGAATTTGAAAGGAAATGGTATGGGGAGTATTAAAACATACCAAGGTGGTTTATGGATACTTTGTATCAAACTTTATACCTATAAAACCTTGTTTGGGGCTGATGACAAAAAGGCCAAAAATTACTAGGAAATTGTAATGAAATCCCCCCTAGGGTGTAGGCCAACTAGGATTCCCAACTCATGTACGAACATGCCAAATTTGTAATAAGAGTATGGGGAATGGTATAGGACCTCATGGATGATCATTACACATGGTTATTAGTTCTGCAAACTGGTTATAGAGTTCCACATTCGTTTGATAACTTTCAGTGAAATTGGTTATGGGGAAATTGCATAACTAGCTAGATTTTGACATATGAAATGTAAGTTAAGGGATCATATCAGAATGTGACATATAGAGACAATATACATAATAAAAATTGCTTCTCCAACAATATTAAATGCCATATAAATCCCATCATATAAGTATTGTATACAACTCATTCAGTATGGGAGTCAAATACATGAAAACTAGTGAATTAGGAGCATGGAATTGCAAGAGTTTCACATATGGATTTCTTGGATTTCGACCCATAGAGCATAGGGACAGGAAATTGTAGAGTAAAACATCATATATGGTTGTTAAAACATCATCAAAATTAGAGAACATCACTCATACAAATCTGATACAAGACTCCTTCAAGATTGAAGCGAAAGTCATGGAAACTATTGACTCAATGGCATGGGAATGCAAGATTTTCACACATGAGTTTATGATATTTTGACTTACAGAGCATGTGGACATAATATTATAGAGCCACACATCATATATTTCTTCTCCATCATCATAAAACTCATATAAATGTATGTTAAGCTTTTATGGTTATATAAGATCTTATAACATTTAGCATCATAACAGCATAACCATAAGCCAAAAGATCACTGAAATATAGACAAGCACAACCACACAAAAAAAGAACACAAAGATTTATCTTGGGAAACCCTCATGGGGAAGAAAACCCAGAAAAAACTTCCTCTGTATAAGATGTATAAAAGATAGAAGACAAGACTCAAAAACAGGTGTGCCTCCCTCAAGCAGAGATCTCTCTCTCTCTCTCTCCATGTGCTATGCACAAGTGAGTGTCTGTGTATATACTATAAATGAGGAGCGCATCTCTCCTATTTATATAATTTCATTCACTTGAATTTTTACTCAACTATGTCGGTGACAATATACTTGACTAGGCCGACTTCTCTAGGAGGACTAATAACAACTTAATATTATATTCCGGAGGGTGCTAATGACCCGACTTACAACGGAGGGTTTTCCTCGTGACTCTACTTGACTTGATTACATTAATGATTCTCCCGATAGGAACATCAAGGACCAATGAAATACAATATAGAATATTCTTTGAAGTTATAATAATTCAACAATGTCCTCATACAAATCTGATATAAAGCTACTTTAATATTGAAGCCAGATCCATGAAAACTAGTTATTCAAGAGCATGGGGAATGCGAGCCTTTAATACTTGTATTTATGATATTTTGACTTACAGTGAATATGATCAATCATGTATAAGCAAGTAAATACATCCATGGATTCAATATTCATATTCAAAATTCATATGAATTAGACAAGAAAATATATTTCTATTAATAAATCAGAGATACAATAGTGACAAACTATGTCGGCACTTCTGCGAACCAGAGAAACAGAGTCCTCCACCTGGGCCTCCACCACTTCACTCCTCCATCTCTCGATAGAAAGCTCACAAAGCAAAGGAAATCTTGGGAATAACACTATGTGCTCCAAGGGATAAAGGGATGTAGACTCAAGTATAAGCAAAACTGAGGAAACAATGGACTATAGTTTTCTTAGTCTTCAATTTCTCCTCCTTCAATGTATCCAAGAGGTTGAATGTATAACAATCCAAAGAGGTAATGGAGGGTCGAATCCTAGCATTCTCAAGGAATTTGGAAGTCCAAGAGTCAAGTTATTCGGACTCATATGAGGAAAACTCCAAAAATATTTGTCTTTATGCACACATCCCGTTGTACGCGGGTTTGAGGTCAAAAGTTGCATACGCAAGTATTTCTTTAAAATCTGCATATAGGTATAAATAGGTGATTTTTGGGGATGATCTTGGAAAATGAAAGTATAATATAAGTCCATGGGGTCCAAAGAGTCTGTAGAGGGACAAGGGAGGACATAAATGTGTGATCCACCAAGTGTGGTAAAATCAGCTATAACATATGCCCCCTAATGTGTGAGATCAGAGGGGTAACATGATGGCCGAAATACATTATAAAATCCATCCCAGAAGTGGAGTAATGAAGACCAAGGTGGAAGAACCAACCACTCATCAATACAATACAATGATAAATCTCTGCATATGACTGCAAGTACATATAGCAGTCCTGGATACATAAGAGTATAATGGCCATGAATAGGAATGAGGTACAAATTGTCATGTGTGGTCATCACCACGTACAATATACAATGGATCAAGATCTCCATAGTGGATGAAGATATCTGATATATACTGGAATCTGATCACAAGAGATGAAATCTCATGAATATTGGCACAATTAAGGAGGTAGCATATATGGAATGCCACCAAGCTGGAAGGTCTTCTACACAAATCGCTATGATTACATGTCCTACAATGTGAATAGATGTGTCAAGGTCGAACATAGTAGTCCATCGTCTAATTACCAGTCATTGATGTATACCATTAACAAATGCGAGATAAACCATCGATAATGAAAATGAGAATCAAGGTATAGAGTACAGTATAACAAGTGTGAATAGATGTGTTGAGGTCGAACTCTTGGAATAATCCATCGATCAGGGGACATTGATGTATGCCCAAAACTGTCAATGGAGAGAGAACCTACCATTGATGACTGTAAGTCTCAAGAAAATTAAATGACTCTAGACTCCTATTCCAGAATAAATTATCTGATTTCGATGGAATGGAATCTGCTGGAAGAAGAGAATTAAGGCATCCCCCATCAACCAACACGAGGAACTCAACAACATTGTATAATGTGGAAGAACTTAGCAAACAAGATGTGCACGAACTAGTAACAGTACCAGGAATGGACGAATCAGGCTTCAACTTCCTTCGAACAAGAGAATAAGGCAAGTGGTGACTGGAGGTAGGCAGCATGGACTTGATATGAAAATTAGGACATCTATGTGACACAGGAGGCATCAACACAGGCTCCATGAGGAATGGAAGCGTAACCAGTCGGTGGAGATAAAATCAGAGTAATGAGTACAACTCCTAAAGTCAAACTAACAACCCAAAAATATATATGATATATAGTGCTCTATTTGAAGGTGACATGACTCGACTGCTGCCAAAGATAACATCTTTTCCCAAACGGTTTTTTTATTTTATTTTATTTTTTTGGACTATTAACACAAAAAATTGCTCAACTAACCCAAACCATGTACAAACACCATTTCCCTATATTTTCCCCCTCATTTTGACCTTAAAACCTATGGTTTACCCTTAGTTTATCTCAAAAAAGCTCAAAAAATATTAAAAAGGGCTTAAAAACCCAAAAAATAGCTAAAACCTAGAAAAGAGGATAAAAACCCTAAATAGGGTTCCAAAACCCTAAAATAGAAACAAGGCCAAGAAATCATTATAAAAAGAAGGTGGAGGTGTCCATCAAGGATAGCGTTTTTTCCCTTTCTCCATTATTCAATTCAGTGAGTACGCTGAGAAACCACCCTTCTGAAAATACTCACTCCATGAAACCATCATTTGATAGACACACCATTCCCCATCCTATACATAGAGGCATCCTCTCTACCATCTAGCATGTGGAGAGGCCGCCCATATCCAACGATCAGGGCATGGTGGCCCATTGTCAAAATAGGGTATAATCTTTTTTCTTTTATTTTAAGCTTTTAATATAGCCGTTTGTATTTGTTTATTGTATGTTACTAGTAGTTTTTTTTTGCAGCTAGATCTTCCATTCTGAACTCTACCCTTTCATCCCTTTGACGTAAGGGAGGTGAAATAACATGTAGCCAGGGTTTTTTCTTGGCTACAGTTTTGGTGACTCCACTGGGTCGATCCCACTAGATCCCTGGTTTTGTATTTTTTTTGCAGGTTTTCCTTCACAACTGTCCCTGATCAGGCCCTCATGAGGCAGATCCGAGTCCATACGGCCCCAGTGCACCCTGTCGAACATTGTCAGCTCAGTTTTTTTATTTTTTCCAGTTCCGTCCCAAGTCCCACCTTTCGGGACATTAAGTGCGACCTAGTTGCTCCTTTTGGCCCATTATGTGTGACCCAGTCGCTTATTTTGGCCTATTAAGTGTGACTTTGCCTCCCGAGAGCTCAGTCACTCCTATTTCTACTTTTTGAGCAACCCAGTTGCCTATTTTTGGCCTTTTTCAGCGACCCATCCTGTTTTTTGAGCTCATTGGTCTCTGAGATGACTGTCACAAGAGCCCATTTTTCTCTGAGCTAACTATCACATGCAATTTTCCTGGTGTTTATGTTAGTTTCTGCAATTTACATTTCTGTTTTTCATTATTAAATAATGGAAATTAACCGTCTTATTCAGCCCTTCCTCCTCTACTCAGTCATCACCCTTTGGGATTTTCTGAGAAAATACGAAGGGTTGATTAAGCTTAGTAATAGGCATCTATTTCTATCATTGCTCTTGTCCATTAAAAACAAGTTACCTTGGCATCTCGAGGGAGTGGAAACTGTTGGGGGTTTCACGGCATTCATGTCCTCCCTGTTGAGCACCGGGCATTTGAGGAGTGACCTGTGGATCTATGGGTGAGATTGTTCCCACTTTGATGATAGCATAGCACTCCTTCTTGGATTTGAGGGATACATAAGCGGAATAATCACACTACTGATTCACAACAAGTCACAGTTAGTTTCATATCATTACAGTCTGCATTGCATGTTGGAGTTGTTTTTCATTATGTTTTGATCTAAGCCCATTACTTAATATTTGCAAACAAATCAATATTATTTGCTCATTACATAATTGAAAAAGTAAAAATAACACTCTCATACACAAAGTTCACACATTCACACCACATAATTCAGCCAAAATCAGTTCATGACCCCAAGCGAACCATAAAAAGTAACCAATTTACTTAATAAAATCTTGCGGTTTGAGGACATAAGTCCCAATTGCCATAACCGTGGGAAGTACTTGGTCTTTTCCCTAAAACTAATTGTGAGGAGTACCGCAAGAACCCCAAAGTAGTTGGTCAACGAGAGGAATTGCCAAGCAAAAAGGGCAATGACTATTGGTCGCTATGGGCAGACCCGGGTTTACTGTAATGTACCAACAACACCCCTAGCTCACTGGCCCTTTCGGCGACAGACCGCGGAGCAGCCTGAAGTCTCACCCGAAGTGATTGTAATGGGTTGGCCAAAGACTCAAGTGTCTTCGACCAGGTTCTGTAGCATCCTATGTGCGTCTCGCAGCTCTTCTTAACCCACGAGGTTTCTCTCCACGACGCGCAGTTTCCTCTTCCTCGCGATGACTCTAGCCCTTATCGCATCGCCGAGTCTTGGGCAACACGTAACTCTCTCCTACGCTCGATCCTTAACCTACAGTATCGCGCACCACAACTCCTCTGATGGTGCGATATCGCCTCCCTGCGATATCCTACCGCTGCGGCTCAGCGTACTTAGCGTTACTTGTGTTCGACTTACAGGACTCAACATACAAGGCTGCTTTACACTACGACTCTTAACTGTCTTGAGTGAAACATAGACAAACTCTTATACAGAATACTTAAAGACTTCAACCTGCTTTTATCCTTCTATAATGCTATGAACTGAATAACACATTCATACATTTAACTGTAAGCGAAGTTCACGTAATGAGTGACAGATACAACAAGTAAATACAATCACATGAATCAATCACATAACACTCTGATTTTACGTGGTTCACTTCCAGGGTAGAAGCTACGTCCACAGAACTGTGTTTTATTATATCTTGAGAGAGTACACAGTTCTGCTGCAACCTGTGTGCAGCTAGAGATCTTCTGGGTAACTCCGCACTCACTGCCTGGAGCCCTTCTCTCCTAGATCTCTTCTCTATCTCTATATTGCCTTCTTACAATATTCTCTCTCTCTCTTTGTCAATCCCTGCGGATTGCTACATACATACTCCTACGAGCCAGCTGCTGGTTACAGTAAGATACTACAGACTGAATACAGAACCAGCGCGCTAGTGTCTATGAGCTAACAGATCAACTGACTCTCTGCTTGTCTGACTAGCTATAATGACTCAATGGCTAACTGGATAACCTTTTACAATACAAAATACATCCCTTTATAGGCAGCCCGAAGGTCTCGCCATTACAACACTGTGGGCCTGTCCCAACAGTAACCCAAACACCCTAACTAGTGACAGTCGACATATCTGTACTTGGGGTAGCCGCTTTCCGTCACACCACTGCTCTCTGCAGTCTTCCATGCTTCCCGGTGCTGACCATGGGTACTGTGCACCGCTTCCCTTTTTCTGTCTTTCGTCTTCAATATCTTGACCTCGTTGCTCCTTTTCCTTTATGAGGGTGGCTGAGCCCTCCTGTCCTCCGCCACTGCCTTGAATGCAGTGGGTGAGATCTCTCTTCTCGGTCGCTGCCTTGAATGCAGTGGGTGAGCTCTCTCCTCTCGGCCGCTCAGGTACTGTCATCTTCTTTGACTTCTCTGTCCCGATAGTCATAGTTTTCGGCTCTGCTTTGCAGCTAGAAACATGCTACGGCGTCGTATCTTTACCTTATCTCTTATACCTTTGCCAAAACTGTCTATCTGCCAAAATGGTAGCTTTTCCTGTAGCTACGGGGCCCTACTTCAACAGTCCCCTAACACTTACTTGTGGTTCGTCCTTGAGCCACTACCAGCAGGATTCTCATGCTGTAGCTTCTCCTTGGCTTCCTGGGAAGTCTGCTTAAATTTGTCACGAAGTCCTGCGACTTCGTTCTGCATAGCTTCTGTAACTTAGTTCATTGGGCTCTCTTATCTTTCCTTCCCTTATTGTCATGTTCTCGCTCTCGTCGCTTTCGAGACCTGAAGGATTTTAAGCTTTTGAGAAGCCTTCCACAGATATCCTTTCCTCTTTATCTGGGTTAGAACTTTTATCACAAGGAAAATCTGTATCCTCCAGCCTTCTCAAATATTTCATTCAGTCTGGATCCTTTCGTACCAACTATACAGGCCTTGAATTCCATTCCGAGAACCTTCGTTCCTTTCCTTTTTCCTTTTGTTTTTCTGTGCCTTGGATGCCTGTTTCTTGGTCCTTTTTTCTTTCCGTGAGATCTTCTGGGAAACTCCACACGCACAGCCATCCGAGTTGGTCTTCTCTTTCTGTTTCTCACTTTTACTTTCCTCCTTTTCCTTTTTCGTTGTTCAAGGCTAGACTCGTCTACTTTCTGAGCTTGACTCCTCATCCTTGGTAGTTGTCTGGCATGTAATGAACTTAGTTTCATACTCTTGGGTGATGTTGCCATAATGGACACAAGGCCTCCACGCTCAAACATTTCCAAAATGTCTTCTAGAGGTTCCTCCTCGGACAGAACCCACTCGGTGGAATACTCTGGCTTGGCAATGGCTGCGAAATAGGGAAATCACAGCACTCTGTAACGAAATTAACTCTACACAGGGAACACTTAAGAACTTACTCTATAGCTCTCAGCTATTGCAAAAGTAACCGTCCTGAATGAATGATCTCTGCTTTTATGCTGAAGGCTATAATCCCGGACGCAATGGTCATCTAGGCTGAACCCGTCGGTGGTATTAATGCATGGACGAGACCACACCCGTCGTTTCGATCCTCATTAAATGATGAAATCCGATCAAATTTCCCTCGAAGTGTGTGTGTGCAGGCGCCGGTCTCATCGAAGATTTGATAAATCTGGACAATTGATTATGTTGTTGTCAGATCTACGGTAAGGTATACCTGTCATTTCTTCATTAACTGCCTGTCAGAAGGCGACTTGACTAGCCCTCTATCTCGTTGTAAAACTGGGTACGTGGCACAGAGAAACATCGCGTTGCTGCGATGCCACACCGCATCACCTGTGCAAAACAAACTTTAAACAGTTTTTTTTCCCCGCAAGCCGCTTAATGTCTTGCGCAAAATGAACCGTCCTTATGCGATTCCTTATACTTAGAATACCTGCCGGTGTAGACTAATTCCCGGTGCGATGCCTCCTTTCAACTACACTAGACATCTGCACCGTCATAAGCTGTCTAAGCTAGGGCCGAGAGGTGGAGTGGATGTCACTATAGAGCTTAAGCCTACTGCCATTAATCAATGTGGGAAGGAGCTCCCCATTCAGTTTCCTGAGCTGAACGACTCCTCCCTCTGTAACTTGCTGTATCTGATATGGCCCCAACCAATGCGTCTTGAACTTCCCTGGAAACTTAATAAATTTACTGTCATAGAGGAGTACTAGGTCTCCGATCTGAAGAGTCTTACTCTTAATGTGTCTGTCATGCCAAGCTTTTTCTAGTGCCTTCTGCACTTTTTGATGGAATCTGGCGATGAATCTGTCTTCCTCTAAGGCAAGCAGCTGCGCTAGCCTTTCATGCACCGTGTCTGTATCAGCCATCCCGGTGATCTGAGCAATTCTTAAACTGGGAAGAATATACTCCATAGGCATGACAGCCTCCTGTCCATACACCAAGCTGAAAGGTGTGTGTCCTGTAAGTTTCTTGCATGTAGTCCTATACGCCCATAATACAATGTTAACTCTGAGGTCCTAATCATTCCTTTGGTTGTTGCAGGTCTTAGTAAGAGCATTTTCTAAAATCTTGTTAAAGGCCTCCACCGTACCATTAGCTTGTGGGTGGTAGGGAGTGCTCTTATGGTGTTGTATATGGAATTCCTCCGTCAAGGCCTCAATGGTGCGGTTCAAGAAGTGTGTGCCTTGATCGCTCATCAAAATTACTGGGCATCCAAATCTACTGATGATGTTTTCAAAAATGAACTATGCACCTGTAGCAGCATCACAATTTATTACTGCTTTGGCCTCTGCCCACCTGGTGAGGTACTCTGTTCCAGTGATGATATATCTTGCACCAGTTTGTTTTCCTGGTGGGTTGATAGGACCCACAAAGTCTATAGCCCACTTGTCAAATGCACGCAGCGTAATCTGCGGTTGCAGCGGCATTTCATCTCGTCGTGAAGGTTTTCCTACCCTCTGGAAGATATCGCAGCATCTGCAAAAGTCCTTAGTATCTTTGTGCAACGTAGGCCACCATAATCCTGCAGCTAGGATTTTCTGCGCAGTCGGCTTTCCTGCGAAATGACCTCCTGCGGTACCAAAATGTGCTTCTCTAATAATGGCCTCTTTTTCATGCGGCATCACACATCTGCACAGGACTTCATCTGGACCTAACTTGTATAACTATCCTGCGATCAGGGTGAAGTCTGCTGCTTTGACAACCAACTACCTCTTTTGATGCTTAGTAAACTCATCAGGTGCCCATCCTGTAGTGAGAAAGTGAATGATATCAGCATAGTACTCATCTGTGATCTAGATAGAAAACAACTGCGCATCTGGCAAATTGTCCTCTAGATTACTTGGCTCTTCTCCTAAGTCTATCTGCGACAGATGATCAGGTCCGGCGTTCAATCTTCCTGGTTTCACAATGATTTCAAAATCATACTCCTGAAAGAGGAGTAACCATCTGCAGATTCTTCCCCCTAACACTGGCTTATTGACCAGATACTTCAATGCGGAATGGTCAGTAAACATCTTGAACGAGGCACCCAACAAGTAGTGCCTGAACTTCTATAGCGCGTACACCATAGCTAAGCCTTCTCTTTCCGTAGTGGTGTAGTTCTTTTCTGCGGTGGATAGTTTTCTGCTTGAGTATGCGATAGGGTGATCGATACCTCCTTCTCTTGGCTGGGTTAAGACGATCCCCAGTGCGATGCCGGATGCATCCACATGTACATGAAATGGCTTGGTCCAGTCTGGGAATACTAGGATGGGTGCTGTAACCATCTTCTCTTTAAGTGTGTCTAGACTCTGCTGACATTCCTCATTCCATAGGAATTTTACATCTTTCTTTAACAGTTTTTCCATCGGTGCTGTAATCTTTGCCTATCCCTTAATGAATTTTATGTAGTACCCGGTATGACCAAGTACTGTCCTCAATTGTTTGACTGAGTTGGGTGCTGGAAGATTTACAATGATGGCAATCTTTGCGGGATCTACCATCAAGCCTTGCCTGCAAACAATGTGACCCAACAAAATACCGAATGGCGCATAGAATATACATTTTTTCAAGTTTAGAGAAATCTGGTACTGCCTACATTTCTCTAACATCAGTCTTAAATCTCCTATGTGCTGGTCAATTAATCCAAATACAGTCCAATCGTCAAAATAAACTTCTAAGAATTTATGGATGTATTCTTTAAATACAACAACTACTACTCTAGAAAAGATAGCTGGTGCATTCTTA